>JAENPR010000472.1:0-484133 GCA_018135685.1 Themeda triandra
TCAAATTAATATCATCAAGAGAAATTTCCTCCAAAGATTCACGAGAAGGGTCATCCGCCCGAGACGATATTCCCACGAAATTAAATCTCTCCTTCAAAGGTTGGATGCGGCGAGAGATGAAAGCATTGCCTGCTTGTAAAACCGTTCGAGGCCCTTAAAATTCATCATTGCCGGGAATCTCTTTCACTTCAATCATCTCGGTAGCATTTGGCTTATCCGACCCGGCGATGATTCGGTTAAGAATCGAGTAATATCACATGGGACGGTACCCTTGCTCATTATCATTCACATAGAACCATTTTTGAACCAATCTTTCACATTATCGGTATGAGTGAAGACGACGGCGTATGACATTCCATCACGAAGAGAGAGGTAGCACGCTCTACGGGGGACTACCTCCTAAATTTCCTCTCTTTTTCAATTCATAAAAATGACGAAACACATTGAAGTTTGGGGGAATTGCAAGATACATCTCACAACATGCAACAAAGAGAGCAAGCTTGTCATAATTGAGTTCGGTTGCGGTTGCGGATAGAAATCCTCCAAAAAATGCAAAGTTCCACGGGGAAAGTATGAAGAGGAATCTGTGGAGGTATAAACTCCATATACCCTCACGGCCTAGTTTGGGCCGACATGCTATCACCGAGGCCGGCCCATCAAGCTCAAAGACCGATCGGCTCGGGGCCGGGTGGACTGGCCTAAAACGGGCAATTATATCGAAGACCGTCAAGGAGGACAAGACCTAGGTTGAGATAGGAAAGTTTAGACTTGTAAAGTATGTAAACTTAGTACCGGATAGGCTAGTTCCGACTGTAACCTTGCTCCCGTAATATATAAGGAGAGCAAGGACCCCCATCTCGGGACGGAATCCCCGCATACGCACAGGACTCATACATCCACACATAATCGAAACGAGAGAGCGGGACGTAGGGTATTACGCTCCATAGCGGCCCGAACACAGGTAAACCTTGTGTGATTGCTCCTGTTTACATCTTGCTCGCAACCTCGGTGCGCCTTCCGCCAATCCACACGGTCGGGGCATACCCCACCGTCGGACTATCGCCGATATTTCGTCGACGGTGGCGCGCGGGTAGGGGCCGCGCACCGCAGATTTCACGTCGATCAAGATGGTTTCCTTCCCGGCTTCCATGACTTTCGAAGCCGGCCTCACCTTCACCATTGGGACGATGACCTGGACAACGCTCCGAGACACCTCATACATCGAGAGTCCGCCTCGATCTTAGCTCTACAAAGCAATGAAGATACAAATCCTTCGAATCTTCGGTACGAGACATCATCATCAAAGCTCGAGTTATCGAGAACTCCGGCCTTTTCTTCTAGGCACCAATCAACCACCCCGGACGAAAATTGGGCCGGTATTTGTTCGAAGCAACTCATGATCAACAGGATAGGCTCATGGAGTTTTTTGCTCGAGTTTGGATCTATCCAAATTGAATCAAAGCAAGAATCACCCACTATCCTTCATGAGACCGTGCGCCAACAAAACACATCCGGATTGCAAGATCCTAGATCCAAGGGTGGCATCACCGTTTCCATACGGGTTGCCAAACACGCCGACCTATTCGGCCTACCAACTCTTAGCAAAGATTACCCCAAAGGCTATAACCGGTTCGATCCACATTCGGACATGATCAGCTACGCTTTCGACGCACCCGAAGGACATATTGTCAACCATGTGCACCTTGAAGAAGTCACGGATGACCAATCTCGAGAAAACACGTGACGTTACTCCGAGACACGCCCGGACTCGATGATTACTACAATATCTTAGAACTCTCGGGATCTGCCCATACGATGGTCTATTCCGACAACGAAGAAGAAGTACAATGCGCAAAAACAACAACACCAAGCGTACGACACTACTCCGAGATCTACAACTTACCGTGTTTCGACCCCGAGAGGAACATGAGGAAATTCAGTCGAGATCCATGACCCGGCCAAAATCCGCTCAAGAATTACAAAGAATTCCCATCTTTCCCTCCGGCAGGAACGCGGTATGTCATGTTAGTGACAACGAGGTCACCATCAATGGAGAAACCGATGAACAAAGGCAACGGCGAGAGGTCGAAACGCAGCCGGAGAACAACGAAGACAAAACGAAGCCGCAATCCAGTTGCCGACCAAGATCGTATGGTCGGACAGCGCGAGGGTTTTCGGCGCAATCTCGCCGACGATTTTGACCTTGTAAACGAAAGACAAGTTCACACAACCCCAAGCGCTAATCGCGGTTGCTATTGACCCTCCAAGACGGCCAATATTCCTCAAACCCCCCAAATTGAGGAAGCGATTGATTTCCTAGTAGCATAAAGCTCAAAGTGAACCATATGAGAGAACAAAGCGCGCCCGGCCCGCATCTCTCGAAGCCACCGGCCGCGTAGTTTCTTCGGCAATCAAATCCCGAGACTCTAGAGAAGGAGGTGCTAACGACAACAACTATGTAGACGATGGAGAAAGTTGTGGGAATTTTCCTCACAATAGATTTCACCGAGAGACACAATGATAGAAGACAGATCAACCACGAGAGATAACAGAGATCATGATCAACCTTTCAATCACCATCATGGTGAACAATATGATGACAACGACCTCCGGCGGTCATCAACAATCGATACCGAGCTCGTATGGATGCCGCGGGACCGAAGCCGTATTCAGCCGCCCTACGAGAGGTAGTCTGCGGCCTAAAAGTTTCATGATACCCGAGATATCAAAACTTACGATGGCAAGGTCGATCCGAGCATTGGATCCTCTTATACTAAGTGGCCGTACGAGCGACGCGGGAGGGGATGAACATGTCATGGCCAATTACCTTCCTATTGTACTCGGACAGTGGGCCGAATAATTGGTTATTACGCCAACGAGAGGGGTCGATTCACGTTGGCCCCAATTGCGACACCTCTTCATCGAAAATTACGGAACCACGTGCGCAGCCGGGCACTAAATACGACCTAGCAAAGATCGTCGACTACCCAAATGAACCACTACGTCACTACATACGGCGCTTCTCGGGAAGTCTGGACAACAATTCGAGACATTTCAGCGGTCGAGGTTGTGTCCTTATTCGTACAAGGATTACGACGGCAAAGGAAATATCGATCTACGAAAAGAACTCTTGAGAAGACAACCCACTACAACCGACGAGATGTTGAATAGCACGAGAATTCGCTCGCGTTGATGATGCCATGCAACTTGGTTCCGAAAACCGGACAAGGATACGGGAACCGGAAGAAACGATGACAGAGAAAGAGATTTTCAACGCAAAGACATGCGCAGAAACGACGTACGTGACAATAACCGTCGCAATGAACGGCGACGCGACAATCAAAACAATTATAGCGAGAGACACGAGATCAACGTGTCCATTCGGTACCACCCACGAGAGAAAAGAAGCGAGACTTCGATCGAATATGAGAAAATCCTAGGCGATTGCCCTAAGCATCCAGGAAAAGGCCATACCATGGGCGAATGCCGAGGATTCATGGCAATTTTTACGGGGCAGCCGCCAAGAAACAAAGATTGATAAAACAAAACAAGGAAAAACGACACAACAGAAGGACAAAACCTGAGGAAGAAGAGAAAATGATAAAGACCCTCGACATCAATTCAACGAGCCCACCAAACACACTGTCGGCCATGATCTTCGGCGGCAAGGTTGGCCTCGAAAACTCGCGTGACAAGAAATTACTAAAAAGGAGGATCATGGCGATCGCTAAGACAAAGATGGGGCAAACACGAGATACCAAAGCTCCCGGCTGGTCGGAACAACCCGGTCACCTTCAACGGGGTCACGACATGTGGGCAAATATACCTGACGCCGGGCGTTTCCCCTTGGTACTCGATCCGGTAGTCAACCACATACGCATGGAAAGAGTACTCATAGATGGCGGTGCCTTAAACATACTATTCTTACAAGCGTTCGAAGAGCTAGGGTTAAAGATCGAAGATCTCGAGCCTTACGACTCACCATTCGGGAGTCATGCCGTGCAAACCATCAATGCCTTTGGGAAAAATAACCCTACCGGTCCGGTTCGGGACAAGAGGCACTTGAAAAGACTACGTCGGCTTCATTGTAGCGACTTCGAAGGCATTTTACCATGCCATACTCGGTCGACCGGGGATCGCGAAGTTCATGGTTTTGTCCCTCACTATGGATATCTAGTATTGAAAATGCCAACATCAAAAGGCATTCTTTCTCTTAGAGGCAATGTGCTTATGGCCCATATTGTGAAACAAACGCCTACGCGGCGGCCCGAATTAGCCGACCTCAAAGCTCATATGGAGCAAACATGCCTTGAAGCAAAAAAGATACCGAGAAGGGGCGATCTCCGAGATCCCAATCAAGCGAGTCTAAAAGATCGGCTAACAAAAGCAACGACACAAAGAAGATCGAGCTCATCCCCCGATAAAAGAAAAAACCGCTCTTATAGGAGCACATCTAAACGACAAATAGGAAGACGCGCTCGTCCGGTTCTAAGGGACAACATAAGCATATTTGCTTGGAAACGAGACATGCCCGAGGCGTCCCAAGGAAAAGGCCGAGCACTTCCTTAATGTCTCGAAACCGCCAAACCAATCAAGCAAAGATTACGACGGTTTGCTCGCGACGGGGAAGGAGGTGATTAGGGTAGAAGTGTTAAAGCTATTAGCATTTGGTTTTATAAAAGAAGTGTATCATCTATTTGGCTATCCAATCCAAGTTCTTGTACAAAAGAAAAATGGCGAATGGAGAATGTGTGTTGATTATACCAACCTCAACAAACACGCCCTAAAGACCCCTTTAAACTACCTCGCATCGACGAAGTAGTTGATTCAACCGCAGTCGCGAATCTGTTGTCCTTTTTAGATTGCTATTCGGGGTATCACCAAATAGCCTTAGCAACTCACGATCAAATAAAAACATCATTCATCACGCCTTTCGGCGCATGCGCTATACGACCATGTCGTTTGGCCTCAAAAACTGGTGCAACATACCAACGCGCCATCCAAGAGTGTCTTGAAAAAGAAATTTCCGACCCGGTTGGTCGAAGCATACGTAGACGACGTAGTCGTAAAAAAAAAGGAGAGCGGATCCTTAGTTTCAAACCTAGAGCCCGAACCTTTGTCGCCTTAAACAAATTTCGGTGGAAATTAAACCCACAAAAATGCATATTCGGAGTACCATCGGGGATACTACTTGGCAACGTAGTTAGCCAAGACGGCATCAAGCCAAACCCGAAAAGATTAATGCGGTTTAAAAATGACGCAAGAAAGGCATAAAAGATATCCGAAACTTCTTGGATGCATGGCGGCTTTAAGCGCTTCATATCAAGACTTGGCGAAAAAAGGCCTCCCCTTTTTCAAATTATTAAAAGCCAAGCAAAAATTTGAATGGACAAAGCGAAGGAGACAAAGCCTTCTTCGAACTCAAGACATATTTAACATCGCCACCAAGTGCTAACAAGCACCTAAAGATCACGAAGAGTTATTGCTATACATTGCGGCTACCGATCGCGTGGTCGGCCACGGTAATAGTCGTCGAACGACAAGAAGAGGGACACACATATGGTGTACAAAGACGGTCTACTACATTAGCGAAGTTTTAAACGACTCCAAACGAGAGATACCCACACGTACAAAAACTTTTGTACGGGATCCTAATAACAAAACGAAAGTTGCTACACTACTTTGATACATATCCGATCACAATAGTAACGAGAACACGCTGTTGGCGACATTCTCACTTAATAAAGACGCCGGTGGTCGGATCATCAAATGGGCAATAGAACTTAGCCCATACACATTGAAATTCAGCGAGAACAACCATCAAATCCCAGGCTTTGGCTGATTTTCTTGTAGAATGGACGGACATATCCCTACCTCCATTTCAAAACGAAGCCGAACGATGGGAAATGTTCTTCGATGGCTCCCTCAAAATAAAAGGAGCGGGGACGGCGTCGTGTTCAAAGCACCAAGCGGTGATACCCTAAGATATGTCTTTGCGTATCCATTTCAAAGCTTCAAATAATGCGGTGAATACGAAGCTGCACTTCATGGCCTCAAAATAGCCATCGAGTTGGGTATAAAAAGGCTCCTCGTCTTTGGAGATTCTAATCTAGTCGTCCGGCAAATCAACAAAGAATGGGACTGTACTAATGAGAAAATGGAAGCATACGTGCGAAATAAGGAAGTTGGAAAATAAATTCTATGGTCTGGAATTCACTTATATACCAAGAGAAAAGAACAAACTTGCTTGAGACCAATTATCTAAATTGGGATCGAAAGCGGAGCAAAAATGCCACGATGTATTTGTTCAAGACCTCCTATTACCTTCTCGTCACACGAAGGGGAGGTAGCACAGAACCACCACAAAAAGACGTAGAATCATCGACGACAAAACTAAAACGAGATGATATCCAGCGAGCATACTCGGCCCGTCTCCGACCAGCGGCAAACGGTATCATCGCCTTAATCCGACCGGGCGCCTTTCGAATAAATGCTCCGAGTAACAAGGTCGGGCAAAAAATCTATAGATAACTCCAAAGTTATTTATCCAAAGAAAAAAAAAAGCGACAAGACTCCTCGACGCAAAGGGATGTAACGAGCAAATACCATCAAGTAGAACCTTTGGAACAAACAAAAGAGACAAAGCCAGGTATTTGGAGAATTCCCTTTATTCGGTACCTCATTGATGAGGACACACCGAGCAGATAAAATAGAAAAACGACGTCTTATAAGACGCAGCAAACATTATGTCCTAGTCGATGGGCAACTTATGCGCAAAAATGCAACATGAAGTATTGCAAAAAATGCATTTCCTTCGAAGAAGGAGCAAAACTACTACTACGTATTCATGAAGGGATGTGTGGAAACCATGCGGCATCAAAAACCTTTGGTCGGAAAGGTGTTCGAGCGGTTTTACTTGGCCAACTTTCGCCGATGCTAAGAAACTAGTTCGGCATTGTAAAGGTTGCCAATTCTTCGCTAAACAAATTCATGTCCCTGCACATGAGCTTCAAACAATACCAGCAGCATGGCCCTTTTCATGCTGGGGACTAGACATGATAGGACCATTCAAAAAAGCCCCAGGCGGCTATCAATTCGTCTATGTACTTATAGACAAATTTTCAAAATGGATAGAATATAAGCCCTTAGTCAAGGCAAATGCTCAAAAATTTGTCGAATTCCTACGGGCGTCGTACATCGTTTCGGCGTACCCAACACCATCATCTTGATTTGGGATCCACATTCACGGGTGGTGAATTTTGGGATTTTTGTGAAGACTTAGGAACAAAAGTAAAATACGTATCGGTGGCTCACCCTCGAGCCAATGGTCAAGTAGAAAGAGCAAACGGGATGATCATAGACGCACTACGGAAAAGGTTATCCGAGACAACGATACCCATCCAGGAAGATGGTATCATGAATTACTGCTAGCGTAATATGGGGACTTCGAACTCAACCAAGCGGAAATACCGGCGTCTCGCCTTATTTCATGATATTTGGTGCAGAAGCAGTTTTACCAGATGAAGTGGCATTTGGCTCACCAAGAACAAAAAACTATGACGAAGAAGCCACAAATGAAGTCAGAAAAACTATCATCGATTCAGGAGAAGAGCGAAACTTGGAAACCCTCCCAAGAACAGCCAAATATCTAGCGTCTCTACGGCGCTATTACAACAGGAACGTAAAAGAAAGACAGTTTGTGGTCGGAGATCTCGTCCTCAAAAGAATTCAGAAATCAGACGACCTCCACAAATTGTCATCTCATTGGGAAGGACCTTTCCTAGTCAAAGCAGTCACAAGACCAACGACTTATAAATTGTGTACTCTAGACGATCCACCTAGAGATTTGCCAAACTCTTGGCACATAGAACACTTAATTAAATTCTATGCTTAAGGCAATTGTAATTTATACAAATACAGTACCGCCATCCGTACCAAAGCATACAGATATTTTTTACAATAAAGGTGCCAAGCACCACAGAATTCAATACCACAGAAAAAGTTTAAAGTTGTTGCTCAGGCACAAGGTCTATCTTGTCGGCAATAGAGCAGGCGGTGCCCCAACAAGCCTTCTGCAAATCTTTGAGCTTTTCCGGAGAAGTGTCTGCAGGACGTCCAGACTCCAAGCGCTTAAAATCTGCTCGAGGAAAGTGAGATTGCGCAAGAGCTAGAACACTCGACGCAACAAAACGGCTCCCCTTCCCGACAAACTCCTTCAATAAGCGCCATGAACGGCGGCATTGATCCACAACAAATTCGGGAACAAGAAGGGATTTGCCGGCCTCACTTCACCTCGCGCAAGCACAGAAAACAGAGGCTGCAGTCCACCCGCTATGGAAAGATAACGTTCTGTCAATTGCTGGTTATCATCCTTCAGCACGCCAAATTGCGCCATATGACGCTCATGCGTTTCTACACAAACACAATTCATAAGACACAATCGAGATCAAGACCTCAAAACCTGAGAACATAACAAAGGAGAAAAACGCACCTCGTCCCTCCCTTTCCAGGCGTTCAATTTCTACACGGGCCTTATTGCCTACTTCGTTCGACGAGCAATTTCAGCAGCCCATTAAGGCTTTATCACTCTCCCGCAAAATACTCAATCGGCTACTTGTAACTTCTATTAAAATAATAAGTAACAAGAGCAAAGTAAAACAAACCTTTGTGTTGCTCTGAAGGATTTGTAACCTTTCTCGGCGGGGAATCTTTCTCAAGTTCCCAAAGCTTTTCACGACCTTCATAAACTCGGATTTGCCGACCCAAATCCTCATTTTGCTTCCCATGAAGACCATTTTCACACATGGTCGGCTTGAACCGCTCTATGCGGAGGCGACGTTTTTCGCAACATCTTCACTGACTGAGAAAGGATCTTTTATAAACACCACAAGATAGGCAAAATAGAAAAGTCACTAAAGACAAGTACTAACCTTGACACGAGCCCGCAAATCGGTAAACACTTGCTCAAAACCATCGAGAGATGGTACCCCAGCAACATCTTCAAAAATGTGCCACTGTCCATCCTCATCCCGACGGGCAATGTAGCTGCCGTCACCCGGGAACATGGGCACGGAAAAAGTTCCTCCTCTAACCTCTTCCATTATCTCGGGCGATCCGTTGATACACTTGGGTCTAAAACTACCCAAGCGCATATTCGGATATTGATCTCCTTGACGAAGAAGCCGGGGAAGAATCCGGTGCCAACCCGGCACGAGATAGGCTGCATCCCCGGAGGAGGCCATGATGTTGATACCCGTAGTAACCACTACGAGGTTCGGTAACAACATTTGCAATAGCTGTCCCCGGACCCCCAACAACATCGGCAGCGAGTGGAACAGTTTCTTGATCCACGACTACATTGGCGGCTAGGAGTTACAACCCGAGAACGGCTTCTTGGCCTACCAAAGCAGTCAGCTTCCACCAAGGGCTCTCCCGCCCAAATCTTCAACAATAGGAGCCCCGACAACAAGCAAATTTTTGCACAATAATCAAAACAATTCAAGGCATAGCAAAGATACGGGCCAATGAATTTATATACTCACACCCGATTGCTCAAAGTGAATGTTGAACCAATCAAGCATATCGGTCTCCACGTTCCGAACGTGCGAGAAGATCCAATAACAACATCGGCCTCGTATCACAAGGCAATACAAGAACAGAGGTATTCCCGATCCTCTAAAACCTCGGCCAAATTATCAGCCGAACATCGCGATCAAAAGCCCGGCCCTAGTAATTGGCATAACATTGATTCCCGTAATCAACAAGCGATTGAGGAAGTACACGGGGGAGTATGACTCCGACCACCACTACGATCGGCACGCAAACGTTTGCGCCGAGCAATTTCAGCAAGCGACAACTTATCGTCGAATCGGATCCGAAATGGGATGACTCCGCAATCGACGATAACGACGCTTCCCCGACCGCTGGCTAATGTATCAAGAAGAGATAAAGAGCCACCTATCGGGACACCGAGAATGTTTCTTTTTCTTCTCATACACAACCTTCCGCTTCCGGAAGCTTTAGATTGATCATCGGCGGGCTCCACGGCGGCATCATCGCACCTTTGTCATCCTGTCAATGCCCCGATCAAAACCGGTGCGTTATCTTGAAGAGCTTCCCAGGGCGAGATCATCTAAAGGCACTCGGGACACATAAATATGACGGCCCTATAAGCATATAAGGGTCAGTATAATTACCAAAAGTATTGAGATATAAAGAAAACAAACAAAGTGAACATTACGACCGGCGGAGGTGGCATCCTCCGGTCATAAGGTTTAATAGTTGGCCGAGGGATATGAGTATCCTCCCCGTTTGAACATCTTCATAAGCCTCAAGTTAATATCATCAAGAGAAATTTCCTCGAAGATTCACGAGAAGGGTCATCCTTCGACGATATTCCCACGGGAAATTAATTCTCTCCCTCAAAGGTTGGACACGACGAGAGATGAAACATTTTGCCACCGTAAAAACCGTTGGACCCTTAAAATTCATCATCGCCGGGATCTCGTTCACTTCAATCATCTCGGTAGCATTTGGCTTATCGACCGGCGATGATTTGGTTCGGGAATCGAGTAATATCACAAGGGACAGCCTTCCTTGCCGATTATCATTCACATAGAACCACTTTTTGAACCAATCTTTCACATTGTCGGTATGAGTGAAAGACGGCCAGGCGTGAACGCATTCCATCACGAAGAGAGAGGTAGCACGCTCCGCCTACGGGGCTACCTCCTAAATTTCCCCTCTTTTTCAATTCATAAAAATGACGAAACACATTGAAGTTTGGGGGAATTGCAAGATACATTTCACAATATGCAACAAAGAGAGCGGTGTCATAATTGAGTTCGGTTGCGGATTGCGGATAGAAATCCTCCAAAAAATGCAAAGTTCCACCGGGAAAGTATGAACAGGAATTCCCAAGCCTCTACGATGAAATAATCTTCAAAAACAACTATTTCACCATCATACGGGCGAGGAAACGCCTCACCTCGCGGCGGCACACGCCACACTTCAAAGGATCTTTGGCGGAATCATCCCCCCATCCGCCAAAGAATTCGACGACGCCGCCGTCGGCTGCGTCGGCGACCAAAGAAGCTTCATTTGTTTCTCATACTCCTTGTTCCTTTCCCTTCCTCTTCTGCGAGATTGACGCTTCTTCGCCATGATTCTCGGACGGGAAGGATGCGGTTGCTCGAGCTAACCCTAGACACGGCGCACGGGAGCGAAGGGACCGATTGCAAGAACGGCGAGGCAAAATGAAACCAAGCGGTCCAAATGACGGCGGCACTAAGAGTTTTTAACCACACTAGGGTTTTTTACTTCGATGGGCCGGAAAAGGCTCGGGGCCCCTAGCGGAAAAAGGCTTTTCGGTTCGTTTCTCTTTCCGGTTTTAAATTCATTTTTTCCCTTGAGACGCACGGCTTACCGAGACAACTCAAAGCCGCCCGATAAGCAAAGCTGCGACGGCCATTCAAGTCTGCCTTCTAGCTATAGTCTTAAAAACGGCCTCGCTAAAAAGGCGGGTTCACGGCGAAGGCATTCCAACCCGTCGTAACAAAGTTACGGTATAGCAACGAGAATAGCATCAACATTTCAACCCACACAATCCGACAGTGGCTGGGATTTTTTGGCCAATGATACCGGTTATTCGGGCGCACAAATAGCTAAGCTATTTTTATGGGTTTAGATTCAAAACCATGGTCTCACGGCCACTTATTTGGGGGACCGAGTTAAGTAGCAAAGCTATCTTAACTTAATCATGACAAAGTCATGGCATGGTTCAAACCGACCAGCCCAAATGAAATTTGGCTCGCTCGGTCTCACTCAAAGAGTGGTCGGAAACACATAAAACACGATATAATGATCGATTGTCTTCTTTTTTAGACCACGACATAATGTGTTCCACCTCATCTCAGGCTCGGGGACTACGTGGGCCCACGTCACCTAAGAGGTGACATGGGCTAGACCTTTCTTTTAGAGCTTGCTGTAACATATACTATCTCACAGCAACCTCGGGGACTACGTGGGCCCACGTCATTTGCATGACTCGGCCTGATCCTTTTCTTTACAAGAGGGTTTAGTTTCAAAACTAAGCTAAGGCAGCGACCAATCACGACGAGATACCATGTGATGGCGGGCATCACACACTAACGAGGGCCCACGTCTCCGCATTTGGGACCCTTCCAAAATTCTTTTTCTTTTTCGGGGAGCATCATAAATCTTTCGGTCAAAACCAACAACGTCAACCAAGTGCAAGCAAAGTGTGGTCGGAAGCACTAGACGATCCTCCGGCCCCGCTCGGACCACATGTCGAACGTGTGTCCGGCCACCCTTTCTCACTCGGCCAAGCAAGACGGTGTTTTCTCCTCAAGATCCATGATGCTCGGGGACTAAACGTGGAGGTATAAACTCCATATACCCTCACGGCCTAGTTTGGGCCGACATGCTATCACCAGGCCGGCCCATCAAGCTCAAAGACCGATCGGCTCGGGCCGGTCGGACGGGCCCTAAAACGGGCAATTATATCGAAGACCGTCAAGGAGGACAAGACCTAGCCGAGATAGGAAAGTTTAGACTTGTAAAGTATGTAAACTTAGTACCGAGATAGGCTAGTTCCGACTTGTAACCTTGCTCCCGTAATATATAAGGAGAGCAAGGACCCCCATGCCGGGGACGGAATGCGGCATACGCACGGACTCATACATCCACACATAATCGAAACGAGAGAGCGGGACGTAGGGTATTACGCTCCATAGCGGCCCGAACACGGGTAAACCTTGTGTGATTGCTCCTGTTTACATCTTGCTCGCAACCTCGGTGCGCCTTCCGCCAATCCATTACCGGTCGGGGCATACCCCGGTCGGACTATCGCCGATATTTCGTCGACGGTGGCGCGCCCGAGGTAGGGCCGCGCACCGAGATTTCACGTCGATCAAGATGGTTTCCTTCCCCGGCTTCCATGACTTTCGAAGCCGGCCTCACCTTCACCATTGGGACGATGACCTGGACAACCGCTCCGGACACCTCATACATCGAGTCCGCCCTCGATCTTAGCTCTACAAAGCAATGAAGATACAAATCCTTCGAATCTTCTACGAGACATCATCATCAAAGCTCGAGTTATCGAACTCCGGCCTTTTCTTCTAGGCACCAATCAACCACCAGACGAAAATTGGGCCGATCTGTTCGAAGCAACTCATGATCAACAGGATAGGCTCATGGAGTTTTTTGCTCAGTTTGGATCTATCCAAATTGAATCAAAGCAAGAATCACCCACTATCCTTCAACAGACCAGGCGCCAACAAAACACATCGGATTGCAAGATCCTAGATCCAAGGGTGGCATCACCGTTTCCATACGGGTTGCCAAACACCGCCGACCTATTCAGACTACCAACTCTTAGGCATTACCCCAAAGGCTATAACCGGATTCCCGATCCACATTCGGACATGATCGCCTACGCTTTCGACGCACCCGAAGGACATATTGTCAACCATGTGCACCTTGAAGAAGTCACGGATGACCAATCTCCGCAGAAAACACGTGACGTTACTCCGCACACGCCCGGACTCGACGATTACTACAATATCTTAGAACTCTCGGGATCTGCCCATACGATGGTCTATTCCGACAACGAAGAAGAAGTACAATCGCAAACAACAACACCAAGCGTATCGACACTACTCCGGATCTACAACTTACCGTGTTCCGACCGGAGGAACATGAGGAAATTCAGATCGAGATCCATGACCCGGCCAAATCCGCTCAAGAATTACAAAGCAATTCCCATCTTTCCCTCCCGGCTTAGGGAACGCGGTATGTCATGTTAGTGACAACGAGGTCACCATCAATGGAGAAACCGATGAACAAAGGCAACAGCGAGAGGGTCGAAACGCAGCCAGAGAACAACGAAGACAAAACGAAGCCGCAATCCAGGTAGCTGCCGACCAAGATCGTATGGTCGGACGACGCAGGGGTTTTCGGCGCAATCTCGCTGACGATTTTGACCTTGTAAACGAAAGACAAGTTCACACAACCCCAAGCGCTAATCTGGCAGTTGCTATTGACCGCCTCAAGACGGCCAATATTCCTCAAACCCCCCAAATTGAGGAAGCGATTGATTTCCTAGTAGCCGCTAAAGCTCAAGTGAACCATATGAGAGAACAAGCGCGCCCAGCCGCATCTCTCAGAAGCCACCGGCCGCGTAGTTTCTTCAGCAATCAAATCCCAGACTCTAGAGAAGGAGGTGCTAACGACAACAACTATGTAGACGATGGAGAAAGTTGTGGGAATTTTCCTCACAATAGATTTCACCAGAGACACAATGATAGAAGACAGATCAACCACAGAGATAACAGAGATCATGATCAACCTTTCAATCACCATCATGGTGAACAATATGATGACAACGACCTCCGAGCAGTCATCAACAATCGATACCGAGCTTGTATGGATGCCGCAGACCGAAGCCGTATTCATTTGCCCTACGAGAGGTAGTCCGGCCTAAAAGTTTCGGGATACCGATATCAAAACTTACGATGGCAAGGTCGATCCGAGCATTGGATCCTCTTATACGAAGTGGCCGTACGAGCGCCAGGAGGGGATGAACATGTCATGGCCAATTACCTTCCTATTGTACTCGATAAGTGGGCCGAATAATTGGTTATTACGCCAACGAGAGGGTCGATTCGCTTGGCCCCAATTGCGACACCTCTTCATCGAAAATTACGAACCACGTGCCGGCAGCCGGGCACTAAATACGACCTAGCAAAGATCGTCGACTACCCAAATGAACCACTACGTCACTACATACGGCGCTTCTCAGAAGTCTGGACAACAATTCCAGACATTTCAGCAGTCGAAGTTGTGTCCTTATTCGTACAAGGATTACGACAGCAAGGAAATATCGATCTACGAAAAGAACTCTTGAGAAGACAACCCACTACAACCGACGAGATGTTCAGAATAGCACGAGAATTCGCTCGCGTTGATGATGCCATGCAACAGTTGCCCGAAACCGGACAAGGATACAGGAACTTCAGAAGAAACGATGACAGAGAAAGAGATTTTCAACGCAAAGACATGCGCAGAAACGACAGACGTGACAATAACCGTCGCAATGAACGACGACGCGACAATCAAAACAATTATAGCAGAGACACAGATCAACGTGTCCATTCGGTACCACCCTTGTGAGAGAAAAGAAGCGAGACTTCGATCCGAATATGAGAAAATCCTAGGCCGGGATTGCCCTAAGCATCCGGGAAAAGGCCATACCATGGGCGAATGCCGAGGATTCACAAGCAATTTTAGCGGGGGCGGCCGCCAAGAAACAAAGATTGATAAAACAAAACAAGGAAAAACGACACGAACGGAAGGACAAAACCGAGGAAGAAGAAGACGGCGATAAAGACCCTCGACATCAATTCAACGAGCCCACCAAACACTCGTCGGCCATGATCTTCGGCGGCAAGGTTGGCCTCGAAAACTCGCGTGACAAGAAATTACTAAAAAGGAGGATCATGGCGATCGCTAAGACGAGATGGGGCAAACACGGATACCAAAGCTCCCGGCTGGTCGGAACAACCGGTCACCTTCAACGGGGCGACATGTGGGCAAATATACCGTGACGGCCGGGCGTTTCCCCTTGGTACTCGATCCGGTAGTCAACCACATACGCATGGAAAGAGTACTCATAGATGGCGGCAAAGTGCCTTAAACATACTATTCTTACAAGCGTTCCGAGAGCTAGGGTTAAAGATCGAAGATCTCGAGCCTTACGACTCACCATTCGGGGAGTCATGCCGTGCAAACCATCAATGCCTTTGGGAAAAATAACCCTACCGGTCGATTCGGGACAAGACGAAGACTTGAGAAAAGACTACGTCGGCTTCATTGTAGCCGACTTCGAAGGCGTTTACCATGCCATACTCGGTCGACGGGGATCGCGAAGTTCATGGCTGTCCCTCACTATGGATATCTAGTATTGAAAATGCCAACATCAAAAGGCATTCTTTCTCTTAGAGGCAATGTGCTTATGGCCCATGATCGAAACAAACGCCTACGCGGCGGCCCGAATTAGCCGACCTCAAAGCTCATATGGAGCAAACATGCCTTGAAGCAAAAAAGATACCGAAGCCGATCTCCGGATCCCAATCAAGCGATCTAAAAGATCGGCTAACAAAAGCAACGACACAAAGAAGATCGAGCTCATCCCCGGCGATAAAGAAAAAACCGCTCTTATAGGAGCACATCTAAACGACAAATAGGAAGACGCGCTCGTCCGGTTCTAAGGGACAACATAAGCATATTTGCTTGGAAACCCAGACATGCCAGGCGTCCCAAGGGAAAAGGCCGAGCACTTCCTTAATGTCTCGAAACCGCCAAACCAATCAAGCAAAGATTACGACGGTTTGCTCGCGACGGGAAGGAGGTGATTAGGGTAGAAGTGTTAAAGCTATTAGCAATTTTGGTTTTATATAAAAGAAGTGTATCATCGTTGGCTATCCAATCCAGTTCTTGTACAAAAGAAAAATGGCGAATGGAGAATGTGTGTTGATTATACCAACCTCAACAAACAACGCCCTAAAGACCCCTTTAAACTAACTCGCATCGACGAAGTAGTTGATTCAACCGCAGTGCCGCGAACTGTTGTCCTTTTTAGATTGCTATTCGGGGTATCACCAAATAGCCTTAGCAACTCACGATCAAATAAAAACATCATTCATCACGCCTTCGGCGCATGCGCTATACGACCATGTCGTTTGGCCTCAAAAATGCTGGTGCAACATACCAACGCGCCATCCAAGAGTGTCTTCAAAAAGAAATTTCCGACCAGTTGGTCGAAGCATACGTAGACGACGTAGTCGTAAAAACAAAGGAGAGCGGATCCTTAGTTTCAAACCTAGAGCGAACCTTTGTCGCCTTAAACAAATTTCAGTGGAAATTAAACCCACAAAAATGCATATTCGGAGTACCATCAGGGATACTACTTGGCAACGTAGTTAGCCAAGACGGCATCAAGCCAAATCCCGAAAAGATTAATGCGTTTTAAAATGACGCAACCGAAAGGCATAAAAGATATCCGAGAAACTTATTGGATGCATGGCGGCTTTAAGCCGCTTCATATCAAGACTTGGCGAAAAAGGCCTCCCTTTTTCAAATTATTAAAAGCCAAGCAAAAATTTGAATGGACAAGCGAAGGAGACAAAGCCTTCTTCGAACTCAAGACATATTTAACATCGCCACCGGTGCACAAAGACACCTAAAGATCACGAAGAGTTATTGCTATACATTGCGGCTACCGATCGCGTGGTCAAGACAAGAATAGTCGTCGAACGACAAGAAGAGGGACACACATATGGTGTACAAAGACCAGTCTACTACATTAGCGAAGTTTTAAACGACTCCAAACAAGAGATACCCACACGTACAAAAACTTTTGTACGGGATCCTAATAACAAAATGAAAGTTGCTACACTACTTTGATACATATCCGATCACAATAGTAACGAGAACACGCCGTTGGCGACATTCTCCGCAATAAAGACGCCGGTGGTCGGATCATCAAATGGGCAATAGAACTTAGCCCATACACATTGAAATTCCAGAGCGAGTAACAACCATCAAATCCCAGGCTTTGGCTGATTTTCTTGTAGAATGGACGGACATATCCCTACCTCCATTTCAAAACGAAGCCGAACGATGGGAAATGTTCTTCGATGGCTCCCTCAAAATAAAAGGGAGCGAGGAAAGCGTCGTGTTCAAAGCACCAAGCGGTGATACCCTAAGATATGTCCGCGTATCCATTTCAAAGCTTCAAATAATGCGGTGAATACGAAGCTGCACTTCATGGCCTCAAAATAGCCATCGAGTTGGGTATAAAAAGGCTCCTCGTCTTTGGAGATTCTAATCTAGTCGTCCGGCAAATCAACAAAGAATGGGACTGTACTAATGAGAAAATGGAAGCATACGTGGCGAAATAAGGAAGTTGGAAAATAAATTCTATGGTCTCGGAATTCACTTATATACCAAGAGAAAAGAACAAACTTGCCGACCAATTATCTAAATTGGGATCCGACAGAGCAAAAATGCCACTCCGATGTATTTGTTCAAGACCTCCTATTACCTTTCACGGGGGAGGTAGCACAGAACCACCACAAAAAGACGTAGAATCATCTCGACGACAAAACTAAAACAGATGATATCCAGCCCAGAGCATACTCCCGGCCCATCTCCGACCAAGAAAACAAGATCATCGCCGTAATCCGACCCGGCGCCTTTCGAGAATAAATGCTCCAATAACAAGGTCGTGCAAAAAATCTATAGATAACTCCAAAGTTATTTATCCAAAGAAAAGAAAGCGACAAGACTCCTCGATCGCAAAGGGATGTAACGAGCAAATACCATCGTAGAACCTTTGGAACAAACAAAAGAGACAAAGCCAGATGGAGAATTCCCTTTATTCGGTACCTCATTGATGAGGACACACCGACGAGATAAAATAGAAAAACAACGTCTTATAAGACGCAAGCAAACATTATGTCCTAGTCGATGGGCAACTTATGCGCAAAAATGCAAGCGCCGAAGTATTGCAAAATGCATTTCCTTCGAAGAAGGAGCAAAACTACTACTACGTATTCATGAAGGGATGTGTGGAAACCATGCAAGCATCAAAAACACCGGGTCGGAAAGGTGTTCCGAGGTTTTTACCGGCCAACCGCACTCGCCGATGCTAAGAAACTAGTTCAGCATTGTAAAGGTTGCCAATTCTTCGCTAAACAAATTCATGTCCCCGCACATGAGCTTCAAACAATACCAAGAAGCATGGCCCTTTTCATGCCGGGGACTAGACATGATAGGACCATTCAAAAAAGCCCCAGCGGCTATCAATTCGTCTATGTACTTATAGACAAATTTTCAAAATGGATAGAATATAAGCCCTTAGTCAAGGCAAATGCTCAAAAGGTGTCGAATTCCTAACGGAGACGTCGTACATCGTTTCGGCGTACCCAACACCATCATAACAGATTTGGGATCCACATTCACGGGTGGTGAATTTTGGGATTTTTGTGAAGACTTAGGAACAAAAGTAAAATACGTATCGGTGGCTCACCCTCGAGCCAATGGTCAAGTAGAAAGAGCAAACGGGATGATCATAGACGCACTACGGAAAAGGTTATACCGAGACAACGATACCCATCCGGGGAAGATGGTATCATGAATTACCCGCCGTAATATGGGGACTTCGAACTCAACCAAGCGAAATACCGGCGTCTCGCCTTATTTCATGATATTTGGTGCGAAGCGGTTTTACCGATGAAGTGGCATTTGGCTCACCAAGAACAAAAAACTATGACGAAGAAGCCACAAATGAAGTCGGAAAACTATCATCGATTCGGGAGAAGAGCGAAACTTGGAAACCCTCCCAAGAACAGCCAAATATCTAGCGTCTCTACGGCGCTATTACAACAGAACGTAAAAGAAAGACGGTTTGTGGTCGGAGATCTCGTCCTCAAAAGAATTCAGAAATCGACGACCTCCACAAATTGTCATCTCATTGGGAAGGACCTTTCCTAGTCAAAGCGAGTCACAAGACCAACGACTTATAAATTGTGTACTCTAGACGATCCACCTAGAGATTTGCCAAACTCTTGGCACATAGAACACTTAATTAAATTCTATGCTTAAGGCAATTGTAATTTATACAAATACAAGTACCGCCATCCGTACCAAAGCATACAGATATTTTTTACAATAAAGGTGCCAAGCACCACGAATTCAATACCACGAAAAAGTTTAAAGTTGTTGCTCGGGCACAAGGTCTATCTTGTCGGCAATAGAGCGGCGGTGCCCCAACAAGCTTTACGCAAATCTTTGAGCTTTTCCGGAGAAGTGTCTGCAGGACGTCCAGACTCCAAGCGCTTAAAATCTGCTCGAGGAAAGTGAGATTGCGCAAGAGCTAGAACACTCGACGCAACAAAACGGCTCCCCTTCCCGACAAACTCCTTCAATAAGCGCCATGAACGGCGGCATTGATCCACAACAAATTCGGGAACAAGAAGGGGATTTGCCGGCCTCACTTCACCTCGCGCAAGCACAGAAAACAGGCCGATCCACCCGCTATGGAAAGATAACGTTCGTCAATTCTGGTTATCATCCTTGACACGCCAAATTGCGCCATATGACGCTCATGCGTTTCTACACAAACACAATTCATAAGACACAATCGAGATCAAGACCTCAAAACACGAGAACATAACAAAGGAGAAAAACGCACCTCGTGCCTCCCTTCCAGCGTTCAATTTCTACACGGGCCTTATTGCCTACTTCGTTCGACGAGCAATTTCAGTGACCATTAAGGCTTTATCACTCTCCAATTACGCAAAATACTCAATCGGCTACTTGTAACTTCTATTAAAATAATAAGTAACAAGAGCAAAGTAAAACAAACCTTTGTGTTGCTCCCGAAAATTTTGTAACCTTTCTCACAGGGAATCTTTCTCAAGTTCCCAAAGCTTTTCACGACCTTCATAAACTCGGATTTGCCGACCCAAATCCTCATTTTGCTTCCGCGAGAAGACCATTTTCACACATGGTCGGCTTGAACCGCTCTATGCGAGAGGCGATGTTTTTAAGGCAACATCTTCAACGACTGCGAAAGGATCTTTTATAAACACCACAAGATAGGCAAAATAGAAAAGTCACTAAAGACAAGTACTAACCTTGACACGAGCCCGCAAATCGGTAAACACTTGCTCAAAACCATCGAGAGATGGTACCCCGGCAACATCTTCAAAAATGTGCCACTTTGTCCATCCTCATCCCGACGGGCAATGTAGGCCGCGGTACGCCGGGAACATGGGCACGGAAGAAGTTCCTCCTCTAACCTCTTCCATTATCTCGGGGCGATCCGTTGATACACCGGGTCTAAAACTACCCAAGCGCATATTCGATATTGATCTCCTTGACGGAAGAAGCCGGGAAGAATCCGGTGCCAAACCCGGCGGAGATGGTCCGTGCATCCCCGAGAGGAGGCCATGATGTTGATACCCGTAGTAACCACTACGGGTTCATTAACAACACTTGCAATATTTGTCCCCGGACCCCCAACAACATCGGCCGGAGGTGGAACAGTTTCTTGATCCACGACTACATTGGCGGCGGGAGTTACAACCGAGAACGGCTTCTTGGCCTACCAAAGCCCCCGGGCTTCCACCAAGGGCTCTCGCCCAAATCTTCAACAATAGGAGCCACGACAACAAGCAAATTTTTGCACAATAATCAAAACAATTCAAGGCATAGCAAAGATACGGGCCAATGAATTTATATACTCACGATTCGGATTGCTCAAAGTGAATGTTGAACCAATCAAGCATATCGGTCTCCACGTTACGAACGAAGCGAGAAGATCCAATAACAACATCGGCCTCAGTATCACAAGGCAATACGGCGACAGCCAGAGGTATTCTCGATCCTCTAAAACCTCGGCCAAATTATCAGTGAACATCGCGATCAAAAGCCCGGCCCTAGTAATTGGCATATGCATTGATTCCCGGAATCAACAAGCGATTGAGGAAGTACACGGGGGAGTATGACTCCGACCACCACTACGATCGGCACGCAAAGCGTTTGCGCCGAGCAATTTCAGCAAGCGACAACTTATCGTCAGAATCAGATCCAGAATCTGATGACTCCGCAATCTGACGATAACGACGCTTCTGACCGCCTGAAGCACAGGGCTGAAGAGATAAAGAGCCACCTGTCAGGACACCAGAATGTTTCTTTTTCTTCTCATACACAACCTTCCGCTTCCCGGAAGCTTTAGATTGATCATCGACGGGCTCCACGGCAGCATCATCAGGCACTGTCATCCTGTCAATGCCCCGATCAAAACCAAGACGTTGGTATCGAAGAGCTTCCCAGTGCGAGATCATCTAAAGGCACTCGGGACACATAAATATGACGGCCCTATAAGCATATAAGGGTCAAGTATAATTACCAAAAGTATTGAGATATAAAGAAAACAAACAAAGTGAACATTACTGAGACGGCGGAGGTGGCATCCTCCGATCATAAGGTTTAATAGTTGGCCGAGGGATATGAGTATCCTCCCCCCGTTTGAACATCTTCATAAGCCTCAAGTTAATATCATCAAGAGAAATTTCCTCTGAAGATTCACGAGAAGGGTCATCCTTCAGACGATATTCCCACAGGAAATTAATTCTCTCCCTCAAAGGTTGGACACGACGAGAGATGAAAACAGCTGCCACTGTAAAACCGTTCAGACCCTTAAAATTCATCATCGCCAGGATCTCGTTCACTTCAATCATCTCAGTAGCATTTGGCTTATCGACCGGCGATGATTTGGTTCAGAACGAGTAATATCACAAGGGACAGCCTTCCTTGCCGATTATCATTCACATAGAACCACTTTTTGAACCAATCTTTCACATTGTCGTATGAGTGAAAGACGGCCCGGCGTGAACGCATTCCATCACGAGAGAGAGGTAGCACGCTCCCTACGGGGCTACCTCCTAAATTTCCCTCTTTTTCAATTCATAAAAATGACGAAACACATTGAAGTTTGGGGGAATTGCAAGATACATTTCACAATATGCAACAAAGAGAGCGATTGTCATAATTGAGTTCGGTTGCAGATTGCGATAGAAATCCTCCAAAAATGCAAAGTTCCACCAGAAAGTATGAACAGGAATTCCCAAGCCCGATGAAATAATCTTCAAAAACAACTATTTCACCATCATACGGGCGAGGAAACGCCTCACCTCGCGGCGGCACACGCCACACTTCAAAGGATGCTGGCGGAATCATCCCCATCCGCCAAAGAATTCAGCGACGCCGCCGTCGGCGACGCGTCGGCGACCAAAGAAGCTTCATTTGTTTCTCATACTCCTTCGTTCCTTTCCTTCCTCTTCTCTCGCGCCCATTGACGCTTCTTCGCCATGATTCTCGGACGGGAAGGATGCGGTTGCTCGAGCTAACCCTAGACACAACGCACGGGAGCGAAGGGATTGATTGCAAGAACGGCGTGCAAAATGAAACCAAGCGGTCAAATGACGGCGGCACTAAGAGTTTTTAACCACACTAGGGTTTTTACTTCGATGGGCCGAAAAGCCGGGCCGCCCCTAGCGGAAAAAGGCTTTTTCGGTTCGTTTCTCTTTCCGATTTTAAATTCATTTTTTCCGAGACGCACAGCCTACCGGACAACCCGAAAGCCGGCCCAAGAAGCAAAGCTGCGACGGCCATTCAAGTCCGCCTTCTAGCTATAGTCTTAAAAACGGCCTCGCTAAAAAGATCGGGTTCACAAATGGTCATTCCAACCCGTAACAAAGTTACAAGTATAGCAACAGAATAGCATCAACATTTCAACCCACACAATCCGACATTTGAGGGGATTTTTTGGCCAATGATACGGTTATTCGGCGCACAAATAGCTAAGCTATTTTTATGGGTTTAGATTCAAAACCATGGTCTCACGGCCACGGCTGGGACCGAGTTAAGTAGCAAAGCTATCTTAACTTAATCATGACAAAGTCATGGCATGGTTCAAACCGACCGGCCCAAATGAAATTTGGCTCGCTCGGTCTCACTCAAAGAGTGGTCGGAAACACATAAAACACGATATAATGATCGGTTGTCTTCTTTTTAGACCCCGACATAATGTGTTCCACCTCATCTCGAGCTCGGGGACTACGTGGGCCCACGTCACCTAAGAGGTGACATGGGCTAGACCTTTCTTTTAGAGCTTGCCGTAACATATACTATCTCACAGCAACCTCGGGGACTACGTGGGCCCACGTCATTTGCATGACTCGGCCTGATCCTTTTCTTTACAAGAGGGTTTAGTTTCAAAACTAAGCTAAGGCACTGACCAATCACGACAGATACCATGTGATGGCAGGCATCACACACTAACGAGGGCCCACGTCTCCAGATTTGGGACCCTTCCAAAATTCTTTTTTCTTTTTTCAGGAGCATCATAAATCTTTCGGTCAAAACCAACAACGTCAACCAAGTGCAAGCAAAGTGTGGTCGGAAGCACTAGACGATCCTCCAGCCCTGCTCGGACCACATGTCGAACGTGTGTCCGACCACCCTTTCTCACTCGGCCAAGCAAGACGGTGTTTTCTCCCTCAAGATCCATGATGCTCGGGGACTAGCCGTGGAGGTATAAACTCCATATACCCTCACGGCCTAGTTTGGGCCGACATGCTATCACCGAGCCGGCCCATCAAGCTCAAAGACCGATCGGCTCAGCCGGGCCTGGACGGCCTAAAACGGGCAATTATATCGAAGACCGTCAAGGAGGACAAGACCTAGCCGAGATAGGAAAGTTTAGACTTGTAAAGTACGTAAACTTAGTACCCGATAGGCTAGTTCCGACTTGTAACCTTGCTCCCCGTAATATATAAGGAGAGCAAGGACCCCCATGCCGGGGACGGAATCGGCATACGCACGGACTCATACATCCACACATAAT
The DNA here is from genome assembly GCA_018135685.1 of Themeda triandra. Lineage (NCBI taxonomy): Eukaryota > Viridiplantae > Streptophyta > Magnoliopsida > Poales > Poaceae > Themeda > Themeda triandra. The sequence goes on from JAENPR010000472.1 coordinate 24,500, forward strand.
CGAAACGAGAGAGCGGGACGTAGGGTATTACGCTCCATAGCGGCCCGAACCTGGGTAAACCTTGTGTGATTGCTCCCTGTTTACATCTTGCTCGCAACCTCGGTGCGCCTTCCGCCAATCCATTACCGGTCAGGGCATACCCCTGGTCGGACTATCGCCGATATTTCGTCGACAAATACCCAAGCCTCTGATGAAATAATCCTCAAAGACAACTATTTCACCATCATAGGGGCGAGGAAACGCCTCACCTCGCGGCGGCACACGCCACACTCCGAAAGATGCTGGCGGAATCATGCCTCCATCCGCCAAGGAATTCAACGACGCCGCCGTCGATTGCGTCGGCGACCAAAGAAGCTTCATCTCGCTTCTCATATTCCTTTTCCTTCTCCTTCCTCTTCTCTCGATGCGGCATTGACGCTTTTTCCCCATGGTCTTCGCGTAAGAATGCGAGGATTTCGAAGCTAACCCTAAGAAATGGAGCACGTGAGCGAATGAACCGACCAGAACGGGCGGGCAAAATGAAAGCAAGTAGTCCAAATGACGGCGGCACCAAGAGTTTTTAACCACACTAGGGTTTTTTACTCCCGATGGGCCGTAGAACCGGGCCGCCCCGCGGAAAAAGGCTTTTTCGGTTCGTTTCTTTTTCCCCATTTAAAATTCATTTTTTCCGCAGACGCACGGCTTACCTGACAACCTCGAAAGCCGGCCCGAAGCAAAGCTGCGACGGCCATTTAAGTCTCGTCTTCTAGCTATAGTCTTAAAAAAAACGGCCTCGCTAAAAGAGGCGGGTTCACGGCAAAGCTGTGTTCCAACCCCGTAACAAAGTTACAAGTATAGCACCAACATTTCAACCCACACAATCCGACGGTGAGTTGGGATTTTTTCGCCAATGATACCGGTTATTTCGGGCACACAAATAGCAAAGCTATTTTCATGGGTTTAGATTCAAAACCATGGTCTCACATGGCCACGGGGACCGAGTTAAGTAGCAAAGTTGCCTTAACTTAATCATGACAAAGTCATGGCATGGTTCAAACCGACCCCCCAAATGAAATTTGGCACCGCTCGGTCTCACTCAAAGAGTGGTCGGAAACACATAATGCACGATATAATGATCGGTTGTCTTTTTTAGACCACGACATAACGTGTTCCACCTCATCTCGGGCCGGGGACTACGTGGGCCCACGTCACCCGAGAGGTGACATGGGCTAGATCCTTCTTTTAGAGCTTGCCGCAACATATACTATCTTACGGCAACCTCGGGGACTACGTGGGCCCACGTCATTTGCAAGACTCGGCACGATCCTTTCTCTCTACAAAGAGTTTAGTTTCAAAACTAAGCTAAGGCAACGACCAATCACGACAGATACCATGTGATGGCGGGCATCACACACTAACGAGGGCCCACGTCTCATTTGAGACCCTTTTAAAATTCTTTTTTCTTTTCGGGAGCATCATAAATCTTTCGGTCAAAACCGAAAACGTCAACCAAGTGTAAGCAAAGTGTGGTCGGAAGCATTAGACGGTCCTCCAGCCACTGCTCGGACCACATGTCGAACATGTGTCCGGCCACCCTTCTCACTCAACCAAGCAAGACGGTGTTTTTTCCCTCAAGATCCATGATGCTCGGGGACTAGCCGTGGAGGTATAAACTCCATATACCCTCACGGCCTAGTTTGGGCCGACACGCTATCACCCGGCCGGCCCATCAAGCTTCAAGACCGATCGGCTCGGGGGTCGGACGGCCCTAAAACGGGCAAGATTCCCAAAGACCGACAAGGAGGACAAGACCTAGGCGAGATAGGAAAGTTTAGACTTGTAAAGTATGTAAACTTAGTACCGAGATAGGCTAGTTCCGACTTGTAACCTTGCTCCCGCGATATATAAGGAAGCAAGGACCCCGTCTCGGGGACGAATACGGCATAACGCACGAGACTCATACATCCACATCATAATCGAAACGAGAGAGCAGGACTAGGGTTTTACGCATCCTTGCGGCCTGAACCTGGGTAAACCTCGTGTGATTGCTCCCTGTTTACGTCTTGCTCGCAATCTCGTGCGCCTTCCGCCAATCCATTACCGGTCAGGGCATACCCCTGGTCGGACTATCGCCGATATTTCGTCGACAGCGGTTGTGACAGAACGTAGACCCCCAGTTGGCTCTATTTGCGTCAGGGGTAGGCTGTAGGGCGACCATAAGCCAAAGGTCCGCTGGAGCAGGGGATGAACCCTCCTGTTTGTCAGTCGACTTCCCCTATCACACAGATTGTCTAGGCATTAGTTTAGTTAAGTCATTACACAAGTAGGATTAGAACACAGGAGTATAGTTAGATACATAGGAGTCCTTACTCATTCGTTGTCCTCCCACCTAGCTAGCTACCTACTAGTTACCTTTAGTCTATCACTCATATTAACACTTACCCCTTTATCAACCTCAATAGCTTAGAGTGGGTAGAACCACCACGGGTATCCATCACTCATTTACTAGAGAGTCTTAATCCGCATCCCGTGAGCGAACTACAAATTCGACACCGGAATACTCACCCGGTTGAAATGCTACAGTGGTACCTGTGCGCTTGCAGAGTTACCCTTGGTTAGGTCTTACGTTGTCACTCGAATCTAGCTTTGCTTAGCATTCTTAGGCTGATGCCGAAGGAGGAATTGTGACACCCTCTCTCTGGTGGTAGTTCGGGTTTGCAGTAGGCATAGCTATCGACGCCGCCGTATTTGCATTTACTCTAGTCGGTGTGCTCTAAGAAGTGTTGACAAGCATTTCGACGCCATTGCGGGGAACTATATTATTTATCTAATTTGCGTAACTGCGTAAAATCTACCAATAGCCGGTAAAGCATTCATTTAACCGTGTGGTGATTGTTAGAATTCAACGTAAAGAGTAGAATTTTGACGATTTGACTGAATCTCTATGCCTGTAACACTAATTTTAAACATGATCATGTCCTTGCTTATGGATCAAGTGGATGGATGCATGCAGAACCAACCATATTATTCTCTGAAGTTCACAAGCTTATCTTGCTATGCTAAATTTTTGAAGCCGATGATCTTCTTTGTGTGAAATAAGTGATAATCATGTGCCAAACTTCTTTCATGAATTCAAGTGCAAGGTTGTCCAGTTCCAATTCACAAACCTTAACTGCATGCAGAACATTTCTTGTATTAGTCCAGCTAATTGTTACTGCTGCAGTTCATTTCTTTAGCTTCTTTGGCTTGTATTTGGAAAACTATCTGTATCTTTTCTATGAAACGTGAATGTTAAGGAGCGAGAGGTGGAAGTGTCCAGCATGACCTGCTCTGGTGCCATGCAAGGTGGTGGTGTGCGTGACCTACGGGTGTGGCCATCTCGATGGACCAGCTCCTTGCCCATCTTCACCTTCGGACTCGGTCCGATGGTGGATCGGAACAAGCATTTTTCTTTCGGAGTGTGTTCTTATTGGGAATTTACTAGATTCCAAATTGACAAATAAGTTAATTGTATGAGTGCTGAACTGTGTGTGTGCTCGTGTAGAAACAGCTTTGATATGTATATATGTACTTTCATGTTTTTCATAAAATATATAAAAAATAAGCCTTTGAAGCAATGAAACAAGATATATTCATGGGATTTTGATATTCTATTTTATTATGCATGAATGCTATCCGTATCTTTCATCAGTTGATTTGTTTTTTAGTTATGATTTATTTTTAATTCAAGATTTATTTTTTCTAGACATATAACCAGTGTTAGTACGGGCATGTATCAGTTAATGAATCAAAGCCATAGAACGGTTGGAAGGATAAAAAAGGGACTGCAAGCGATAGGTGGTGTACGGCCGATGATTTTTGCAGAGGTTCGAAGCCAGTAGGTATATCAATCAAATAGCGAAATAGCTTTAGGCTAGGGTTTAGGTACTCGGTTTCGCACGGGAAGGGAAGAGAGGAGTGGGAAAACTCGTCGCCGGCGAAGAGACCGATGCGGGCAATGCGGCAGACGGAGGTAAATCAGCCCGAGCTTTGTTCGGCCCAGTCGGGGCGAGGAGTACTGGGACAGTACGTCTTGGCCCACTTACGTATATATATTGTCCAGTCACCATTTGGCCCACAAGTATATGGTCCAGTCACTGTTTGGCCCATTAGCTCCTATATATATTCAAAAGAGCACAGCAAACCCTATCTCTGGCCACCCTCCCCCAGTCATCCATCTCTCCCTCACCGCCGCCGCCGCCGCCGCCGCGCGCCTGCGACGCGATCCGGCGCCGGCAGCGAGCTGCAGCTGCCAGCGACGAGCAGCAGCTGCCAGCGACGCGCGCAGCCCAGGTAAATCGACTACAAGCCGGATCCATGTCGGCGGCTAGTTTCTTCTCGGTCCCCTCCCGTACGCCTTTACTTGTCCCTTGTTCCGTACTCGAATTGTCTGTCTGGTCACTTGGTAAGATTATTATGGATGGGGATCCAGCAGCTACAACCGGTCAACCCTGGCTGGTTTGCGGATCTGGAAGAAGAGCGAAACGGCGCGATTGCTCTAATTTAGGGCGATATTTTTGTTCCTGCTAGGTTGCAACGGCTTTTAGAATATATAGGACAATTTCAATCATCCTGCTATGTCACCATATAACGTTTTCTGGAAAAAATTATCGTATCTCTGTATCTGCATCCCACTGACACTGTTTGCATATCCGGGCATACACATGGTATGGTTTGTAATCGCCTCTAACCCGAATTGCTATTGTTTGATTACTTGGTGTCTGTTCTTTTGATACTCTTTTAATCAAAAAATAAGTTGTGGTGTCCTGAGTGTAGATCTTAGTTTAACGAGTTTGCACCCTGTGTGCATCTAAGATACATGGTTTTCAGTTTACTTTTTATTAGCTTTTGTGCTTACAATCCTGTGAAGTGTGGACAATGGAATAATGCATCCTGACAAAGAATGCTTTTAAAACATTCTATTGACTTTCTGAAATTGTTAATAATTTCCATGTATCTTTGGTTCCTGACAACTATAGTGGTTAATTACTTTTACTACTGATGTTGTTGTCAAAGTTTTCAGTTTAGTTTTGTTCTCATGTTTTTTAGTAAATTCTAACTAATACTCTCTTATCTTCACAGAATAAATATTGGTATTGGTAGTGTGTTCTTCATAAGAAGTCAAGATGGTGAAGTTCACGGCTGAAGAGCTCCGTGGTATCATGGACAAAAAGAACAACATTCGTAACATGTCTGTTATTGCTCATGTGGACCATGGTAAGTTCAGAACACTGCTCAAGCTTTTTCAATATCAAGATCTGTTCTGTTTCAATATTTAAGCTCTGTATACTGTGCTTGACTGCTGATGCTTCTATTCATGCTGCATTATCTATACAGCCTTTATTCACAGATATTTATCCCATGTATGTATAAAATAGGCCTATATTCACAGATAATTATCTACTGTTGGCCGTATGTTTTGGATTGTAATATACTAGTGTGTTATTAACTATGTGTTTTTAATATTTAAACTCTTCGTTGTGATTTGCAGCTGATGTTTCTTTTCTAGCTGCAGTATCTATTTATGCCTAGTTAATTAACTACCTATATTCAGATATTTGCCCAATGTAGGAAATGGCCTTATCCTATTGTCATCTTGTAATTAATCTACTGTTTCTCTAGGTATTGTGTTTTATATAGTTTATATCTGTTACCTACATCTAGATTGTAATCTAATAGTGTGTTTGTTCACTCTTGATTTGCTTCTGTCCCTCCTATTATACTATGATGCACATGCTGAAGTACCACGCCGTTCTTATATGCTGTTATTAATTCTTTGCAGGCAAGTCTACGCTTACAGATTCCCTTGTGGCAGCTGCTGGGATTATTGCCCAGGAAGTTGCTGGCGATGTTCGCATGACTGACACTCGTGCAGATGAAGCAGAGCGTGGTATTACAATCAAATCCACTGGTATCTCTCTTTTCTATGAGATGACTGATGAGTCACTGAAGAACTACAAGGGTGAGAGAGATGGCAACCAGTACCTGATCAACCTTATTGACTCGCCTGGGCACGTTGATTTTTCTTCGGAAGTCACAGCTGCTCTTCGCATCACCGATGGTGCTCTGGTGGTGGTTGACTGTATTGAAGGTGTCTGTGTGCAAACTGAAACTGTGCTTCGCCAAGCCCTTGGTGAGAGGATCAGGCCAGTTCTTACCGTGAACAAGATGGACAGGTGCTTCCTTGAGCTTCAGGTCGAGGGCGAGGAAGCTTACCAGACTTTCTCCCGTGTCATTGAGAACGCCAATGTCATCATGGCAACATATGAGGATGCGCTCCTTGGTGATGTCCAAGTTTACCCAGAGAAGGGGACTGTTGCCTTTTCTGCTGGGCTGCACGGATGGGCCTTTACCCTCACTAACTTTGCCAAGATGTACGCGTCTAAGTTTGGAGTTGATGAATCTAAGATGATGGAGAGGCTTTGGGGTGAGAACTTCTTTGACCCTGCCACCAAGAAATGGACCACCAAGAACACAGGCTCTCCTACCTGCAAGAGAGGATTCGTTCAGTTCTGCTATGAGCCAATCAAGCAAATCATCAACACCTGCATGAACGACCAGAAGGAGAAATTGTGGCCCATGCTGCAAAAGCTCAATGTTACCATGAAGGCTGATGAGAAGGAATTGATTGGCAAAGCTTTGATGAAGCGTGTTATGCAAACCTGGCTACCAGCTAGCACTGCACTGCTGGAGATGATGATATTCCACCTTCCTTCTCCTGCAAAGGCTCAAAAGTATCGTGTGGAGAACTTGTACGAGGGACCCCTTGATGATATCTATGCAACTGCTATCAGAAACTGTGATCCGGAGGGTCCTCTTATGCTGTATGTTTCGAAGATGATTCCAGCATCTGACAAGGGCAGGTTCTTTGCCTTTGGTCGTGTCTTCTCAGGGAAGGTTGCTACTGGTAGCAAGGTGAGGATCATGGGTCCCAACTATGTCCCTGGCCAGAAGAAGGATCTGTATGTCAAGAGTGTCCAGCGTACCGTTATCTGGATGGGAAAGAAGCAAGAGTCAGTTGAGGATGTTCCTTGTGGTAACACTGTTGCTATGGTTGGTCTGGATCAGTTCATCACGAAGAATGCTACACTCACTAACGAGAAGGAGGTTGATGCATGCCCAATCAGAGCAATGAAGTTCTCTGTCTCTCCTGTTGTGCGCGTTGCTGTTCAGTGCAAGGTTGCCTCTGATCTTCCCAAGCTAGTGGAAGGTTTGAAGCGTCTGGCGAAGTCTGATCCTATGGTTCTCTGTACAATGGAAGAGTCTGGTGAGCATATCATTGCTGGAGCTGGTGAGCTGCATCTTGAGATTTGCCTGAAGGATCTGCAGGAGGACTTCATGGGTGGTGCTGAAATTATTGTTTCCCCTCCTGTTGTGTCCTTCCGTGAAACCGTTCTTGAGAAGTCCTGTCGTACTGTCATGAGCAAGTCTCCCAACAAGCACAACCGCCTGTACATGGAAGCGCGCCCCTTGGAGGAGGGTCTCCCTGAGGCCATCGATGAGGGCCGCATTGGCCCACGTGATGATCCTAAGGTGCGCTCCCAGATCCTCTCTCAAGAGTTCGGGTGGGACAAGGATCTGGCCAAGAAGATTTGGTGCTTTGGACCTGAGACCACAGGCCCAAACATGGTTGTTGATATGTGTAAGGGAGTGCAGTATCTCAATGAAATCAAGGATTCTGTGGTGGCTGGTTTCCAGTGGGCATCAAAGGAGGGTGCACTGGCTGAGGAGAACATGCGCGGAATTTGCTTTGAGGTCTGTGATGTCGTTCTTCATGCTGATGCTATCCACAGGGGTGGTGGGCAGGTCATTCCAACTGCCAGGAGGGTCATCTATGCTTCTCAGCTCACGGCCAAGCCAAGGCTGCTGGAGCCCGTGTACCTGGTGGAGATTCAGGCCCCAGAAAACGCACTTGGTGGTATCTACGGTGTTCTGAACCAGAAGAGAGGGCACGTCTTTGAGGAGATGCAGAGGCCGGGTACCCCGCTCTACAGCATCAAGGCTTACCTCCCTGTCATCGAGTCCTTTGGGTTCTCCAGCCAGCTGAGGGCTGCAACCTCTGGTCAGGCGTTCCCCCAGTGTGTCTTTGACCATTGGGACATGATGGGCTCTGATCCTTTGGAGGCTGGCTCCCAGGCTGCTCAGCTGGTGCTGGATATCCGCAAGAGGAAGGGTCTCAAGGAACAGATGACCCCTCTTTCTGAGTTTGAGGACAAGCTTTAAATTTTTGGTGGTTTGTGCTACTGTTACACTTGCTGGTTAAATCGTCAATTGGTCTACTGTAATGGGAACTAAGTTTTCTTTTGGTTGTCAACGCACTTGTCTCTGAACTACATTGGTCATCATGTAGGGTGTATTGCTGTGCTGAGAGCTGTGACTCAATTTTGATATCTCTTGTGATGTAGTAGATGACACAGTTGGTATCTGTGGTTTAGCAAGTGTTATTATAATTATATTCTCAGCGTGTTGCTCATCCCTACTGTCTTATTGACGCTCTGGCTTATCTGTCAGAGAATTGCACTCTTTTGTTGGCTGTTGCTTTTTTATCATGTGAAATGTCATTTTTGCAGCTCTACTGATTTTTATCTATCATGATGAGTTCCGTGTAGACTTGGTTGAAAGCGTAGAATAGAATTGTCGTAAGCCAATATGTCTTTTGGGGTAACTCCCCAAAATTACCAATATGACTTTGATGCATCTTGGATGAGATGATCAATACTTTGGTCAGTATGTTAGGTTGCTCGCTACTGCAACTTTGAAAATTTCTCTGCTCGTCTTTGTTTGTAAGAGTATTTGCACTCTGTGGACTGTCGGTATTTTAGTAACCAGTTTTCCAATGCTACTAACCTGTCTAAATCGACAAATAAGTATTGCTCAGAGCATTTTTTTAAGGTAGCGCCAGTCTTGATATCGCGGTATTGCTTCAAACGACTCTCTACTCTGGTATGTGGTATGCTTCAAGCGACTCTTCACTCTGGTGTACCGACGTAACGTAGCAATGTAGCATGTTCTTGATTGCTAGACAGCCCGTGTATTGCTTGCATGTTTGCTAGACAACCCGTGTATTGCTTGCATGTGTCCGTTCAGCATCTTTTACCGTAGCATGTTCTTGATTGCTAGACAACCCGTCAGTACTGCAACCCGTGTATTGCTTGCATGTCTCCGTTCAGCATCTTTTACCTCTGCTGTTTAGAAAGCAAGAGAATACAAGCCAGAACCCTCTTTTTTTTTTTTTGGCGATAATAAGCCAGAACCTGAAGTAAACTTTGTGAGAAACGGGGACAACCGCACCGCAACCTGGAGGTGCGACAAAACCAGCCAAGTCGAAAAGCTACTATCGCCAACGAAATTAATTTCAGGCAATATTGGCTGACAATAACCCAATTTTGGATGTAATTCGCAAGGCTGTGGACATCCTCCTTGCGCGATTTAATATAGAAAATATAATACATTTCTGTCCACCTGGATGACAACTTCCACAAGTCATTTTACCTTGGAACAAAAATAGGAGAAGTTGTTTTTGTTAGAACTAAACCTGAGTCGTCGTTTTCTGTATGATTTTTTATGAGAAAATCTTGGTAGAATAAAATTGAATCAAAGTAATTTTTCGTATAAATTTTTTGCTTTCCAGTCGGGCAGAATTGGGTACTCGTCTAACTTGTAGACAACTTTGGATTTTTGTTCCGGAAAGATTTCTAGTTAATTTACAACTAGAGGTAATCTTTGTATAAAAAATGATAATTTCTTTTGCTGATCAAAAAATGGATAGAAGAAACTCCATAAGTCTTACAACTTTTAGATCATGCACAGCCCATTTTACTTTTATCTAGCATTATAATTTGTGTAGTTTTGCAGGATGTTATATGCTTATGTTTAAGTTTAAGCTATGTTTAGCCCTAAAATGTTTCAAGAAACATGGAAAATTTGCCTAAAATTATGGTTTAGAAAATAGTATTTCATGTAATTTCTGAACATAAATGTTCAATTGAATTCAAAGTTTCTTAATGAAGCATGCTTAAAATTAGGATTTATTTTCAAATTAAATTTAAAAACTTTCAAAACAAGCTCAAAAAAATTATGTATGTTAAGTTATATTGCACATGTGTGATTCATGATAGGTTAGAATTTTTTGGGCTATTACACTAGGTTCCGTTAGAATGTGAAGCTTATATTACGCAAGGTTATATTAGGCCTAGACGTTGGCTTAACAATGAGCAACAAAAAATTACACTTGTTTTTTAATTGGAGGGTGTATCTATCAACTAGGGCTTCGGTTAAGCTACTTCTTTGTGGTCATGTTTCTTTCATTGTCTAGTTTTGTGTGTAGGTAACTACTTGTGAAGAACTGAGTTAGGGATCATTATTCCTATTTTTATTAGGTCATGTTTTTGTCTAATTTTGCACTATGTGCACCTCTTGTTTATCTAAGCTGTAACGCATGTAGGAATTTGTTTATAAATCATAATTCAGTTTTGTAAACCATATCTTAGTCATTTTGCTACAATTATGTTTGGTTATTTATATATTTTGTTGCATATAGTCCTTTTCGTGTTACAATAGACGTCTCTTGTTTCTAGTGGATATAAGGAATGTGAGAATATTTTCATTTTTAGCATGTGTTTATTAGTTTGTGCAAATCTGCATTGTCTTATATGACTAATAAATCTAGTGTACTAGCTAATTTTGAAATTACACAAACAACTAAACACAGATAAACTATACTTCTTTCGTTCCAAACTGTAAGTCATTCTAAAAATCTTGGAGTGTCAAAATATTACAAGTTTGACCAAAATTATAGAGAAAAATACAAAGATTTGTGACATAAAATAGGTATACTACGAAAATGTAATTAACGAAGAATCTAATGATACTTAGTTAGCATCCTAAATACTATATCTTATTGTATAAATTTTGTCAAACTTGAAATAATTTAACTCTCTAAGAATCTTAAAATGACTTACAATTTGAAACAAATGGAGTACTAAACAAATATGAATATATAATAGGTATAGAATTTGATCTATATTAATTCAATTCATTTAACACAATGAAGATTGAGAAACACAATTGCACGTGTAATCAAGTGTGAAATAACTAATACTCCCTCCATCCTAGAATAATTGTCACTTTATATTATCGAGAAATAATTTTTATTTTAAATATTATTACTCATGTCATATAATTAGTACTATTGTAAAGACCTTTTAATCTAGTTTTTAATAAAATTATTTACATATATGAATATTTTAATATTTTTTTATAAATCGAGCCAAACTTCCCATGACCGAAACTTAGAAATGACCATTAGTTTAGGACGGAGAGAGTATATAAGTGTATATTTATACTCATTTTATTTTAATCAACTCAACTATTGTCTATCCTTATTTGATGTATTTTCCAGTTTGTATTGAAGTTAGATTAGGTTAACGTCTAATTTCTCACTGCATAACTCTTGTATTCGTATAGTACAGAGTATACATGATCCATAGTCCATACCCGCTGTATACGGTGAAATCCGATCTTATAAAATAAAATCTTAAAAATGGAAAATTTGGGCCAATACATCTCGGCCCATTTGAGTTTGTAGGCCATTCACCGTCTAGCCCATTATCTCCAATATATATACTACACAAAGAGCACAGCAAACCCTATCTCTGCCCACCTCCCCCGGCAGTCACCCATCTCTCCCACACCGCAGCGGCGCAGCCGCCGCCCGCCCGCCTCCTTGCCTGCGACGCGATCCGTCGCCGGCAGCGAGCTCTATCTTCGGCGACGAGCAGCAGTTACCACCGACGCACGCAGCTCACGGTAAATCGACTACAGACCAGCATCTTCTCTTTCCCCTCTCCCTTGCGCTCTCGCTATCCCTTATCCTTTAGTTGAATTTGTCTGTCTTTGTGGTCAGTTTTAAGACTGTGAACAGGATCCTGTCCTTGTTCCTTAGTCGAATTGTCTGTCTGGTCTGGTCACTTGTAAGATCGTGGATTGGATCCAGCAGGTACAGCAGGTCAACCGTAATATAGATCAATTTTTATATTACTGCTATGTTGCAACAGCTTTTAGGATAGAGGACAATTTTAATTTCCTGCTATGTGCCCGTATCATGTTTTCTGAAAAAAAAAATAGTACCTCCATATCCGCTTCCTCCTGATCTGATACTGTGTCCATATCCGTGCATACGCATGGCATGCTATGCGAGCGCTTCGAGCCTGATTTGCTGTTACTTGATTATTTCATGTCTATTACTTTGATGTCTTTTTTTTTTGTAATAGATTAACGAGTTGCACCCTGTGCTCCAACTAAGATCCATCATACATGGTTTCAGTTTACTTTTTTCTTAGATTTTATGCTTGCAATCTTGTGAAGTGTGTGTGTGGTGTAAACAATGGTATGTATCCTGACAAATAATGCATGTTAAAACATTTTTATTAACTTTGAAGTGGTTGATAATATCCACTTCTCTTTGGTTCCTGACAACTATAGTGGTTGTTATTTAGTACTGATGTCAGTGTCAATGTTTTCAGTTTAGTTTTGTACTCATGTTTTTTAGTAAATTCTTACTAATACTCCTGTACCTTCACAGCAGGAATAAATATTGGTATTGGTAGTGTGATCTTCATAAGAAGTCAAGATGGTGAAGTTCACGGCTGAAGAGCTCCGTGGCATCATGGACAAAAAGAACAACATTCGTAACATGTCTGTTATTGCTCATGTGGACCATGGTATGTTCAGAACATTCTATGTTAGATAGCATATGTATTTATACAGCATTCCCTAATGGTTTCAAGCCTTTTTTATGTAAGAACTTATTTTGTCCCTGACTGCTAATGCTTCTATTCATGCTGCATTATCTACTATAGGCCGGTATTCACAGACATTTATCCCACCTATCATAGGCTAATTGTTTTTTTTTCATCTTCTAGTTATTGTATTGCTTTTTCTTGATAAATGTGTATATATATACTATCTGTTGGCCTTTTAGATTGTAATATACTAATACTGACTACTGAGTTGTTAGCTTTTGTGTTTTAAATATTTAGGCTTGTATTGTGCTTTTCAGCTAATGTTTTTTTCTATCCTGCACTCTCTGTTTTAGGCCTAGTTATCTACTTATGTTCAGAAATTTATCACATGTAGGAAATGTGCTGTATATTTTAGATATTGTGGCTTATATAGTATCTGTTAATAATTATGTACTCTAGATTGTGTCTCTTTGTTAACTTTTGAATTGGTTGTCTGTCACTAATATTGCACTACTCTATGATGCACATGCTGAAGTTCCACACCGTTCTTATATGCTGTTATTAATTCTTTGCAGGCAAGTCTACGCTTACAGATTCCCTTGTGGCAGCTGCTGGGATTATTGCCCAGGAAGTTGCTGGCGATGTTCGCATGACTGACACTCGTGCAGATGAAGCAGAGCGTGGTATTACAATCAAATCCACTGGTATCTCTCTTTTCTATGAGATGACTGATGAGTCACTGAAGAACTACAAGGGTGAGAGAGATGGCAACCAGTACCTGATCAACCTTATTGACTCGCCTGGGCACGTTGATTTTTCTTCGGAAGTCACAGCTGCTCTTCGCATCACCGATGGTGCTCTGGTGGTGGTTGACTGTATTGAAGGTGTCTGCGTGCAAACTGAAACTGTGCTTCGCCAAGCCCTTGGTGAGAGGATCAGGCCAGTTCTTACCGTGAACAAGATGGACAGGTGCTTCCTTGAGCTTCAGGTCGAGGGCGAGGAAGCTTATCAGACTTTCTCCCGTGTCATTGAGAACGCCAATGTCATCATGGCAACATATGAGGATGCGCTCCTTGGTGATGTCCAAGTTTACCCCGAGAAGGGGACTGTTGCCTTTTCTGCTGGCCTGCACGGATGGGCCTTTACCCTCACTAACTTTGCCAAGATGTACGCGTCTAAGTTTGGAGTTGATGAAGCTAAGATGATGGAGAGGCTTTGGGGTGAGAACTTCTTTGACCCTGCCACCAAGAAATGGACCACCAAGAACACAGGCTCTCCTACCTGCAAGAGAGGATTCGTTCAGTTCTGCTATGAGCCAATCAAGCAAATCATCAACACCTGCATGAACGACCAGAAGGAGAAATTGTGGCCCATGCTGCAAAAGCTCAATGTTACCATGAAGGCTGATGAGAAGGAATTGATTGGCAAAGCTTTGATGAAGCGTGTTATGCAAACCTGGCTGCCAGCTAGCACTGCACTGCTGGAGATGATGATATTCCACCTTCCTTCTCCTGCAAAGGCTCAGAAGTATCGTGTGGAGAACTTGTACGAGGGACCCCTTGATGATATCTACGCAACTGCTATCAGAAACTGTGATCCGGAGGGTCCTCTTATGCTATATGTTTCGAAGATGATTCCAGCATCTGACAAGGGCAGGTTCTTTGCCTTTGGTCGTGTCTTCTCAGGGAAGGTTGCTACTGGTAGCAAGGTGAGGATCATGGGTCCCAACTATGTCCCTGGCCAGAAGAAGGATCTGTATGTCAAGAGTGTCCAGCGTACCGTTATCTGGATGGGAAAGAAGCAAGAGTCAGTTGAGGATGTTCCTTGTGGTAACACTGTTGCTATGGTTGGTCTGGATCAGTTCATCACGAAGAATGCTACACTCACTAACGAGAAGGAGGTTGATGCATGCCCAATCAGAGCAATGAAGTTCTCTGTCTCTCCTGTTGTGCGCGTTGCTGTTCAGTGCAAGGTTGCCTCTGATCTTCCCAAGCTAGTGGAAGGTTTGAAGCGTCTGGCGAAGTCTGATCCTATGGTTCTCTGTACAATGGAAGAGTCTGGTGAGCATATCATTGCTGGAGCTGGTGAGCTGCATCTTGAGATTTGCCTGAAGGATCTGCAGGAGGACTTCATGGGTGGTGCTGAAATTATCGTTTCCCCTCCTGTTGTGTCCTTCCGTGAAACCGTTCTTGAGAAGTCCTGCCGTACTGTCATGAGCAAGTCTCCCAACAAGCACAACCGTCTGTACATGGAAGCGCGCCCCTTGGAGGAGGGTCTCCCTGAGGCCATTGATGAGGGCCGCATTGGCCCACGTGATGATCCTAAGGTGCGCTCCCAGATCCTCTCTCAGGAGTTTGGGTGGGACAAGGATCTAGCCAAGAAGATTTGGTGCTTTGGACCTGAGACCACAGGCCCAAACATGGTTGTTGATATGTGTAAGGGAGTGCAGTATCTCAATGAAATCAAGGATTCTGTGGTGGCTGGTTTCCAGTGGGCATCAAAGGAGGGTGCACTGGCTGAGGAGAACATGCGTGGAATTTGCTTTGAGGTCTGTGATGTCGTTCTTCATGCTGATGCTATCCACAGGGGTGGTGGGCAGGTCATTCCAACTGCCAGGAGGGTCATCTATGCTTCTCAGCTCACGGCCAAGCCAAGGCTGCTGGAGCCCGTGTACCTGGTGGAGATTCAGGCCCCAGAAAACGCACTTGGTGGTATCTACGGTGTTCTGAACCAGAAGAGAGGGCACGTCTTTGAGGAGATGCAGAGGCCGGGTACCCCGCTCTACAACATCAAGGCTTACCTCCCTGTCATCGAGTCCTTTGGGTTCTCCAGCCAGCTGAGGGCTGCAACCTCTGGTCAGGCGTTCCCCCAGTGTGTCTTTGACCATTGGGACATGATGGGCTCTGATCCTTTGGAGGCTGGCTCCCAGGCTGCTCAGCTGGTGCTGGATATCCGCAAGAGGAAGGGTCTCAAGGAACAGATGACCCCTCTTTCTGAGTTTGAGGACAAGCTCTAAATTTTGGTTGTTTGAGCTAATGTTACACCAGCTGGTTTAATCCTCAATTGGTCTACTACTGTAATTGGAACTACTTGAATATTTTGTTTTGTTTTAGTTGCCATATGTACCTGTCTCTGAACTATGTTGGTCATTAAGTAGCTTGTGCTGCTGTGCTGAGAGCCTGAGACTCTATTTTGATATCCGATTGTGATGTAGCAGGTGAAACAGAGTTGGTATGGTTTAGTAAGGGGTTATTTTATATACTTAATTTCGCTGTGTTGCTTATTTGTATTGTCTTGGTAACGCTCTGCATGATCTGTCGTAGCAGTTCACCCTTTTGCTGATTGTCTCCTTGCCTTTTCTATTTGAAGTGTAGTTATTTTTTGTATATCTGTGTCCTTAGCCAATATTTTCGAGGTGTCTTCCCAAAATTACCAATAGATACGTACTTGATGCTTCATGCATGATATGAACCAATTCTGGTCAGCAAGAGTAACCGGTTTTCGATGGCTAACTTGTACAAGGCCAGGGTGCTCTCCTTATGGATGTTGTAGCTGGCAATTTGGGTGCGGTCATCCTCCTGCTATTCTGGCAATACAGAGGTCTTCCCAATAGGAACATTGTCCAAAGTACCATGTCAACAGGCACACGTAAAAATAAAATGAGTTTTGTATTTGGAGCATGATAACAACTCTGTTCGCAATTGTGTACATTACCTGAATCAACAAATGATGATGCTTCACAAATCACAACCTATAGTCCTATACCAACAATGCTACTGCAATAGAATATGACCTTGTAAGCGAGCATATAAAAGTTTCTCTATCACTAAGGCTTACTAAGTATGCGGGCTGGGCACCGTATGGCCCATTATATATCTCCTATATATATACACAGCCCGCTCGCCTCCGCACTTGCGACGAGATCCGGCGCCGGCAGCGAGCCCTAGCACCTGCGACGAGCAGCAGCAGCCGCCGACGCACGCAGCCCACGGTAAATCGACTACGAGCCAGCTTCTTCTCTGTCTCATGTCCTTATTCATTATAGTTCAATTGTTAGTCTTCACTTGTACTAGTAACTTGTAAGATTGGGGATGCGATTCAGCAGCTATTACAGTTCAACCGGAATATAGTGCAATTTTTATGTTATTGCTAGGTTGCAACTGCTTTTAGGATATATGGCAATTTTAATTTCCTGTCATGTGCCAGTATCATGTTTTCTGAAAAAAAAAATTGATATCTCCAAATCTGCATCCACCTGATACTGTGTCCGTATCCTCGCGTACATATGGAAGCGCCTCAAGCCCGATTTGCTATTATTTGATTGTTCCATGTCTGCTACTTTGATGGTCTGTTTTTAAAAGAATAAGTTGCACTGTCCTCGTTGTAGTAGATCTTAGATTAATGAGGATGCACCGTGTTCAACCAGATACATCATACTATATGGTTTTCAGTTTACCCTTTTCTTAGCTTTTGTGCTTACAATCCTGTGAAGTGTAGTGTGGTGTAAACAATAGAATAATGTATCCTGACAAATACTGCATATTAAAACATTTTTTCGCGACCGGGACTGCATGTTAAAACATTTCTATTAACTTTCTGAAATAGTTGATAATTTCCATTTCTCTTTGGTTCCCGACAACTATAGTGGTTATTACTTCTTGCTACAGAGTTCAGTGTCAAAGTTTTAAGTTTAGTTATTTTCTCATGTTTTATTGGATTCTTACTCATACCTGAACTTTCAACAGAAGGAATAAATATTGGTATTGGTAGCGGGATCTTCACAAGAAGTCAAGATGGTGAAGTTCACGGCTGAAGAGCTCCGTGCCATCATGGACAAAAAGAAATACATTCGTAACATGTCTATTATAGCTCCTGTGGACCATGGTAAATTCAGAGCACTGCTCAAGCCTTTTTCAATATCAAAATTTGTTCTGTTTCAATATTTAAGCTCGGCACTGTGCTTGACTGCTGATGCTTCTATTCATGCTGCATTATCTACTATACTATAGGCCTTTATTCACAGATATTTATCCCATAGCATATATTCACATATAATTATCTAATGTTAGCTTTATGTTTTAGATTGTATTATACTAGTGTGTTACTAACTATGTGTTTTCAATATTTAAGTTCAGTGTTGTGATTTAAAGCTGATGTTTGTTTTCTTGCTGCACTATCTATTTAGGCCTTGTTAACTACCTATATTCAGATATTTACCCATTGTAGGAAATGGGCTTATCCTTTTGTCATCTTTTAATTAATCTACTGGTTGTCTAGGTATTATGTTTTATATAGTATATATATCTGTTACCTATATATACTCTAGATTGTAATCTAATAGTGTGTTTGTTAACTCTTGATCTGGTTGTCTGTCCCTAATATTGTACTGCTCTATGATGCACATTGATAGTTCCATGCCGTTCTTATATGATGTTATTAATTTTTTGCAGGCAAGTCTACGGTTACAGATTCCCTTGTGGCAGCTGCTCGGATTTTTTTTTTATTGATTCCTCAACTCTTCGAGTACAAGTTGTAGTATCTGAACTCACGCACTAACTCACACCACCACACGCACGCACACAACTCACGCACACCCTAGTGCGCAAGTTAGATCTACACCTACACGAAGAGGTTGCACGTGGCTGAGAGATATCCGAAATCTTCCAAGCTTCGTACGTGACGGGCACGTCACACTGACCATTGTGGCATATCCACATGTGAGGCTGCTGCAGATAACGAAGACCTGCAAAAAATGGGGGAAAAAACCCCGGGTGAGACAACGTAAGTGTCGATCCTAGGGATCGAACTCACGCCGGGCTGCTCGCACACCTGGCGACCCAGCCATCCGAGCTATGCTCGGTCCTCAGCTGCTCGGATTATTGCCCTGCTCGGATTATTGCCCAGGAAGGTTCTGGTGATGTTCGCATGACTGATACTTGTGCAAATGAAGCAGAGCGTGGTAATAGAATCAAATCTACTGGTATCTCTCTTTACTATGTTCAGATACTAGTAAATTGGCGCTCGCTTCCGCGCGCCCGTGCCATGTTGTCATAGTGAAGCTGAGTCACATGTAGGTTGCAAAGAGCATAGGCACCACCATATCAGCTGTCGTTTCCTATTGTCAGTTAAATCAAAATTCACCGAATCATTAAACAAATTCACGAAAACCAAAATGGAAGGCCATCTATGCGATGTACATAGGAACAATCAACTGAAAACATTCTTACACATTGGATTTTGTATATCAAGAATTGAAGACTTTGGAAAAAAGTATTGAATCCTTTATTCATTAGAATTGACAGACGAAATCTGCAAGTAAATAAATATGCATCATACAGGCACGGTTGTACCTCTTGTAAACCTTGAACCAATTACAGCCACTGTGGTTTTGATTTTTTTCTTCTAAACACAGCAATATACCGACGTGATAGTATAAATCAAATGGAATAAAGAGAACAATAGGGCTAATTTATCGATGTTTTTGCTTTGCCTGACTTTGCACAGTCGATGAATGTCAATCTCCATAGGCTGGAGCACTCCAGTCTGAACACAAAAAGAGCACAGCTTCAGTTAGTCATCCAGGTGGCAGAATTGAAGGCTAAGTCCTTGGACTTCAGCATAGTAATGAATAGATGTTACTTGGTTTTTGTGAGGACATCTATTCTTTGGAACATAAAACCATGAAAGGTAGCTACGCTAAATTATGTGAATGTATGGGCTCAATGTTCTGGGTTAGTATTGTTGAAGTTTTTGTGGTGGAGGTTATTGAGCTGTACCTTGAGGGTGGGATGTGACGACGCCATCATCGAACTGGTAGAGCAGTTCGTGGCGGTCTGGTGTAGGTAGCTGATGAAAGTAACCTGGATCATAGTGAGGATATGTCACAAAAAGAACAATCGGTTCATCATATATGTAGTACTGTGACAACAGATTTGCACTATCCTATACCACATCTGTGAGGATGTTGTAATAAGTGCTAGCGTACAATGAATATATCATTACATGCCAGCTCATGTACAAAAAAATATTTTAGAATTAGATTGTTGCTAAAAGCTCATAAAAGGGCTAAATAGAAGGCATGGTTTTGCAGTATTTATATTTCCTAGGAACATTAAAAAATTAGTATCCAAAACACAATATGCTTAATCAAAATTATTTTGTGAACTGAAGCCCAGAACAGGAACACAATATGGCAACGACATTGTGAACTCCTCACCGCCCCAGACCAGGAACACAATATATTTCCTAGGAACGGCATTAGATGATAAAACACAATATGGTTGATCAAATTATTTTGTGAACTCACATATTTGTTGTTCCAGTAGCAGCCAGGACAGTAGCCAGTAGGTATCCAAAACTGTAGAGACTATGGCACCATGCTATGTGGAAAAACCTTAAGTCAGACACAAACCCACCTAAAATCAAAGCATTATAGGAAACAATTCTGAGATGGGGATCCTCAGCATAGCCAAGGCTATGTCACCTGGAATTGTCTTACTTTTGTCACCTGGAATCCCCATTTCAGAATCCTTCGTATATAATTCCAAGTACAGGCTGCAATATTGCAAGTATTTGTACCATGGAGAAAACAAAAAAGATTCAATACACCATCTATCCATGTTGCATTACCTCTCTTGGTTAGAACCTTAAAGCTCTTTCGCTTTACTGCCTCTTTTTCTTGCCTGCACTGAAACAAAATTTGGAGTGTGAAGAAAACAACATATTAGCAAGTGATGCAACTCGAACGTCAATACCAGGTACAAAGGCAGATAACTGAATCATAGTTGCTATAAGCTGACACTGAAATGAAGGATAACATCATACTGGAACAAACTAAAGCAGCTTGAGGTGGTGATGAAACAAAGCAAGAAAAGAGAAGCTATCTTCATGCAGCGTAATGGTTGGAACTTGCAAATTCAAAGTCATTATGTGGAAGGCATTTAGAACCATCATGCAAATGCAATAGCATCTTTGGCATGATACAGTACACTACAATTTGCCTGCAGTTTCACAACAAATCTGAGGACTTCTCTCACAATTTTGTTCTGGCATGGGGATTTGGTACATGTACTGTAGATTTAGGGAGAGGGGGGTGTTAAGGATAGACCGGCCCTTTAAAAACAGAACCACTAATGCTAGATTTGTAACAGAAGCAGTTGCCTATTTATGGAAAAAAGTATCAATCATTCTATTGGAAGGTGCATTAGCTGTCAAATATCAGTCTGCACAATTTAGTCCATAATGCAAGTCTGAGAACCAAAGAAAGGCAAATTTGAGACTCAAGAGGAGCACCTGACATGGCATCGTTTTGTTCTACATGAACACCTCTGCTAGACCCATCGCTGCAGGTTTGAGACTCAAGAGGAGCACGTGACCTAGTACCATTTTGTTCTCTGTGCACACCTCTGCTAGACTCATCGCCGGCTTCAACTTCATATCATGTACCCATGGTTTACTTCATATCCTGTGCCCATGGTTTCAACTTTAACCACACAATTCAGATACATTGGTAAGCCCCAAGAAATTACAAAGAAATTTGTCGCAAACCCGATTGTCTAGTTCGGCCAAAAAAATTAGAATCGCCAACATGATTACCACAAATGCAGAATATGAAACTAAATGTTGTTGATTGGCATAGCAGGCTAATATAAAACCATAGTTGGGTTAAACTAATTGTGAAAGTAACCAGAAAACCTAAGTTTTCTTGTAATAGTATCTGAAATAGGTGTAACAAATACCCTATGTGGCCTGGACATGTGCCATACACTTTAAATAATGCATTCTGACACTCTTGGGAGCTGAGATTTCTCTTTCTGCAAGATATTTTACTGACAAGGTAATTGTGTGATCTTAAAGAGAAGATGTTTCATTTAAACAATGGAATGTGAAGTCTATCTAAATATCTAAAGAGGTATGAAATGCAAGTGCAAACAGGCAATACTAAGTTGCACATTTCAGTAACCCAGAATTATAATCTGCATTTCTTGCTTAAAAATATAAATCAGGCTCCTCAGTTTTCATATCGGCATAAGAAATGGAAATTGTGTAGAATAATTGAGTAAACATGAATTTAAATGTAAGCAAATAAGATGTGAACTCACTCTGTATATATGCCTGAGCTGAAGCTGGTCAAAGAAGATGTGAACTCACTCTGAGCTGAAGCTGATCTCTGGTGTATATAAGCATAGGCTGAGAAAAAAAGGGTATTGTCACAGTTAAGTCCAGGATGGTTTGATACATGCAGGCTTCATGAATAGGAAGCAGGAAGCAAATCTCAGAATGGGATAATGATAACTAAATTCACATAGTACATAAAAGACATTTGCAGGATACATTAATTTGCGTCAGCAACTCAGCATGTAAAGTACATGAGGGCTCAACACCACAAAGAAATTGAGGCCTGAACGATAGCAATAGTGGCATCATTAGTAACTTAATCTAGCAGGAACAATTCTTCCAATACTTTTTATTCTCGCACTTTAACTCTACTAATACTACGACAACACCGGTGAGAAACAAGAAAACAAATCAGTAGTCAGTTACCTTTCCTCACCTAGAAGGTAGCTTAGAAAAAAATTCATCAGATGGCTGTCCACCAGCTGTTTATGTGAAATAAATAATTAGCATAGAACATAATAAATAAAAGAGAAAATATATTTGTGTCAAGAAAAAGAGAAAATATACCAATGTCAAAGATCTCCAACTTTGTTTAACGGTTCGCACAGAGATTTTGTGTGGAATTTCCTTGATACTGTTATTGCTGATGTCTAGTATTCGTATCGATGGGCCACAATCCCAGACTTCTTCAGGCACTACCTATAGAAATAGACATCAAAAAGATTAAGTCTAACTTTATTCAAAGGGACTTGGTACAGGAAGATAACCAATTGATAACAAACCATCATCGAATCTCATAAGGCAGGAAGCAATGAATGTTGAGTGGTTCAGGCAACAAATAGTTAAATAGCATATATGTTCCTACATTTGGTGATAAAACTGCAGGCACCAAACTGAGATGCAATATATAGTTTAGCTAGAGATATGGGTACAAATCATTGTGTCAATCATGACCAGAAATCTGCCAAAGGATTGTTGCAAAATTAGTGTTAGACATTTTCTTCTAGGGTCTGTTTGCAAATTTTAATTTAAAAAGGCAGTAATAAAGCATATAATGGTATTTCTTCGTGATCAATATGCTCACAGCACTTCCATTCAACCATGGGTACTTTGAATCATAGTTATCCTATGCTGGCATGCACCCACAGGACCTTCATAAAAGCGATTCAAACAAATCGGAATAAGATACCTTGAAGTCACAGTCATGTAGTGCAACAACACCTGTTAACTTCCAGCGTTCGGATCGACTTTTGGTGACAATTGCCTCTGGTTTTGGTGTTTGATTTTCCTTAACATTTGAAGGCCTCCTTACAGTTGTTGCTGAGCTAGTGCTATTGTTTGTGATAGGTCTATCCTGTTTAAAAGTAGACAATGAAAAGCAGACTCTGTAAACACTCCACAGTCAATGGTGAAAGTAAACAATTTACCTACTGTCTATGGAACACTTGCCCAGTAATAACAACGAACAACTGAAATTTTCCTCCCTCCACTACCAGGTACAATCACAGCTCACCCGAAAAAAATCGAACTTATGCACACGCTCATGGGCATCCTACTCCAATAAATTCAATGCTAAATATCTGAACAAACTAACATAAACAGCACAGATATGGGGGAATTAAGACAGATCGAGGGAGGTCACTGATGCCTTACCCCCTGATGAAGACCCTGCAACGCGATGAGCATGACCTTGGATCCGTCCACTACTTGCATCGAGCTCACGCTCGCGGCATCCTGGAGCACTTTGCCTGCGAGCAAGGAGAGAGATGTCAGGAATTGGTTACTATGGGAGCGAATCCGTGAACTCAGGAGGTAAAAGGGGTCTGGGGATAGGTGCCTTTGCAGATTAGCCTCTGGCCGCGCGGGAGGACGTTGGTGAGCGGCTGGAGGAGGCACTTCAGCTCCGCGCCGGAGGCCGCGGCCGGGACCTCCACGGGGATGGTCCGCCCGGCGAACTTGACCTGGACGGTGATGGTGGTAGCGCGGTCCGCCCGCGCCGCGCCGTTCCGGACCGCCGCGGCGGCCGCTGCCGAGCCGCGCCGCTCCACCCGCGCAGGGCCGGACGCGCCGAGCCGGGGCGCCGGCCGCGCAGAGCAGGCCGCGCCGCCGCCCGCGCAGGGCCGCCCGCGCCGCCGCCTCGCCCTCCACCCGCGCCGGACCGGGCGCCAGCCGCGCAGGGCAGGCCGCGGCCGCCTGCCGCCAGCCGCCCGCTCGATCTATTTTTTTTCCTGTAGAGAGAGAGAGAGGAGGAGTGGGAGTGAAACCCTAGAAGCTGATGAGATGCCATGTATTTATTTGGGTAGGTAGATTCTAAAGAATTTGGAGCCGGAAGGTAGAAGCGGGGTAAAAACAGGTAGAAGCCGCTTCTAATTTTCACCTCCGAAAACAGCTCTCAATCCAGACCACACGATCGAAGATCCAACGCATCTTATTTTCTTGCCCACGTGTCTACCACCCCCTCTCGAGATCCCTTAGGCAAACATATTTTCTTGCCCACGTGTCTACCACCCCCTCTCGAGATCCCTTAGGCAAACATATTGTTTTAATTTCATCTTATTTGTCGGCTGTATGTTTTAGATTGTAATATGCTAGTGTGTTGTTAACTTTTGTGTTTTAGTGGAGCCTGCCGTAGCCAATCTAAAGAGGGTTGGTGCGACATGGAAAGCCGCAGTAGCTAATATAAAGAGGGGTGGTGCGACATGGAAAGACATTGTAATTTTAGTGGAGGGTGCAATAATATTAGTCCAGGCTTTAGTGATTGTAATTTTGCTTTCAAAGTTGATGTAATATTGGCTGCAATCTGCATGTAACCCTCTTGGACTAGCTGGTGATAATCTTACTAGTGCAAACAAGTGGTAACTCCAACCTATATGCAGGCAACCAAACAAGGTTCATGCTCCATGCCATTTTGAATCTGATGCAGGTCCCATTAACCAAACATCTGCTCCTGGTGTCCTACCTGAACTAAGCCAAGTAAAGAAACAACACCATCTTTCATGCCGAGGGTCTGGTCAACGGTGGCTTGGCTGGCTCGTGTGAGCCAGGATAGGCTGGGCAACGAACCAAACAGGCCTGTAAAACAACCTAAAATCGGTTTTGTATGTTAAATAACATGATAACGCAACTCTGTTTGCAATGGTAAACATTACCTGAACCAATGAATGATGATGCTTCACAACCTACACGTTGAGGGCCAAGTAAACCAACAATGCTAAAAATAACTGTGACTTGTAACTTGTTAGCGTGT
The DNA here is from genome assembly GCA_018135685.1 of Themeda triandra. Classification (NCBI taxonomy): domain Eukaryota; kingdom Viridiplantae; phylum Streptophyta; class Magnoliopsida; order Poales; family Poaceae; genus Themeda; species Themeda triandra. Next base: position 49,625 of record JAENPR010000472.1, read on the forward strand.
CCTTTTGTTCATTTTTTTCAATGAGCATATAAAAGTTTCCCTACAACAAGGCAGCAGCTTTGAACATCTAGGTGCATGGTACTGCATTATAGAAATAAATACAGGCAGTTGCAATCTTAATCCTGAACAAGCAAAGATCACTTGCTACATGCAGTCCCCAGCAGGGAAGCGCGCATTTTGAGATTAAAAACTAAGCACGGCCTTGTTGCCCATGAATGATCGTATTTTGATTTGATGCACCCTGTTGTCAGCTGCAGTCAAGGCATGTAATGAGATCCGTTAAAAATTTTCAGCAAGTGAATCTTTGACAGCCAAGCAATTGCTTTAAGATATCATCAGATAGTGTCTGATCCAAATCGTTAACTGTTAAAGCATGAGTTGCCTTTCTTTCTAGAGATTGCCAGTTGGTGGATTGGGCTTCTGATCGTACTTGGGTGCTTATTAGGATGTTCTATTAAAAGGTGCATATTTCTGAGGACCTGGTACTTTTTTGTTCTCTCCAACAGGCTCTGCTGAATTTTGGCAGTGATAAATGTTTTATCCACTGTCAGTTGTACTTGTGCTTCCACTATAGCCCTGGTATCATCCTGATTCCATTCATCATCCAGTGAGATTAGATACAAAGAAAACAAGCACACTTGAAACAACATTACAGCAAGGCCTCAAAAGCCATGGCATAATCTTGCTTTTTTCGGAGAACCTTCGGAAAGAACAGAGTGTGGCATAATCTTCCACTGTGCCAATTTTCCTCAATAACTCAGTGAGAAAAAGGCTATAGTCATCATTGCCAAACTTGTGTCCCACTGCTAAAGCAAAGGAGACAAGAGTCCAGCTTATGACATTGTTTGTAAGCTTGCAGCCATTTGGCAGCATTGCCTTCAAAGTGCATTGTAGTTGCTATCACCCACATCCCTGATTCAGTGTTGAAGGGTTAATTTTGAAGTAGTCAAAATACTTATCCAACCAGATTTTTGCTTTAGTGTGAGTTTAGCCACTGCTTGGCCAATTACTTGGACAGTTGGACTTGCTTGGCAATATACTGCTACTCAAAAGTATTACTGATACTGCTTTAGTGTTCAGAAATCCACCTATGCCTAAGCTGCTATCTTGACTTGGCTTGATGAGTGCTCTCTGCCATCGTGGTGTTCCATACGGCCCAAGTCATGTTGGGGGCCCAGCATTCCAAACCGACAAGCGACACAGCCTGCTACCGGAGCCCAGCACCAGCTCCAGCCCCTTCTTCTCCCTTCGGTACGCCCTCACCTCACTCTCACTGCCTCCCTCGCCGCCGAATCGAGGCGAGCGGCGGCGCCGACGACACCAGCAACCGCGCCGGCCGCAGGGCAGGCGGGACTGCGGGGCAGCGGCCGTGCGGGCGCTACACGCTAGGCTCCGGGCTGCGGCGTCAAGGCGGCAGGAATCTCTCCCGTGCTTCATCGGCTTAATCCCATCCCATCCCCTTCGACGCCGCCATGCTGCGCCTCCGGAGTCGCCTCCTCCCTCTGCTCCGCGCCGCCTCCTCGCTACCCTCCCCGATCCACCCCCGCGCGCGCCACCTCCTCCTCTCCACCTCCACCTCCACCACCACCACCTCGCCCGCGCCCTTCTCCTTCGAGGACTACCTCGTCGCCGCCTGCGGCCTCGCCCCGACCCAAGCACGCGAGGCGTCCAAGAAAGCTTTCCGCCAGCTATCCGTAGAATACAGAAAGGAGGACTTCTCCTGCCTCCGCCTCAGCTCCGCCACCAACCCCGATGCCGTCCTCGCCGTGCTCTACAGCGCTGGCCTCTCCCGCGATGACATCGCAGCCATCGTCTCCGCGGATCCGCTCCTCCTCCGCACTTCCGCCAAGAACCTCGCTCCCCGCCTTCTTGCTCTCCGCGACCGCGTCGGTCTGTCTGCTCCCCAGATCGCTCGCTTCCTCCTGGTCGCCCCACGCACTATCAGGTCGTGCGACGTCGCTCCCAGGGTTGAGTTCTTCATCTCCTTCTTCGGCTCCTTCGATCGGGTCTTGGCGGTTGCAAAGGGGAACTCTAGCCTCCTCACGGCGAGCCTTGAGAAGGTAATCAAGCCCAACGTAGCTTTGTTTCGTCAGGGGGGAGTACAAGACATTCCTCAGCTATGTTCAACCAAACCGTGGGTGCTTACCTTCAACTCGGAACGCGTGAAGGAGGCTTTGCTGCGGACAGAAGAACTTGGGGTGCCTCCTACTTCCCCGATGTTTAGGCACGCAGTGTCTGTTATGTTCAGTATTTCCAAAGAGAAGGTTGCTGCCAAGCTTGAGTTCTTGAAGAGGACTCTTGGTTGTTCTGAGTCTGAGGTTTCCATTGCAGTGTCCAAGATGCCACAGATACTGGGATTATCTGATGCGACTCTCCTTGGCAAGATTGAGTTCCTGATCAATGAGGCTGCGATGGAGCCACAGTATATTGTGGAAAGGCCTATCCTGCTGGCATTCAGCTTGGAGAAGCGGCTAGTGCCCCGGCATCGTGTCATGAAAGTGCTGCAGGAAAAGGGATTGCTGGATAGCTGTATGAACGTTTTCCAATTAGTGCATTATCCAGAAGAGGCTTTCAAATCAAAGTTCATCGACTATCACAAGGACTCAGTTCCTGGCCTCGCCGATGCCTATGCTGCAGCTAATGCTAGTAGTGTGCCCTCTAGAGTGTAATTTGAATCTCTCACTCGGTGGTTTAGGTGGATGGTGGAACTGCAACTTATGTTCATTAGCGGCGGTTCACTTTGTAAGTTTTCTAAGTTCTCATTTCTGCAATATAACCACTAGTGATCACTGATTGGTCCTAATCCAATGTTAAGTTACAACTATTATGGAAGGAGCTGTGTTTGGCTTATTCTGGATACTTATGCACATTTTGTCGGTTTCATCTTCTGCCTAGCACATGACTGAAGATTATCCTTAACTTCGTTTTCTTCTGTGGAGAAGTCTTTGGATGTTGAACAGTATCTGTAAGGGAATGAGATACTAAGTGAATCTAAGTCGCAAAGTTTTTTATTATTGCCATTTTGGTTAAGTTTTGTGATCTTAAGTAGGAGTTTCTTGCAGAATTTTTTCTACTTGTATGCCTGTTCATGATAGTAGCAGTCATAATAGTATTTATAAGGTCTAGCAGCTCAGATTACAGGTTTACGCCATCTGGAGGAGTTTACTAAGCTGGATCATGATCTGATGTAAACACGGATGCCCTCTGTTTTGAGCTGCTGCTGAAACTCCAGGTCTCTGGAGAACTGGTGTGATCGATTGCCAAATTAGACCTGCTGGCCAGGCTGCTGTAGTTGATTTGGATGTGTCGCCCATCTGAACAATCTGAACCATGTCATCTGCGCTGCTAATAAGTTGCCTCCGCTTATTATGTTTGTTCTAAACTTTAGTGTTATGTAGGCTTGAAAAGTTGCACGAGTTACAACTGCAATGCGAGAGCTGCAAAATGCAGTTTGGTCCATCGGCAATGACATCTTGTTCCGGAGTTCAAAAACTCTATTGTTGTTGTGAATGCACAGTTGAAACAGCAATGCCTCAAAAGCCATGGCATAATCTTCTTTTTTTCGAAGAACCTTCAAAAAGGACAGGGAGTGTGGCATAATCGTCCACTGCTATTAACTCATTGAGATCAAGGCGATATGCATCACTGTCAAACTTGTGTTCCACTGCTAAATCAAAGGAGACAAGAGTCCAGCTTATGACATTGTTTGTAAGCCTGCAGCCATTTGGCAGCATTGCCTTCAAAGTGCATTGTAGTTGCTGTCACCCACATTCCTGATTGAATGTTGAAGGTTATTGAAGTAGTCAAAACATTATCCAACCAGATTTTTGGGTTGGAGCCATCATGCAGCAGGAGGCAATCCACAATGTTGGTCAGGATTTCTATGAGATTGCGTGGACGGCTTGGTGATTCCTGATTATCATCATCCGTGTAGCTGGAGTGGTGATCAGTAGACACAGGCTTGTTATCCTCATTTTCAAACTGCTTTAGTGTGAGTTTAACCACTGCTTAGCCAATTACTGGGACAATTGAATTTGCTTGGCAATATACTGCTACTCAAAAGTCTTGTCTTACTGATCTACTGCTTCCGTGTTCAGATTCAGCTATACCTTAAGCTGCTATTGGGTCACCCCAATATTATTTTCGCGAGAGAATAGCAGATCAGAATTCCCCATCATCTTTTTTTCCCCCTCTGAAATAGAATTCTCCATCATCTGAACCCATCTGTTTTTGAGAAACTCTTTTTCTTTTTTTCTTTTTCTTTTTTTTAGAAATTTGAGAAACTCATCTGAACCCACCTTTTTTTAGGAAGATCTGAACGCTCTCTGCCATCGTGTTCCAAACGGGCAAATGACTTGGGCCCATTTGGCGGCCCAGCATTCCAAACCGACGACACAGCCAGCTCCCAGGAGCCCACAGCCCAGCACCAGGTCGCCTTCTTCTTCCTTGGATACGCCACATCACCTCACTGCCTCCCTCGCCGCCGAATCGAGGCGAGCGGCGGCGCCGACGACACCAGCAACCGCGCCGGCCGCAGAGGTGAGTGGCTTTGCGGGCCCTACACACCAGGCCCTGGGCTGCGGCGCCAAGGCTGTGGTTCCTCGCCTCTGGGCACCGGCCACCTCGTCGGCTAATCCCGCAGGCCCACGGCGCATGGCGAGCCCTCCTGCTTGCTTGCTCTCGCGCCCGACGGCCTGATCCCCTCCCCTTCCCCGTCGCCGCCGCCATGTTGCGCCTCCGGAGTCGCGTCCTCCCTCTGCTCCGCGCCGCCTCCTCGCTACCCTCCCCCATCCACCCCCACCTCCTCTCCACCTCCTCACCGGCGCCCTTCTCCCTCGAGCTCTACCTCGTCGCGTCCTACGGCCTCGCCCCAGCCCAGGCCCGCGAGGTGTGCAAGAAGCTGTCCCGCGAGTTGCTATCCAAATCCAGGAGATCACTGGATGAGCTCTCCCATTCCCGCCTGCACTCCGCCTCCAACCCCGATGCCATCCACGCCCTGCTCTCCATCTTCGGCCTCTCCCGCGTTCAGATCGCTGCGGTCGTCTCCAAGGACCCGCTGCTCCTCCGCTCTTCCGTGGAGAACCTCGCTCCCCGCCTTCTTGCTCTCCGTGGCCGCGTCGGTCTGTCTACTCCCCAGATCGCTCGCTTCCTCCTGGTCGCCTCACGCGCTCTCCGCACGTGCGACGTCGCTCCCAAGGTTGAGTTCCTCATCTCCTTCTTCGGCTCGTTCGATCGGGTCCTGCTGGTTGCAAAGGGGAACTCTAGCCTCTTCACGGTGAGCCTTGACAAGGTAATCAAGCCCAACATAGATTTATTTCGTCATGGGGGAGTACAAGACATTGCTCAGCTATGTTCAACCAAACCGTGGGTGATTACCTTGAACCCGGAACGCGTGAAGGAGGTTTTGCTGCGGGCACAAGAACTTGGGGTGCCTCCTACTTCCCGGATGTTTAGGCATGCGGTGGCTGCTATCTCCAGTCTTTCCAAAGAGAAGTTTGCTGCCAAGCTTGAGTTCTTGAAGAGGACTCTTGGTTGTTCTCAGTCTGAGGTTTCCACTGCAGTGTCCAAGATGCCACAGATACTGGGATTATCTGATGCGACTCTCCTTCACAAGATTGAGTTCCTGATCAATGAGGCTGCGATAGAGCCGCAGTATATTGTGCAAAGGCCTATCCTGCTGGCATTCAGCTTGGAGAAGCGGTTAGTGCCCCGGCATCGTGTCATGAAAGTGCTGCAGGAAAGGGGATTGCTGGATAGTAATATTGTCGGGTACCTAGATTAGGGGGTCCTAAATTAGGTAGGTTAGAGGTGAATAATCCAGCCCATTTTACCTCTAACTCTCCCAAGAATTAACCTCCCAAGAATTAACCAAGGAAATCCCAATCCTACTCCAGTTGGGCCAGCGTGCGAATTAGGCCCACAAGGCCACAAAGCCCACTCGCCCGAGCAGCAACCACCCGCCCGCTCGAGAGAGAAGTACGGAAACCGCTCGAGCGTGCGACTGCTCGAGCCGATGACGCAAAACCGCTCGAGCAAGCGACCGCTCGAGCGAGACGGAGAACGCTCGAGCGAGCAGTCGCTCGAGTCCGCTCTCAATAATTGCCTATCCAAGGCATGCACATGGCTACAGTGCGTAAAGCAGTGGGAAGTACGCCTGCTCCGCCTAACCCCATGGCTACAGTGTGTGAAATAGTGAGAAGTACGCCGGTCACTTCTCCTATTCCACCGCCCATACCCGGATTCGAGCATGACAGCATCACTATTACACCACGCCGAACACTATGCCGTGTACGACACCCCCTTGGGACGCGATTGTCAACTCGCGCACCACCAAACCCGCCGCTCGATCCGTCGCTCGGGCCATCTACCCCCTCGAAACGGTCATTAACCGCTCGAGGATGATGACGACGCGACCGAGCACGGGGCGCGCAAAGGCCCCGTCTTTCCCACCTCGATGGCCATACGGCGGGGTTCCCGGGACGCACGTGCTCGACTACGCCAGCGCCGTACCTCGACTACGTCAGCCCACGACCGAGAAGGACGAGCAGGCCATCAATGACCATACCGCTACAGGCTCGAGCCGGACCGCAAGAAGCGTCTACAGACTCGACGACTTGACAGCACCAGTATCTCGACGTCACGCCCACGACAGCCCTATCTACTCTGTACTCCTGAGCCTCCTCTTGGCCTATAAAAGGGGATGCCAGGGCCTAGTTCAGGGGGCCCCGGGACGCATACGCGTTTTTACACCTTCACTCACACTCACTCGCTAAGTCTCGGGACTACCTTGTACTCGCCTCGTACAAGCACTTAGGTGCAAGATAATACAAGTTTCCTCCCCGCCGGACGTAGGGCATTCTTTGCCCGAACCAGGATAAACGCTCGTGTCCATCTTGCATCACCATCCGGATTAGGGAGCACGCATAGAAATTTACTCGTTGGTGTTATACCCCCCGGGGTACGAAACACCGACAGTTGGCGCGCCAGGTAGGGGGCACTGCGTGTCTTTCGCTCGATTCCCGCCATTTTCCGGATGGCATCACCCGCTTCCTCGCTTCTGTTCGCCACGGTGATCTGGTTTGGGAGCCTAGAGTTCGTGTAACTCGGCCCAGGCCACGACATGGCTCTACTCTCGATCGGTGAACCGGGAGGGGGACGCTCGTCACCCCCACACGCTGGTGGGGCCGTGCGCCGACCACGCCACCACGGCTCGCCACCACGTCGCCGACAGCATCGGCATCACCACCAGCAGGCACAGGGCCTTGAGCACCCTGCTCGTGTGCCCTCCCAGCCAGACGCCACGATGCACCCAGCCGGGGTGCCAAGCGTACGGCAGGGGGTGGCATGTGGACAGGGAGTCCCTGACGTGGACCCTGGCTTCACGTTCGCCATGCGCTCGCCAAGAGAGCCCGGCGTGGCTCCTCGAGCGCGCGCACGGCCGACGTCGCCCAACCTGTTGCCACACGGGCTATACCGAGCTCGGCGCAGCTCCCGTTTCGGGGCTCACCAACGCCGCCACTACCTATGCCAACGCGATCCGGCCGGTCATGAGATCGCGGGAGGAGAGCCCCGGCCCCTCCCCGCGTGCCACTATGAACTTGGAGATCGTGTGGCCGACGTCGGTGGACCGCGGATTTGACAGAGCACGGTGCTCACAACGCCGCAAAGACGGTCGGGAATATGCGTCGCCGGATCGAGGAGGAGAGCACGGGAGGCCCGGACGCCGTCCGCCGCTAACCTAGACTCCGATGACTCGGACTCGTGGTGCTACGACCCGGCCCGCGAGTGTTTCCATCTCAACAACGACGTCCCGTCGGATGACGAGACCGAGATGGCGCCACCATGGCTGCCCCCGGCCAACCGAGCGACGTAACGCCGCACTGGGACATCGGCAACCGGAGCTGCGCAGTGGTCGAGCCGCGCCGACCGCCACCACAAGCCCAAGATAACCAGCGACACGAAGACGATGCTCGAGCGGCACAATGGGCCCCGGCTCGAGAAATCGAGGCCAAGATGAATGAGGAACGCGCGAATCCGGAGCCGCTCAAGCGCGCGCTTGAGCGAACCATCCGCCCTCCTCGAGCTCTTGGCGCTCGAGGAAAGGCACGAGACGTTTTCAACCGCATCGTCAACGACGGCGGCCGAGACGCCGATCGAGCCGGCCCCACTTCCTCGAGCGAGCGGGAATGTACTTGCGGCAGCTATGCCGCGCGGGACATGCCGGCACCCTCGAATCCGCATGCGTTACGGATACGAGACGAGATCCAGGGCTCTCCAAGTCACGGCCGTCCAGCGGCCGAGAGCTCGGCCTCGAGACGGCGTGAGGCGGCCCCTAACAACCACAAAGACGAGCGGGAGGGTTCCGTCCACCGGGGGCACCCTCGAGATGGTAGGGCCCCGCTCGAGAACGCATCGTTGACAACCGCGCGCCTCAAGATGCGCGTCATGACATCAACGACAACCGACGACGCAAGGCGCGGGTGCCGACGACCGTGGCTACAAGGCCCATCGAGGGGGCGTTACGACGGCGACGAGGACCGGCAGCTCCCGAGCCGCCGGGCCCTCGAGTCTTCGGTCGAGCTATCCGCAACACGCCGTTGCCAAACCCGTTTCGACCCCCATGAGCGTGGTCAAGTACAACGGAGAAACCAAGCCGAGCTTTGGCTAGCCGATTTCCGGTTGGCTCCCGGTCGGGAGGGCTCGAGAGGATAGGGCAATCATACGCCGCCTTCCCTATTCCCTCCTCGACACCGCTCGACGGTGGCTCGAGGAGCTTCCCCCAACCAGATCTACGATTGGGCCGACCCGGTCCAGATTTTCGAGGGGAACTTCAAAGGCACCTACGTCCGACCCTAAGCAACTCCCGGGATCTCCGAATCGCAAGCAAAATACCACGGAATCTCTCCGGGACTTTGCTCGACGCTTCAAAGGTGCGCACCGAGCCGCCACACATTCCGGATCACGACGTCATCCTGGCGTTCGTCTCAGGCACCACTTGCAAAGAGCTCGTGCGGGAGCTCGGGCGCAACCGCCCAAAGACGGTGAACGAGCTCATGGACGTCGTCGCCGACTACGCTGCCGGCGACGAGGCCGTGGGGGCCTTCTTTGGTGGGGCCGGGAACAAGCCCGCGCCGTCCCCGGGAGGCGGTGTGGGCTCGAGCAAGGCCCAGAAGAAGAACGAGAAGAAGAAGAAAGGCAACCAGCAAGGCAAGCGTGCGGTCGTGGAAGACGAGGTGGCCGCAGCCGAACGCAAGAAGCCTAGACCCCCACCGGATGGGGGCGTCTTCGACAAAATGCTTAAGCAGCCGTGCCCCTACCACAAGGAGCCGGTCAAGCATAACCTCGAGGACTGCCGTATACTTCGAGGTTACTTCAAGAAATTTGGCCTCGACAAGGACGATGGCAAGAAGGATAAGGGTGGCGAGGACCGAGCCAACGACAACGACGACGATGGGTATCCGCCCATCACCGAGTGCTACATGATCTACGCCCGACCACCCAGATGACACGTCGAGAGCGGAAGGCCGAGCGCAGGGAGGTTTTCGCCATAAAACCCGCCACGCCTCAATTCCTCGACTGGTCGGATGCTCCCATCACGTTCGACCGTGATGATCATCCAGACCACGTCACCAATCCCGGCTCGTACCCTCTCGTCGTCGCCCGATCATCCTCAACGCCCGCTTCACCAAAGTTCTCATGGATGGAGGCGGCGGCCTCAACATCATCTACATGGAGACCCTCACGTTGCTCGGCCTCACAAGAGCCGACCTCCGCCCGAGCGCGGGGCTTCCACGGAGTGGTCCCTGGCAAGAAAGCGCTCACGATCGGCCGCATCGACCTCCCCGTCGTCTTTGGGACACGCTCGAACTTTCGTCGAGAGGTCTTAACTTTCGACGTGCCCAGCTTCGAGGGGACCTACCACGCCATCCTGGGCAGGCCGTGCTACACCCGGTTCATGGCGATCCCCAACTATGCCTACCTCAAGCTCAAAATGCCGAGACCAAAAGGAGTCATCACTGTCAACTCCACGTACGAGCACGCCTACCACTGCGATGTGGAGTGCGGGGAATCACTGACGAACGTGCTGGGAACATCTGAAGACCTAGCCATGATGCTCGATCACATGGCGGCTGAGGCCTCTGCCCCGACACCCAAGCGACAGGCCGGCAACTTCGAGCCCGCTGAGGACACCAAGAAGGTCCCGCTCGACCCGAGCTCCTCGGGGGAGAAGACGCTGGTCATCAGTGCCTCCCTCGACAGCAAATAGGAAGCAGTGCTCGTCGACTTTCTTCGCGCGAACGCTGACATGTTTGCGTGGAGTCCCTCGGACATGCCCGGCATACCGGGGATGTTGCCGAGCACGCCTTGGAGATCCGTCCGGTTCGAGACTGTCAAGCAACGCTGCGCCGCTTCGACGAGGAGAAACGCAGGATCATCCGCGAGGAGGTCGAGAAGCTCGAGAAGGCCGGATTCATCAAGGAGGTACATCATCCCGAGTGGTTAGCTAATCCTGTATTAGTAGAGAAAAAGAATGGAAAAATGAGGATGTGCGTAGACTACACTAGTTTAAATAAGGCATGTCCCAAAGTTCCATTTCCTTTGCCTCGAATAGATCAAATTGTTGATTCCACTGCGGGTTGCGAAGTACTTTCCTTTCTCGACGCCTACTCTGGCTATCACCAAATCAAGATGAAGGAGTCCGACCAACTCGCGACTTCTTTCATCACCCCTATGGGCATGTACTGTTATGTCACGATGCCTTTCGGCCTTCGAAACGCCGGGGCAACATATCAGCGCTGCATGCTTCATGTTTTTGGCAAACATATAGGAGAGACGGTTGAGGCATACGTGGATGACATCGTTGTCAAGACACGTAAAGTCGAAAACCTTGTCGAGGACCTCAAGTTGACGTTCGGGTGCCTCAGGGCTAAGAACATCAAACTGAACCCCGAGAAGTGCGTCTTTGGAGTGCCTCGAGGCATGCCGCTAGGCTACATCGTCTCCCCAAAGGATCGAGGCCAACCCCGAGAAGGTCACGGCCATCATGCGGATGGGGCCGATTCGAGACCTGAAAGGGGTGCAGAAGATCACGGGATGTTTGGCCGCCCTTAGCCGATTCATCGCACGCTTGGGAGAAAAAGCTTTGCCTCTGTATCGACTCCTCAAAAAATCCGAGCATTTCACATGGACACCCGAGGCGGAGGAAGCCCTCTCGAGGCCGAAGAGCATGCTCTCCTCCTCCCGTGCTCGTGCCACCTCGACCAGCTACACCAGATCAACCCGCCGAGCCACTCCTCCTCTATATTGCCGCGACCACACAAGTGGCCAGCGCGGTCATAGTGGTTGAAAGGCAGGAAGAGGGGCACGCGCTCCCCGTCCAGCGGCCGGTGTATTTCATCAGTGAGGTGCTCTCAGATGCCAAAATTCGATACCCCCATATCCAAAAGCTACTCTACGCGATCGTGCTCACCCGTTGAAAACTCCAAAGACTACTTTCTTAGCCACCCGGTAACGGTGGTGACATCATTCCCCTTGGGGAAATTATCCGAACCTAGGGAAGTCGTGGGTCGAATCGCCAAGTGATCGGTCGAGCTCATGGGCGAGACCATCACTTACGCCCCATGAAAGGCTATCAAATCCCAAGTCGGGCCGACTTTGTCGCCGAGTGGACCGACGTTCAACTCCCTGACCCGAGATCCAGCCGAGTGTGGACCATGTATTTCGACGGGTCGCTTATGAAGACAGGGAGCGGCGCGGGCCTACTCTTCATCTCGCCCCTCGGAGTACACATGCGTTACGTGGTGCGCATCCACTTTGCCGCCTCGAACAACATAGCAGAGTATGAGGCACTCGTTACCGGGTTGCGCATTGCCATCGAGCTTGGGGTCCGACGCCTCGATGGTCGAGGCGACTCGCAGCTCGTTATCGACCAAGTGATGAAAGCCTCGAGCTGCCATGATGAAAAGATGGAAGCGTCGCAATGAGGTGCGCAAGTTGGAGGCCGCCCTTCCATGGTCTCGAGCTCAACCACATCCCAAGGCGCTTCAACGAGGCCGCGGACGAGCCGGCCAAAATCGCTTCATCTCGAGCGCCGCTACCCCCGACGTCTTCTCGAAAGATCTTCACGAGCCATCCGTGAAGTGGGACTCGGGCCGGGGCGGGACCCCCCGAGCTCGCTCCTACGACCGAACCCTCGACGGGGGCCACGATCATGGAGATCGACCGGTGTCACGAGCCCACCAACCGACCGGGCGTGCACCATTCCTCGAGTATCTTATTCGAGGGGAGTTGCCAGAGGATCGAACGGAGGCGAGGCGACTAGCTCGTCGAGCCAAAACTTACGTCCTTTACGGGGACGACAGAGAGCTCTACCGCCGGAGCCCAACTGGTGTACTCCAACGGTGCATCTCGATCGAGGAAGGCAAGAAAGCGCTCGAGACATGCACTCGGGGCTTGTGGCCACCATCTTTGCGCCAAGAACCCTTGTCGGGAACGCATTCCGTCGAGGCTTTTCGGCCGGCTCGCAAGCTGCGCGACGCCATCGGGCTTGTTCGAGCGTGTGAGGGATGCCAATTCTACGCTAAGCAAACGCATCTTCCAAAGCACACGCACTCCGGATGATCCCCTCACATGGCCATTTGCGGTCCGGGGGCTCGATCTGGTTGGACCCTCAAAAAGACGACGGGAGGCCACACCCACTTGCTCGTAGCCATCGATAAGTTTACCAAGTGGATCGAGGCCAAGCCCATCAATAACATCCGCTCGGAGCGAGCGGTCGAGTTCTTTACCGACATCATCCATCGCTTTGGGGTCCCCAACGTCATCATTGCGACAATGGCACCCGGTTCACGGGCAAAAAGTTCTTGGACTTCGCGATCGGTACCACATCCGTGTGGGCGGTCGGCAGTTGCCTACCCTTGAACTAACGGCCAAGTCGAACGCGCAAATGGCATGATCTTACAAGGCCTAAAGCCAAGGATTTTCAAACGCTTGAACAAACACGGCAACAAGTGGGTAGCTGAACTCCCATCTGTCCTGTGGAGTCTGCGGACGACCGAGAGTCGAGCCACTGGGTTTACCCCGTTCTTCTTGGTCTATGGGTCTGAGGCCGTCCTCCCCACTGACCTCGAGTACGGGTCCCCTCGACTCAAGGCTTACAACGAGCAGACTAATCAGGAAAGGCTGGCAAACGCCGTCGATCAAGCAGAAGAGGCTCGAGACACGGCGCTCCTACACTCTGCGCGCTACCAACAGAAGCTACGGCAATATCACGAGAAGAACGTGCGCAGGAGGGACTTCAAGGTCGGCGATCTCGTGCTCCGTCGACGCCAAGATAACAAGGGGCGCCACAAGCTCACTCCTCCTTGGGAAGGCCCGTTCCTCGTGGTCAAGGTGCGAAGCCGGGAACGTACAAGTTAGCCGACGAGAACGGCTCGACCCTCACCAACGCGTGGAACATCGAACGGCTACGTCGCTTTTTCCCCTAGACCTCGATGTTTTCTACATATTTCGTTTAAATGTACCGCTAGTATGAATAAACGAGTCGATTCCTTACTTTTTGTTCATACGCAAGGTGGGCTCGACTTTGTTTCCACAAAGTCAAGCCCTCGGGCTAGACCGGGGGACCCCCCGGAATCCTCGAAAAACGCACCTAGTTTTTCGAAAAAAGTGCTCGACGTAACCTTTCCCTCCTCGCCTCGAAATTTTTCGTAAGCTAAGGGCGATCGAGCCGGGCGTCACCTCGAGCTCGTCGAGCCGGGCGATCGAGCACAAGGCTTCCCACGCTTCCGAGCTACGGCACCCTAACTCATCCCCTCTCGAAATGGTTCGAGCACGGCGCCAACACTTAGCTAAAACAAAGTAAAGGCGGGGAAGTGGAAAATGACATCGAGCGCAAAGGAAAAATTAGAGCATAACGATTATAAACATCGAAGTATTACGGTTCAAGGCCACTTGGGCCACTCCCATAACCGAAATATTTGTTTTCTTACAAGGGCCTCGTTGCCCGGATTTCGGCTCGCAGCCGGCTAAAGATTACTCCACATCCGGCGGAAGGACTTCTCGCAGACGAGATCGTCTCCAAGAAGGGCGCCCGGCTCCTCCGCTCGGCCTTGAGCCGCTCGATCCGGGGTTGACCCCTCCTTCTTGCTCGCCCTCGACGTAGGTGAAGCCGCTCGTAACGGCCTCCATCCCGGCCCGGGCGTCCTCCCTCGAGATGCTAAACCCCGAGTAAAAGATAGCCATCGTCCGGCGCGCAGCAAAGACGAGGGCATCTCGGACACGGCCCCGCAGAGAAGCGCCGAACTCGACGATTCGGTTGGCGTAGCCGCGGCCGGCGTCTGGCCCCTCGACGTCCACCACGGGCGCGAAGCCCCAGTTGGCGCTGAGGGTGTCGATGGCGCCGGCGATGCGGGCCTTGGACGAAACCTCGCCATCAAGCAACACCTGGGTCAGCCTTGCGTCCTCACGCGCCGCCACCAGATCCGCCTCCAAACCTGAAAAAGGACGACAGGAATCAAGTACTCGGTCAAGCACTCGAGCAACACGTATGAATCACGCACGAAAAAAGGACTAAAGGACTCGAGCACTTACCGGTGCAGCGGGTCGAGAGCCCTTGCTCGCGTTCGAGCGCCCGCGCGAGCTCAGTCTCCTTTCTCCGGAAGGCGCGCTCGATGTCGCACTTCTCCACGCGCAGCTCCTCATAAGCTTTGCCGGCGCCCTGGATGGCGAGGTCCTTCTCCGTCATCTCTTGACGGAGATCGGCCGCCTCCGTCTGGAGACCGCTCGCCCGCTCTTTCTCCGCTTCAAGCGCGCTGGCAAGGGCCTCCTTCTCGACAGCCTCCCGGGTGACCGTAGCCTGGAGCTCCTTCACGTAGGCCTCGACGCCGGCCTTGTCCTTCTGGAGCTGCTCCATGTCCCGGCACTTGGCCTTATAGCCTTGCAGCGCCACAGCCGCGTCCTTCTTGAGCTGCTCGAAAACTTCGTGCAGCTGCGCGTACTTCTGATGAGCGGCCTCCACCTCCTGCGCGGCTCGGGCAAGCTTCTCGTCCGCCTCCCGCTGTGCCACTTCGGCCCCCTGCGCCACTCGAGCAAGCTCGTCATGAGCCTTCTTGGCGTCCTCCTTGGCGGCATCCAGGGCGGCATTGGCATCTCGGAGGAGCCGAGCAAAGCGGTGCCGCTCGCCCTCAGCATCTTGCCCCATCCGCACATACCGCCGGATCTCGTGCTCGCTCTCTTGCGTGGCACGGATATGCACGGATTTGGCGTAGGAGCGACTCGTGTCGTCGTCGAACCTCGAAGGAGAAATATTAGAACACGAACGCGATAGACCAAAAGCGCAAGCAACCGAACTCGAGGGCACTCACCGAAAGAAGCCGGGGCATGTCCTCCGAGACAAGCGCGAGCGGTCTTCAAAGCGCTCTCGAGCCATTGCCGGCGCTCCTCGGCCTCCACGTGCGCCTCGAGCTCCTTCGATCGTTCATCACGATCGGGAGCCTCGTGGTCAAGGGGGTCGGAGAGCACCGCCGGCGGCCTCTCCCAAAGAGGGAACTCCTCCCGCATCTCCTTGTCAACGGAGGAGTGGAGTCTCCTCACCGCCTCCAGGTCGACGTCCGCCGTCACCACCCGCTCACCCAGGGTAGGTGGGCGCTGCGGCTGACTCCAGGAAGAGGACGCCTCTTGGGCGAGCGCCCGCGCCTCAATCCGCCTCCGCTCCTCGATGGAGACGTCAGTGGGCTCGGTGGGCCCGAGACCGACCGACCGCATATGGCTGTCGACGATGGCGGCCGCCGTCAGTTTCCTCTGGGCCTCCTCCCACTGGTCGGCGTCGGTCATGGCCTCGAACCTCACCTCGCCCGTCTCCGAGTCAGGCACGAGGTGGGGCACCAGCTCCCCCAGCAGCTGTGGAGGTTGTGGCGGCGCCTGATACGGCTGCAGGAGGTGCTCCTGCTCGTCACCCTGACGCTCATCACCGCCTGTGGCGGTGGGCTGCCCGCCGCGGCCCGCCGCTCCGCGCTCGGCCCGCCGCTCCGCTGCGGCCGGCGCTCCTCGACGCCGCGGCGGCGGGGGCCGCACCACCGGCCCGCTCGCGCTCCACGGCCTCCTCCGCCTTCTCCTCCTCTTGCGTGACGGCGGGGTGCTCCTCGAGTGCGCCCTCTCGAACGGCGGCTTGGGCCTCCCTCCTCGACCCGTTGCCCACTCGAGGACTCGACCTCCATATCCCGAGGAGGGTTGAGGCCCGGCTCGGCCGAGGCTCGTGCACCGGTCCCGCCTCCGCATCACCACATCTCCCACCCGCGGCGTCTCCTCCTCCTCCTCCTCCCCGCGCTCCTCCTCGGCCGGCGCAGCCGATTGGCGGGAGGACTTGGCGCCCGAGCTCGGACTCTCTTCCTCGAGCGTGATGGGCGCCGCTCCGATCCGGCCCGTCGCCGGGATAGGGGCACCCGGCTCGGCGCCGCCGCCCTTGGTCGCCGCCGCCGTGCCGCCCGCGCGCGACGACGACGAGTCTCGAGCGGGAGGGCGTCGAGGCCGTGGTGGTGGTGGCGTCCTCGTCCCCGTGGCCTTGGTCACGGCCCCGCACTCCGCACGGACGCCGCCATCGCCCGCCACGCCTAAGCGCATCCTTGGCCCGCTCTAACCAAATTGGAGTAGAAGGGGGAAGGGTCACTCCACCTGACATCGACGGGGTGCCGCTCGACCCCCCTGTGGTCCTCAGCCTCTTAGTAGGCAGCATGGGGGGGAGGGACGGTAAGGTCTGCAGGGGACGCTTAGTCCTGGAAGAAAGAGAAAAACAAAAATTCATTATGACAAGATACTCACACACGAACAAAACAGTGTAATAAGGGATAGGTCGACCAGAAGACTTACCCCGCGGTCGAGGTGGCGCTGCCCGAGCCACCCGGCCTGCTCAAAGCGCTCGGGGGCTGTCGAGCCTCAGTCACCCCCCTCGAGACATTCGAGGACTTGGGGACCTCGAGCCCGCCGCTTGCGCCGCTCGGGGCTTCGAGACCCGGCGGCCGCCTCGTTCCGCCGACTCCGTGGCCGGGACGGGCACGGCGTCCCTTACAGGATCCCCGGGTCCTGCGGGTCGAGGTCCGCTCGGCCGGCGGTCGCCGGTGGGGAGCCCGGCGTTGCTCGTCGGGCCGCGCAGGGCTGAAGTGCGCACATTTGCAGCCTCATGCTGCCGGGTGTGCGCGCCCGTTGAAGATGGCTGGTGGCGGGAGGAAGAATCCCGCCGCGTCGGAGACGGCGCCCGCCCGCCATGGCTAGAGGGACGGGGCGACTCCTCCCGCCGCCCTGCTTGAGCCGGCGACGACGAGCGAGTGCGACGGCTGGAGCGTTGAGACGCCCCACCCTGTTGCCTTGCTTGGCCCGGCGACGGCGCTCGAGCACCACGGCTCGACGACTCCTCCCGCGACCCGCTCGAACCGGCCGACGAGTCGTCGCCGCGCAGAGGCCCGGCGCCAAAGTTGGCTCTCGCACGCGAGAGCGAGGAGGCGTCGGGGCTCGAGCGGCGGTGGCGTCATCGGCTGTCGGCCGCCTCATCATCCTCATCATCATCGTCCTCGTCCTCGTCGGACGACTCGAGGCTAGGGCTCCGGTCGGTTGGGTCCGCCGCGGACGTATTTCACGCTCCGGCGGCGCTAGCCTTACGCTTCTCCTTCTCCTCTAGCGCGCGGGCTTTCGCGCCTTTTCCTCCCTCCTCGAGACCACGGCGATATGTGCTCGTTCGCCCTCGGGCGTCTTACCTCGCGGTCGGGAGCGTCCTCCTTCACCGGGGCCTCGACTCCGCGTGGTCGTTGATATTCTGAAAAGAAGAAGAGCAGGCCTCGATAAGGATCGCTCGAGTAACAGAAACAACGAAAGAGGGTCTCGAGAAAACTTACATAGCCCAGTAGATTGACGGCCGGACGCATGCGGAAGAGGCCAACTTGGTTCTCACCAAAATTCCTCCCACCGTCGATCGCGTCGCGCACCCGAGCCACGATTGTGGCGACCGGGAGGGGCACGTCCGACATCCTGCTGGCCTCGAGCGCCGCAGGATCGACGTCCTCCGTCATCTGGTCGAGCCGCAGCGGGCGCTCGGCGAGCGGGAGCACCCGGCGACTATGGAACTCGGCGACGACGTGCGCAATATTGAAGAAGAGGTTGCCGGACCTCCGGTTGCGAAGGCTCGTGATGGCGTTGAGCAGGGAGTCCATGCGGGGCTGGCGCGCCGCCGGCTGACCGTGCGTCCAGTTGAAACCAGGCGCGGTTAGCACGGCACGGTATATTCGGGAAGAGGCCCTCCTCATTGCGGAGGTAGAACCACTCCCGGTCCGGTTGGCGTTGTTCGACGACCACGCGCCGGACAAACAAGATTCTTTCCTCTTCAAACCAATCGAGCGGAACCCGCTCGAACGTAGCGGCGGACCTTTGGTTTCACCGCCGCCTCTTCCTCCTCCTCCTCATCCTCCTCCTCCTCCTCCTCGTCATCGTCGTCACCGTCGTCATCGGCGGCCTCCTTGTTCTTCACCGCCTTGGTGAAGAGCGTCGCCTTGAAGATGTGGGTGAACAGTCCCATTGCGGCGCCATTCCCAGTACCCCTCACACACGGCGACGTAAGTAGCCGCGAGCGAGATGGAATTGGGATTGAAGTGCTGGAGCTCAACCCCGAAATGGTGGGGGAGCGCCCGCATGAAGCGGCTCGGCCGCGCTCCGAGCCCCCGCCGGTGGAACCTGATGAAGCTCAGGATGTAGCCCGGCGGGGGATTGGGCTCGAGGTGGTCGTCGTCCGGCACCCGCCACGCCGGCAACCCTTCCGCCGGATTGGGCGGAAGCGATCCCGCCGCTCACCAAGTTGAGCAAAGCATTGCCTCGGTCACCGAGGACCGAGGCCACGGAGCGCATCCTCCATCACCACCGGCGGGAAGGCTTGGCGGCACTCTTGCCTTGCCCTTGCCCTTGCTACGGCACCTTGGCCGGAGCTCGACCCGACTTCCCGACCGACCTCTTCATGTCGATGACGGAGCGGGACGGCGGAGCAACGGCGGCGGCGAGCGCAAGGAACGGTGGCGCGGGGAACGGAGGCGCGGAAAGCGGCGCGATCACCGGCGGTCACAGCGGCAGCTTGCCGCGGCGGTTGCAAATGAGGGCGGCCGGCGGACTGAACTGGAGCAGGCGCAACCGGGCGGCGTAGAGCGGCGAGAAGGGCGAGAATGCGGGGAAGAAGAACCGGGGGCCTACTTCTCCATATTTATAGAGCCCAAGCGGATCCGCGTGAATCGCATCCGACGGCCTAGATTACGCCATCCAACGGCCGCGCGCACCGGCGGACTCGACGAAAAACGGTAACCGCATTAAATGCCCTGACAAACCGCCACCTGCCTCCACTTTTACAGGGCGCACACGTCGCGAGACGGAGCGAAACCGTCGCCAAGCCACGATCACCACGATGCACCGGTTTCCGCCTAAAAAGGCGCGCCGTTCGCAACGGACGGATACGTAATGACGGGACGTCTCGACAGACGGTCCCTTACACGGTAGAAACCCGGGGACCCCGGTCCCACAAGTAAGTCTCGAGGAGCGGGAGGCGACCCACGGACGGGTTCGAACAGCCCGCCCTCGAGCACCCGAGTCGGGGCGCCTATGGGAAGGAACCCTCGAAAGGTTCCGCTCGAGAACGAACCCTCGAACCCGGATGGCGTGTCCAAGGCGGGGCACTAGGTTTCCAAGAGATCCCGCCGACGGAGGCACTCGAGCCGCCGGTCCCCTCGAACGGGGCCGGTCCTCCGGAAACTAAGCACCCGCTCTAATGAGAGCGCCCCGGCCACGGCCGTCTCCTCGAAAGGAGACGAAGCTCTCACTTGGACTACCCGCCATCGCCCTCACCGTAAGGTATGGCGCTCGCTCGATCGCGAGTAGTGTCAGACCTCTCACCACTTGGATCCGATCCAAGAGATCCAGCGAGGAACTGGATCACGACTCCAGCCCAGCCATTCGAGGCCCGGGGGCTCGATTCACACAAACAACCTCCCTCGACACGGGAGGAACAGGAAATACTCGGGGGCTCGAACAGTTGTCAGAAATCTCTTGCCTCGAGATGCTACAACTCCAGTTAATAATATCTTTGCCCAAAACCGATCATCTCAAAGCCCCCAGAGGAATGCCTCACTCCTCTGGGGCCTCGGGGGCTACCCCCGCGGGGGACGCTCGCGCGCCCCACAGAAAGAACGAAATGACTCCTCGAAACATCGACAATCATCCCAATTCTAGGTACTTCAACTCCACTTCATGATCCCTTGTTTGAAGTTTCACAGTCACACAAGGGCTCGGGGGCTACTGTTGGGTACCTAGATTAGGGGTCCTAAATTAGGTAGGTTAGAGGTGAATAATCCAGCCCATTTTACCTCTAACTCTCCCAAGAATTAACCAAGGAAATCCCAATCCTACTCCAGTTGGGCCAGCGTGCGAATTAGGCCCACAAGGCCACAAAGCCCACTCGCCCGAGCAGCAACCACCCGCCCGCTCGAGAGAGAAGTACGGAAACCGCTCGAGCGTGCGACCGCTCGAGCCGATGACGCAAAACCGCTCGAGCGAGACGGAGAACGCTCGAGCGAGCAGTCGCTCGAGTCCGCTCTCAATAATTGCCTATCCAAGGCACGCGCATGGCTACAGTGCGTAAAGCAGTGGGAAGTACGCCTGCTCCGCCTAACCCCATGGCTACAGTGTGTGAAATAGTGAGAAGTACGCCGGTCACTTCTCCTATTCCACCGCCCATACCCGGGATTCGAGCATGACAGGCATCACTATTACACCACGCTGAACACTATGCCGTGTACGACACCCCCTTGGGACGCGATTGTCAACTCTGCGCACCACCAAACCCGCTGCTCAGTCCCGTCGCTCGGGCCATCTACCCCTCGAAACGGTCATTAACCGCTCGAGGGATGATGACGGACGCGACCTGAGCATGGGGCGCGCAGTGCCCTGTCTTTCCCACCTCGATGGCCATACGGCGGGGTTCCCGGACGCACGTGCTCGACTACGCCAGCGCCGTACCTCGACTACGTCAGCCCACGACCGAGAAGGACGAGCAGGCCATCAATGACCATACCGCTACAGGCTCGAGCCGGACCGCAAGGAGCGTCTACAGACTCGACGACTTGACAGCACCAGTATCTCGACGTCACGCCCACGACAGCCCTATCTACTCTGTACTCCTGAGCCTCCTCTTGGCCTATAAAAGGGGATGCCAGGGCCTAGTTCAGGGGGCCCCGGGACGCATACGCGTTTTTACACCTTCACTCACACTCACTCGCTAAGTCTCAGGACTACCTTGTACTCGCCCCTGTACAAGCACTTAGGTGCAAGATAATACAAGTTTCCTCCCCCCGCTGGACGTAGGGCATTCTTTGCCTGAACCAGGATAAACGCTCGTGTCCATCTTGCATCACCATCCGGATTAGGGAGCACGCATAGAAATTTACTCGTTGGTGTTATACCCTCCGGGGTACGAAACACCGACAAATATGAACGTTTTCCAATTAGTGCATTATCCAGAAGAGTCTTTCAAATCGAAGTTCGTCGACTGTCACAAGGTCTCAGTCCCTGGCCTTGCCGATGTCTATGCCGCAGCTAGTGCTAGTAGTGTGCCCTCTAGAGTGTAATTTGAATATCTCACTCGGTGGTTTAGGTGGATGGTGGAACTGCAACTTATGTTCATTAGCGGCGGTTCACTTTGTAAGTTTTCTAAGTTCTCATTTCTGCAATATAACCACTAGTGATCACTGATTGGTCCTAATCCAATGTTAAGTTACAACTATTATGGAAGGAGCTGTGTTTGGCTTATTCTGGATACTTATGCACATTTTGTCGGTTTCATCTTCTGCCTAGCACATGACTGAAGATTATCCTTAACTTCGTTTTCTTCTGTGGAGAAGTCTTTGGATGTTGAACAGTATCTGTAAGGGAATGAGATACTAAGTGAATCTAAGTCGCAAAGTTTTTTATTATTGCCATTTTGGTTAAGTTTTGTGATCTTAAGTAGGAGTTTCTTGCAGAATTTTTTCTACTTGTATGCCTGTTCATGATAGTAGCAGTCATAATAGTATTTATAAGGTCTAGCAGCTCAGATTACAGGTTTACGCCATCTGGAGGAGTTTACTAAGCTGGATCATGATCTGATGTAAACACGGATGCCCTCTGTTTTGAGCTGCTGCTGAAACTCCAGGTCTCTGGAGAACTGGTGTGATCGATTGCCAAATTAGACCTGCTGGCCAGGCTGCTGTAGTTGATTTGGATGTGTCGCCCATCTGAACAATCTGAACCATGTCATCTGCGCTGCTAATAAGTTGCCTCCGCTTATTATGTTTGTTCTAAACTTTAGTGTTATGTAGGCTTGAAAAGTTGCACGAGTTACAACTGCAATGCGAGAGCTGCAAAATGCAGTTTGGTCCATCGGCAATGACATCTTGTTCCGGAGTTCAAAAACTCTATTGTTGTTGTGAATGCACAGTTGAAACAGCAATGCCTCAAAAGCCATGGCATAATCTTCTTTTTTTCGAAGAACCTTCAAAAAGGACAGGGAGTGTGGCATAATCGTCCACTGCTATTAACTCATTGAGATCAAGGCGATATGCATCACTGTCAAACTTGTGTTCCACTGCTAAATCAAAGGAGACAAGAGTCCAGCTTATGACATTGTTTGTAAGCCTGCAGCCATTTGGCAGCATTGCCTTCAAAGTGCATTGTAGTTGCTGTCACCCACATTCCTGATTGAATGTTGAAGGTTATTGAAGTAGTCAAAACATTATCCAACCAGATTTTTGGGTTGGAGCCATCATGCAGCAGGAGGCAATCCACAATGTTGGTCAGGATTTCTATGAGATTGCGTGGACGGCTTGGTGATTCCTGATTATCATCATCCGTGTAGCTGGAGTGGTGATCAGTAGACACAGGTTTGTTATCCTCATTTTCAAACTGCTTTAGTGTGAGTTTAACCACTGCTTAGCCAATTACTGGGACAATTGAATTTGCTTGGCAATATACTGCTACTCAAAAGTCTTGTCTTACTGATCTACTGCTTCCGTGTTCAGATTCAGCTATACCTTAAGCTGCTATTGGGTCACCCCAATATTATTTTCGCGAGAGAATAGCAGATCAGAATTCCCCATCATCTTTTTTTTTTCCCCCTCTGAAATAGAATTCTCCATCATCTGAACCCATCTGTTTTTGAGAAACTCTTTTTCTTTTTCTTTTTCTTTTTCTTTTTTTTTTTTTTAGAAATTTGAGAAACTCATCTGAACCCACCTTTTTTTTAGGAAGATCTGAACGCTCTCTGCCATCGTGTTCCAAACGGGCAAATGACTTGGGCCCATTTGGCGGCCCAGCATTCCAAACCGACGACACAGCCAGCTCCCAGGAGCCCACAGCCCAGCACCAGGTCGCCTTCTTCTTCCTTGGATACGCCACATCACCTCACTGCCTCCCTCGCCGCCGAATCGAGGCGAGCGGCGGCGCCGACGACACCAGCAACCGCGCCGGCCGCAGAGGTGAGTGGCTTTGCGGGCCCTACACACCAGGCCCTGGGCTGCGGCGCCAAGGCTGTGGTTCCTCGCCTCTGGGCACCGGCCACCTCGTCGACTAATCCCGCAGGCCCACGGCGCATGGCGAGCCCTCCTGCTTGCTTGCTCTCGCGCCCGACGGCCTGATCCCCTCCCTTCCCCGTCGCCGCCGCCATGTTGCGCCTCCGGAGTCGCGTCCTCCCTCTGCTCCGCGCCGCCTCCTCGCTACCCTCCCCATCCACCCCCACCTCCTCTCCACCTCCTCACCGGCGCCCTTCTCCCTCGAGCTCTACCTCGTCGCGTCCTACGGCCTCGCCCCAGCCCAGGCCCGCGAGGTGTGCAAGAAGCTGTCCCGCGAGTTGCTATCCAAATCCAGGAGATCACTGGATGAGCTCTCCCATTCCCGCCTGCACTCCGCCTCCAACCCCGATGCCATCCACGCCCTGCTCTCCATCTTCGGCCTCTCCCGCGTTCAGATCGCTGCGGTCGTCTCCAAGGACCCGCTGCTCCTCCGCTCTTCCGTGGAGAACCTCGCTCCCCGCCTTCTTGCTCTCCGTGGCCGCGTCGGTCTGTCTACTCCCCAGATCGCTCGCTTCCTCCTGGTCGCCTCACGCGCTCTCCGCACGTGCGACGTCGCTCCCAAGGTTGAGTTCCTCATCTCCTTCTTCGGCTCGTTCGATCGGGTCCTGCTGGTTGCAAAGGGGAACTCTAGCCTCTTCACGGTGAGCCTTGACAAGGTAATCAAGCCCAACATAGATTTATTTCGTCATGGGGGAGTACAAGACATTGCTCAGCTATGTTCAACCAAACCGTGGGTGATTACCTTGAACCCAGAACGCGTGAAGGAGGTTTTGCTGCGGGCAGAAGAACTTGGGGTGCCTCCTACTTCCCGGATGTTTAGGCATGCGGTGGCTGCTATCTCCAGTCTTTCCAAAGAGAAGTTTGCTGCCAAGCTTGAGTTCTTGAAGAGGACTCTTGGTTGTTCTCAGTCTGAGGTTTCCACTGCACTGTCCAAGATGCCACAGATACTGGGATTATCTGATGCGACTCTCCTTCGCAAGATTGAGTTCCTGATCAATGAGGCTGCGATAGCGCCACAATATATTGTGCAAAGGCCTATCCTGCTGGCATTCAGCTTGGAGAAGCGGCTAGTGCCCCGGCATCGTGTCATGAAAGTGCTGCAGGAAAGGGGACTGCTGGATAGTGATATGAACATTTTCCAATTAG
This sequence comes from Themeda triandra, assembly GCA_018135685.1. NCBI lineage: Eukaryota > Viridiplantae > Streptophyta > Magnoliopsida > Poales > Poaceae > Themeda > Themeda triandra. Next base: position 74,395 of record JAENPR010000472.1, read on the forward strand.
TGCATTATCCAGAAGAGTCTTTCAAATCAAAGTTCATCGACTGTCACAAGGACTCAGTTCCTGGCCTTGCCGATGTCTATGCTGCAGCTAGTGCTAGTACTGTGCCCGCTAGAGTGTAATTTGAATATATCACTTGGTGGTTTAGGTGGATGGTGGAACTGCAACTTATGCTCATTAGTGGCTGTCCACTGTACAGGTTTTCTCAATTCTGATTTCTGCAATATAACCAATAGTGTGTGGTCAGAGTCCAAGTTTAAGTTGCAGCTATTAAGGAAGGAGCTGTGTTTGGCTTATTCTGGATACTTAATGCACATTTTGTTGGTTTCATCTTCTTCCTAGCACATGTCTGAAAATTATCCTCAACTTCGTTTTCTTATGTGGATAAGTCTTTGGTATAGAACAGTTTCTGTAAGGGAATGAGATACTACAGAATCGAAGTCTCAAACTTTTTTATTGTTGACATTTCGTTAACTTTTGTGATTTTAAGTAGCAGTTTCTTGCAGAATTTTTTCTACTTTTATGCCTGTTCATGATAGTAGCAGCCATAATAGTATTTATAAGGTCTAGCAGCTCAGATGATAGGTTTACACCATCTGGAGGAGTTTACTAAGCTGGATCAAGATCTGATGTAAACACAGATGCCATCAGGTTATGTATGTTGGATTTAGACATGGCTTGTTGACTCTGAATCGTGTGATGTCTACAACTCGGTGCCTGAGACATTTTTGGCTGTAACTCAGCGTGTCAGTTCTGGCAGGCCTTTGGCATTAGCACTGACGGAGATTGGGCAATTGAAAAGCTGATGGAAATTCAGTGCCCAGACCATATCACTCAGTGCCACTTTGGCATATTTGGATCTGGAGGAACTCCATCTCCATCAAACCTAACACAAATTTGTTTTAAATTTGGAAGTGGCGGAACTCCATCTTGGCATATTTGTTTGATGCCATCTTGTACACAGATTTTAACTTTACTGCCATTGTGTTCATGGTCCAAATTATACCAATGATAATCCGTTTTGAAAATTTTGTATGTAGTTCCTGTTGTGTTACATTGACTGATCTTCTGCATATATGAGAGATTAGTTTGTTCTGAGTTTTTTTCGTTGATATGGCCAATATATATGTCTTTCACTTTTATCTGTTCATTCAGAGGTAGGAGCAATGGTCTGCATGTGGTCCACCAGCCAATGCAACAAACAGGTATCTAATCCTTAGCCCTTCATTTTTTAAGCATCACTGTGGTTCTATTCCGGTCATAGCCAGTTCATACATTTTTCCTTTTAATGTTTCTGTAAGTGCAATTTTAGTTACCTGGTTCTTTCTAAGTTGCTTAATTCATGAAGATGAATACAACATGATATAAGTAGAACAGAGGAGCTTGAACTTGTTCCATAATATTATGCAGTAAATAAGCTGAAGTAGGAGGATATTTCCTTTACATTGTGATTTTTGCTTCTTTGAAGAACACTCCATAGCAACCAAATTTGGAAACTCTTAGTTCATAGGAGTTTAGACTCTCCCCACCTGGTTTTATTAGTGGTCCAGACGCTGCCCGCGAGATTTAGTAATAAATGCTAGAGGTTTTCAGTGCTTTGTAGCACAGAATAGACCAGGAAAAAACAAGAGACTGAAGAAGGCAACAGGGGCAGAGATAGGAAAACAGAAGTTAGTTCTGCATCGCCATTTCTATATTTTGGCACCATGTATCCGCTACTCGCTTCTTCCTTCTTTTTATCCTCAGACGCCATCTCTCAGCTGTTGACTTGCATTCACGCAACAGTTGCCTCATATTTGCTCTTTCACTTCTGAAGAAAACCGCATCCCGAGCTGCAGGTCTCACACTGCCGCCGAAGGAATCGAACTTCTACAGATATTTTATCTAGGACAACAAAGCTGAAAATCAGGAATTCATATGGGTTCCTTATTGTAAAACTATTACCAGTTCTGATGGAGCGCGAAGCCAGAGGGAAAGAGTCCAAAAGACATCAGGAACACTGAAGAATGCTGATGTTCTTGTGTGAGCAAAATCTGTGATGTCCTTGTGTCCTTCGTGGCAGTGCGCCATGTGCTCGCTCTACAGTATTGCCATATAAGTGAACAATGCCCTGTGGTTGGATTGAATTTCTTTTTATCATTGCAGTTGCGTGAAAAATGTTTCCTGGAACATTGATGTCAAATCTTGCTTGAGTCATCAATGAGGATTGGATTGTTGTATTTTTGTGGTTGTAAATCCTTCAAATACTTGAACTGAATGAAGAGTAGAAAAATATACGTACATTTTCTTACTGCTGAGTTTTCCCTTCGCTTCATCTATGAACTAGTCATGTGGCTGTAGCATATCGTGTAACTGTGTATCCAAATGTTAACTTGTATTCAAGTGTTGTTCTCGTGACCACTACTGCCCATTCTTATGCATGTATGAAGAAACAAAACTTTCATGCGACATACATTTTGTTTGTTATTACTAGAGTAAGTTGATTCAACTGCTGCAGTCACAAGCTCCTACTTCCCTGGTGTGCCTTGTTTAGGCTGCGAGTGCATTTATTTGCTAGTTCAGCCTCGATCTGTAATAATGTAATCAGGGATTAGCTGCGCTGTTTGAGACCTAAGGTTGTGCTATTGAAGTTATCGTCAGATGCAGTCTAAGGTTGGCTGTATGTGTCAGATGCTGACAAACACATGATTTTGCACCGATGCATGATTCGTGAGAAGATTTTGCAAGGTTTGCCTTTCACTTTGCAATGATTTTTTATGGGAAAAATTCTACAGCCACCCCGTTGTTTGAGGACGACCAACAGAGACGAGCTAGTTATCAAAAAGAAAAAGTGACGAGCCTGACTATACTTTGCGGCCCATTCGCTCACTCGCCAGGCCCAAGCCCAAAACCGAACTTTACGTCACGCTCATTTGCTCCTCCTTCCGGCCGAAGCCACACACCACACCGTCGCTCCGTCGTCTTCTCTCTGTCTCTGCCGACAGAACCGATGGAGCTCATTCATTGCTCCTCCTTCCGCCCGAAGCCAGAGGGACGCGCGACCCCCCAACCACAGAGAGTGCCTGCTTCCGGTTCTAGGGTTAGGAATCCCCCAAATCCTCCGCACAGCACCTGCTCCGCCGCCGTCGAACAGAACCCTCTCCAGTGTCTGGTAAGCCGCCTCTGCCTCCCCACCGTTGGATTTTCGCACCTGTTCACGCCTCATCTCAGCTCGGTCCCGCATTTCACAGATTGTTGTTCTCGGAGGGAGCCATGGAGGGCAGCTCCAAGACGGCTGCCGGCGCGGCGTCCGGCTCCGGCCTTCCAGAGGGCCCGCTGGTGGACGTCCTCTCCCGCCTCCCCGCCAAGTCCGTCTGCCGCTTCAAGTGCGTCTCCAAGGGCTGGTGCGAGCTCATCGCCGACCCCGCCATCCGCAAGAAGCTCCGCCAAGCCATGCAGGGGCTGTTCGTCCAGACGGCCGAGGAGGCTGAGGGCCATGATGAAGCTACCCGTGTCAGTTTCAGTCTGGTCGACATGACAGCGAGGTCCGTGCCGTTTCCCTTCTCCTTCCTGACGGAGATGACTGGGAGCAGGGCCTTCTTCTTGGATTCATGCAATGGTCTTGTCCTTTTCGGGCATAGTGCGGAGCCGGATCATGCTTCGGCTAGTGACTACTTCGTGTGCAACCCGACCACACAGGAATGGTTAGGCGTGCCTGCTTACGGCTCCCGTGATATGTTAAGCCACACCTATTTGGCTTTCGATCCAGCCGTATCCTCTCACTTTCACTTGGTCCAGTTCCAGATGACCGAAGTCGACATGAAGGTAGTGTCGCTACATGTTTACTCGTCTGAAACTGGGACCTGGAGTCAAAACAAGTTGGAGGGCCAAATTGATGGACTACATGAGCAAGGGCCGATGCAATTCGTAATTCCTTTTGAATGGTTGTTGGAAGGCCAAATTGATGAACAAAATGAGCAAGGGCAGCTGGAAGGCCAAATTGTTCAAATTGTTCAACTAAATGAGCAAGGGCAGCTGGAAGGCCAAATTGATGAGCAGAATGAGCAAGGGCAGCTGGAAGGCCAAATTGGTGAGCAGAATGAGCAAGGGCAGCTGGAAGGCCAAATTGATGAGCAGAATGAGCAAGGGCAGCTGGAAGGCCAAATTGATGAGCAGAATGAGCAAGGGCAGCTGGAAGGCCAAATTGGTGAGCAGAATGAGCAAGGGCAGCTGGAAGGCCAAATTGGTGAGCAGAATGAGCAAGGGCAGTTGGAAGGCCAAATTGATGAGCAAGGGCAGCTGGAAGGCCAAATTGATGAGCAAAATGAGCAAGGGCAGCTGGAAGGCCAAATTGATGAGCAAAATGAGCAAGGGCAGCTCGAAGGCCAAATTGATGAACAGAATGAGCAAGGGGAAGGCCAAATTGTTGAACAGAATGAGCAAGGGCAGCTGGAAGGCCAAATTGTTGAACAGAATGAGCATGGGCAGTTGGAAGGCCAAATTGTTGAACAGAATGAGCAAGTTTCCAGCTGGTATAATCAGTTTAAACTAGAGGTTCTCGACTATCATTGTGCCTTTGTTAATGGCCTGCTACATTTGATAGTTTGGGGGGCAAATAAACAGCACATACTTGTTGTGGATATACAAGGGAAGGCAAGAAGGATCATCACTGTGCCAGGCATGGCTGATTGGAGCCAAAATGACAACGTTACACATTATTTAGGTCAATCCCAAGGGTACCTACATTGCGTGACTATAAAGTCGGTTGATGAAACTCATGACAAACTATCCATCTGGGTTCTTCAGGATTATGATACAGAGAAATGGGCGTTGAAGACGACTGTGAATTCTTTGGATGTCTTTGGAGAAACAGAAGTCAAGCCAGAGTATTATGTGGTTGACATTCATCAAGATAGCAATGTGCTTTTCTTTTTTCATCAGTTGACCAATAAGCTGATAGCATACAACATGGACCGTAGGGAAGCGAGTGTTCTTGCCACTTTCCAAGAAGACAAACCCCGGGGTGATTTTGCTCGTTACGTTCCCTATTTCTTAGAATCACCTGCTCTCACAAATAAGCACTGAAATTGTGTGCTATCAGTATGAGCTACCAGGTTGGTTAAATTCCAGTGGACTCAGGTGAAATATTCTCCTTATGCTTGGATCTGCCTTCTTAATTAGTACTGCAAGTCTGTTGAGACTTTGGATGTATGCCTTCTTTTCATGCAAGTCTGTTGAGACTTTGGATGTATGTCTTCTTAATTACTTGTGCTTGTATGTATGCCTTCTTAATTAGTACTGCAAACCTGTGCAACTGATTTTGATGTACTTCCATGGCTACAAGTACTTCAAGTGGCTTGTACAGTTGGTTTAGTAGAAATGACTTTGAATCCTGTAATATTTTCAGTTCATTTGTACAGATGCCTGCAAATTGCCTGCAAGTAGTACAAGAGATTTGTACATATGGTTTAGTAGATGGCAGCTTGATTTTGACGTAGCTTGATTGTGTGAAAATAGTTTAGTAGATCAGCTTGATTGTGTGAAAAATTATCATGTGAGTTTCTGAATTGCTATATGTATCATGTCAGTTTCTGAACTGCTAAATTTATCATGTGAAAACTGCTTGTGAATGTGTAGTGCTGATTGCTGCAATCTGTAGTGCTGCTTGGGAAAGCATATATATTTTGTTTGGACAATATACATCATGATGCAAGTCTTGTTTGAGTTCTTGAAATCATTGTCTTGATTAGTAGTCTGAGACTGATTTGATGTTGAATGCCAACTCAACTATGATCTACTGTTCACTGGGTTGATTAGTAGCTTACTGTATTGTGCTCAATTAGTATCCTTTTTCCTTTGACCCTCTTAGGCTCTTACAGTCACAACATGACTATATCAACTGAAACTTTGAGCAGACTTTTTTTTTTAACCGAAAATTTTTGAGCAGACTGAATAAGTCCTTTCAAATCTGCATCAGCTCATCACAATGATACATTTTAATAGCGCATATTCTAGAATTGGCATATATTCTCTCTTTGGTTGGACATTCATCTAATGGTTCACTGTGTTCGTGCTTGAACAGTTTGGCTGCCCTCTGCTGTTGCTGCCTCCTGGACGCCTGATCTTGAGAGGGCCATCCGATGGATTCAACACGACTGCAAGTGAAGCTAATAAGTTGTGGAAGAGCTGGAACTGAACCGAGTGTTATTCTAGCTTTGTCCTGCATTATCGCCCTCTTTCTTTTCTCTGTTATGAGACTACCTAGTACTATGTCAACGTTGATTGGATCAGACTAGGCTGATGTATTGAACTGTAAGCATCTTTGATGTGTTGATGAAGTGTTGGATGCCTGGACTAGTTGCAGCTTTGCAGCTTTCATTTGTGCAATGAACTGATGCGTGTCCTGGAATGATACTTGTATATGCTGGCCGGCTAACTAAATGGATCCAAATAGACCCTTAGCACATAGCCTGATTCATTATGCCAGGTTAGTGAATCGTACGGGCTCAAATTCCGTTGGCAAGTTTTGAATTCACACTGTACAAAGCGCGCGCCCCTGCGCGCACATGGGCAAATCGAGGTAAATTTATGTTTATGATATATAAGTATCTAAGTACATGATAATATTATCTTAAGATTGTGACTTTGTGTATCTATGGACTGAAGCCAGTCTAAAATAACACAAAAATTTAAAGAGAACTGCATAGACATGTATTATAGGTAGATATATCTAATAGTTTTATGAAAACAACTTGAGCTTTACAAAAACAACTTTGATTGGCTCTTCAATATCCTCTGAGAAGGGCTTCTGGGAACTCTGTGATGATAGATGCTCTAACTTAATGAATTCAATGAGGATGTTATCATCTTTTTCAATAATAGTGACATCAGCATGACCTGCAACAGACATCATCAGAGAAGACAAGATCAACAACACGTCAGCTTCTACGTAGAACAAAAATTTTCTACTGCTTCTTATAAGGAATTTGGGCTACATACGAACCAGTAATTTGCAATCGTAGCATTTCAATTTAATTAGGTGTAACATAGTAACTATATGAACATGTAAGTTTATAAGACAATGGGGACAGTCTTTCTGGTCTGTTAGCCTACTGAGGCAGCACAAATTGCAACAGAGGCAACATAAATTGCAACAGTACATCCTAATAATTGGCATAGGGATAACAGGGTTGTTGCACGATTACACCAGTTGAGATTCGTAAGGTACAGCACATAATTATTGATTAGCGCTAACGTGTGCAGATGCTACGATAAAAGAGAGAAAATGAAATGCAAGGTACATATTTCGCTAAAATCTGGTACATGGCATAGGCGCCGAACCACAATAAGGCATAACTTGGTGTCCTACCGTTTAGCTTTCTTGTATAGAGCCTTACTAATTGCAAGGAAACCTGTGTAACATGAAGTGCAAGATAGGAGTATGGACTATGGAGTGGCCAGATAACAACCTGAAACTGGAAAGCCACATACCTCTTCTAGACACCTTTGCATCTCTTGTGTCATTTTTGGCGCCTCCATCACAAACATGGTTCATCCTTGTAGCAATCACATCGAAAGAACACACATTGAATGATGAAATAATAAGTACATTCAAATCACGGTGATAAGCTAAGACGGGCAATGGTCCATTAAATATATTGTGAATAGAAATAGGGAACATAAAACTTAAAGCAGCAGCAGAACCATAAAAATCACCTGTATGGCAAAATTATTTATCCTATTCATCAATAGAGAAGATGAAGATGCATACAATGAGTAAATATTAACTAAATGAGAATCACATGTCGGTTCCAGATAATCTAGTGTGGAAGCTAGTTACCTGCTCTTGTTTCTTCATATCTTTGAACGCCAACACAGCTAAATCCTTTTGAGCAATGAGCTTTTCTTTCGGTAGTAGCTTGGTCATTAAAATTAGAGCTTGCTAAGGTGAAGCCACATGATCTGCTCTGTATTGAGATGATTCTGTGAATACTGAATAAGTGGTGAGTCATGAATCTGTATATATAACATTCCACAAAGATAAGCTTGTCTTGCACAATGGGTGCCGATGATGGGTCTAATCTGAATATGGCACCCTGTAAGCTGTATCCAAATCAAGTCTTTTGAAGGAAAACAACAACTCATACATTCAACAAATATCTACACAATAGGCCTAATCTGAATATATGGCACCTTGTAAGCTGCTAATAAGAAGAAATCTTTAAGGAAAGCTGAAGGCTGCTGGCTTCATTTATTTACATGTTATATCCATTGTTGTAGTAGGTGACTATATCACATAGAGTGGGTCTGTCTAGGATCAAAGATGTACATAAAAAATTATTGCTTCAAAATTCAGGATAAGGAATAAATAACACAAATATTAAAAATACCTCAATGGCCAGTAATCCTAACATCTGAATAACATCTTTTGCAGTTGTGTTACCAATACTCGAGGTCCACTGAATTTAGAATCATTAGATGATAAGAGTTCCAGCTTGTCTCATTTTTTAACTTTAGCCGGAGAGCTCGACCGTGATTTCTAAAACTTTTCTATTTTTATTTTTAATTTGCTTCTATTATTATTATTATCATTAGTTTTTTTCTTTTTGCTTTGATGTTTGCCTATAGGAGGCTTTGCAGGCTTTGAAACCCATCTTTAGACAAGGATGAGACACTGCAAAAGACCACAAGATACATCCCCAAGCAGAGCCGCCCATTCAAAATTGGCAAACCGGCATCTAATTCATGATGTTCTAAACACAAGAGGCAACATTGGAACATGATGACAGAAAGGAGCATGAAACTGAACATATATGCAAACCAGTTCATTACTTGGTAATCGGTACTGGAAAAACCTCAACTTCAACCCAATCACATGTACCATATCTATCAGCATGTTTGGGGCACAAAAAATTTGTTCATTAGTTCATTACCTCCATATTGGTTATTAGTTCATTACCTCTCATGAGTACCGATTATTAGTTCATTACCTCTCATGGATAAGATCATGACTCATGAGAGACTTGTTTGCTAAAAAAAAAGACCATTAGAGATCTAGCTTGAAAAACAGAAGCATATTTAGAGAAGCAAGGTTGTGATGATGAAGCTCTTGGTTAAATTGTTTGGGCATGAAGTATCAACCATGCTCAGGAACCGAAGGACGACGAAGCTGTGACAATCCACACGCTGTTTAGCACAACAGAAATAGGAGGAAGGTGTATGTATTAATTGAAAATCCACACCTCAGTTAGTGGAACTAAAACAACATCTCCCATGAACCTGTGAGATAATCATGCATCACAATGAAAGATGAACTGATATTTTGAGAGACATTTTTTAGTCCATAAGGTGGGTAAGGAAACTCTGAGCATATTCAAGTACTTTGATTTTGTAAATTTGTAACAATCATACCAACAATGTAAATTGGTTGGCGCTATTTCAAAAAGAACAAAAATATTTCTTAACCTGGCTCATAAGGTCATCGGTTCATTTTGCACTAAGTGAATCCTGGCACTCAAATTCATGTCGAGGCTAACCAAATGAGATAGCCAATAAATAAAAATGATAGATTAACCATTGGTTTTGCTGTTCAGCAATCTAAACCGAGACATGAGAGGATTAACCATTTATTTTGTTGGTTAACAATTTATACTAAGACATGGGAGTTAGATCAGTTATGAAGCAAAAAATTAGGCTTTCGCTCTTTTGGGCATAGAATGATTAATAGAACTAAACTGAAACATAGAGAGGCTATAACCTTAAAGCAGCAGTGGATCCTCAGGTTGACACAAGAAGAGTTCCTCTGTCCCATCAAAGCAATCTGTTTCTCCTCTGTCCCCCTCTTTCTGAAACAACACATTTTGTCTCCATTTTCAATTTTTCATATATTTGCTGGAGAGGGGATGGACTGGAAGCCTATAAACAGGGAAGAAAGGAGGAGCCTAAGCCTATAAACAAGGAAGAGAGGAGGAACGTGTAGCAACTTACCTAGGCTCCAGAGCCAAGGAACAGCCGGGACTAGGACGTGTCGCAGGAGGAGGTGGCGGCCACCAGCGGCGCCAGCTACCGCCGCGTCGTGGCTGGCGACAGTGACCGCCAAGGCCGCGGCAGGCTTGCGTCCGTACGGCGCCAAACCCTAGGCACGCAGGGCACAGACAAGCAGCCGGGATCAGGAGGAGCAATGGGGAGGAGACGGCGGCCAGCAGCGGCGCTCGTTACCGCTGCGCCGTGGCCGAAGACGGTGACCGCCCGGGCGATCGCAGGGCCGCATCCGTACTGCGCCCGTGCAGTTGCCGCCGCCGTCGCCGTCGCATCGCCCGCATCAGGAGGAAGCGAGGGCGAGAAGAAGAGAGAGGAGGCAGAGATGAGAGGCGGCGGCACCGGCGAGGTCGGTGGCCTCCCACGACGGCGCGGCCTCGGGAGAGGCGGAGGCGGAGCTGGAGAGACGGAGGGAGCACGAAGTTTCTGGTTTCCTTTTTTATTTTATTTTTTTGCCAGGCAAGGGGCCGGCCATATATATTTGGGTGTGGCCGATGTGGACCAATCAGAGAAGCGAGGGGGTGATGTGGCGGTGAGATGGACCAATGGGAGAATTTAGGGTGACGTGGACGGGTTGGCTGTGCGGGGCTCAACAGCCAATTATAAGAGTTAATACCCTGTAGTAGCCGGAAAAGTATAGAGTTTTACAATGCCCTGTAGACGCTGCGAAAACGCGCCAAATTTTTCTAGTGAACCTGAACGCTGCGCTATCAGCGTGCAAGAATGAAGCCTTCTTTTGCTGCCTGCTGCTCACCAACGCAATGTCTTTGACGAGTTCTAACATTTGGCTATCAAGGAACAGCAGTGAATTTGGTCAGAAGGAACAGCAATGAAATGAAATCGGGTGCGGGATGCGGTCCATGGAATCAAACAGCTTCTAGTCGTGATTCGCGTTCTCCATACGCCAACCAGGCCCGTCCGTCAGTCCCAAAGTGGGGCGCCACGTGTCAGCGTCGTCGTCCTTTTCCGCTTTCGGTTTCGGCTCAAAAGGTTTCCAGGAGCCGCCACCGCCGTAGCCGGTAGCACCACCACCACTCCTCTTCCCCCTGCTCTGCTCTCTCGGTTCCTCCATTCCTCTCCATCACAGCAAGGGGAAAAAAACATGGCGGCGGCGAACGGGGACGCCAGCCACGGAGGAGGCGGCGGGGTTCCGCGACCGACGAACCCCATGGTGACGCCGCTGCTCACCGATCTCTACCAGTTCACCATGGCCTACGCCTACTGGAAGGCCGGCAAGCACCTCGACCGCGCAGTGTTAGCCCCGAGTCCCCTCTCCCCTGCTCCTCCCCACCCTTAACTACCCCACGCCCGGTTTGTCTCCTCTGTCCTGTCCCTCGATTTTGTGGTGTCGGCGGAGTAGTGGCGATTTGTTAGGCCGGTGAGGAGGGGGCGATAGGTATGGCGCCGCCGGTGAGGAGGGGGCTGATGGGTATGGCACCGCCTCGAATTAGGCGTCACTGGGTAGTGTTCTAGAATTGTTTTTCTACCTTTTTTTTTTGTGTGAAATCGTGTGAGGCTGGCCTAGCTGTGATAATTGTGGTCTGCTAAACTCTGAACAGATTTAGGCTCTGCTCGGTTGTTTCGTTTCAGTATGTTTAAGATTAGGTTCGCGATGGGAAACCGTTTACACTAGGCCAGTGCTTTCTCTAGTTGGTACTTGGTACAATGCAGTGGAGTTCGGCAAGTGTGTAAATAGCAGGATTAGTCTGTTCTGTTTTTTATTGTTCGAGGATTCTGTTGCAGCTGTCACACTTCTTCTGTTTCTATCGGTCTTCTAGTTATGTTTACTCTCTTGCACATGTACTTATTGCGAACTGAAATGGTTTCAGTTTCGATCTCTACTTCCGGAAAAGTCCATTCGGCGGTGAGTTCACCATCTTCGGTGGCCTCGAGGAATGTATAAGGTTCATTGCTAACTTCAAGTTCACGGAGGATGAAATCAAATTTCTGCGATCTGTGATGCCTACATGTGAGGTGGGTTTTTTAGTCTTGTTGAAAAAACTGGGGTCATGTTATGGGACATTCTGCATGATGTACAGTTGAAAAACATTTGCAGTTTTCATTAGCAGCTCAGCTATGCTTATTTAATATCGTGACGATTCTTTCCATGTCTTCTGGCACCGCAACCAACTAATTTATGCTCACCGCTCGTTTTGTAGGATGGCTTCTTTGAGTACCTCCGCTCGATTGACTGCTCAGACGTGGAGGTTTATGCCATACCTGAGGGCTATGTTGTGTTCCCTAAAGTTCCACTGATGAGAATTGAAGGACCTGTTGCTGTAAGTGCCTAGTGCTACGAGTAAGTTAGCATGTAAAAGCTTCGCAACAGTAGCAGCTGTAGATCAACACATTTTTAACATGCATTGATATTCCAGTTTTCCCATACATTGAGATTGCGATGTTTGTCCCAGGTTGTCCAACTTCTTGAAACTCCATTTCTAAGTCTTGTCAACTATGCTTCTCTGGTTACCACAAATGCAGCACGGCACCGACTTGTAGCTGGAAAGTCAAAGAATTTACTTGAATTTGGACTTCGACGGGCTCAAGTGGGTCTTATTTTCATACTGTTTTACCTGCTCATCCATTAACCTCTGTATGTTAGAGCTATAAATACTCATCTATCAGGGGCCTGATGGAGCAATCAGTGCATCAAGATACTGTTATATGGGAGGTTTTGATGCAACAAGGTCTGCTTTGCTCACTCAATGAACACTGTGCTGTAGTTATAGAATAATATGTGCTCTGACTTTATCTAGACTTTTGAGTTTTTCTTTTTTTGGACTCGTTCGTAGCTTAAATTGGCTAGCCTAGCTGTGTCTGTTTATGCTACTGATGCCATCTAAATGAATCATCTAGAATAGTAACATGTAGCAAGTAGCATATCGCCCAGTGAGGTGAGATATTTTCTAACTGGGTAGGTATACTTTGATCTTGTAATGCTAGAAGATTATTTTATAAATTTAATTCGAAGGAAAGGCAGTTGTCATCATCATAATATGTGATATCTACCTGAACAGCAATGTTGCAGCAGGAAGATTGTTTGGGATACCAATACGTGGGACTCATTCACATGCATTTGTGAGCTCCTTCATGGTTAGTGGTGACTTCTTGTTATTCCAGCCTTGCTTTGTGAATGATTGAATTTACTGTCATTTTGGGAGTTTTATGTGTCGTTATGCCATTATCTATACTAGAAACATTGAACATTGCTGATTAGTCCTGTTCCAACTGTTCTATTCTTTGTAGTTAGATCCAATGCTTCTTTAGTAAGTACAGATTTGTTTGTCAGGTTCAGATTGTGCAAGCATGCTTTATTCCATAGTTGCTCTTTTCCCCGCTTGCACAATTATAGAATTAACCTACTATTTCATAGCTTGAGAAATGATGAATCTGTTAGTTTGCATATTGAGCAACACACACACTAGTCGGCTTGCATTTGATAACCCAGATGGTTTGTCAGGTGCCACTGCTACCCCCTAATATTCAAACATATAACAATGTGGGGTGATGGGTGAAGTATATAATGATGATAGGGATCTCATCTTGTACATTGTGTGGTTTTTCCTGTAAGTCAAGCATGCATATTATTCATCCAACCAAGACATTTTAGGATTGGATATTTTGAAATTTGTCCATGATGTAAATGTAGAAGGTCTGAAGGTGCAGTGAGGGATCAGATGCTTCACAGTGGACATTGAGATTGCTACGAACTTTGCAACTATGTGATTCGTTTTTTTTTTTTGTTGTTCTGGACGAGAAAGCAAAGCTATTCTATTCATTCCCAGTGGACTTCTGCTCTAACTTAGTATCGTTTTGCAGGGTCTTGATGACATTGCTGACAAAGCACTTACTAGTTCTGATGGTTCAAAGAAATGTGAAGATTTTGTCTCTCTGGTGCAGAATTGGCTGATCAGGATTCAGGTATTGCTCGTGTTACAGATTAATTAATACTTACTAAACTTTGTAAAAGCATGCTGGATTAGATATTTCATGTGCACTTACTCATTTTCTTCTTGCAAATTACAATAGAGTTTTCCCTGCATTTTGAAGTTACAGACCTCCTAGTACTTAGTAATTTGTTTTCAACTAACCACCAGTGAAGATTTATAATTTGTTATTCTCAGGAATCTAGTTCATTGCATGGTACATTTGGAGAAACAAGCCAAAGTGAGTTGGCTGCATTCACATCATATGCACTGGCATTTCCAAATTCCTTCCTGGCCTTGGTTGACACATATGATGTAAGTTGATATTTGACAGCAATGGCTTTTCTATGTTTTTCAGTGGCATGTGCAAAATAATATTGCTTCTGTTTAATGGTTTTTTCCCCGGGCTGGATAAACATTGTGGACACCATATGATTTCTTGAAATGACATGCAGATCTCCTGCGTAGTTCGAGAAAAAAACAATAAAAAGATAGGAAAAGAATAAAAAATGAAAGCTCGACCAACCTAGGAGGAATTGTTAGTAAAAAAAGGCACCCAAATTCAAGTTGAAGAGAACTTGAACCTGGCTATTGTATGTGTGTCCCGGGGTTAGGCTTGCTAGAGATAGTGGATTGCTCATGAGATAGTGAATGTTTAGGGATGACCTTGATAGCATTAGCACATCAACTTATCTGAACATAGCTGATATTTTAATCCATGCCACTGCTAGGTCATGAGAAGTGGAGTGCCAAACTTCTGTGCTGTCGCTTTGGCCCTCAATGATATGGGGTAATTTTGTCTGAGCTGGTCTCCTTAATACTTGGTTTTCCTTTTCTCAACTTGCATAAGTTAAACTTTGTGGCTGATTCCTTTATAAAGAGCAATTGCACTATCAACTTAAGTAAACTTGTCTCCTTTAGCCTTCTATTGTACTCATTACTCAATGTTCAGTTTTGAGGTTCATTGTTGCCTAACTTACCTAGAAGTGATGCATGAATATTTAGGAATAATCAGGGACTTTTGTTGTGATATGTAACACTAATTACAGTGGCAGAGCCAGACACTTATAACAGCCCGGACAATTCTTATTGTGCAAGAATATTTATCTAGAAAAAATACAAAGTTTCTATTTAATACAATGGAAAATTTCCTTTGCACATCGCGGAGGAACCTTGCCGGCCACCCAGGGTGGTTGGGCGGTGGGTCCACCACTGCTAATTAGCAAGAAACTTTCTCCCCAACAAGCATTTTGGGAATAAGAAAGACCCAACACCAGCACTTAGTCTCTTGGCTCTTTGCGTTAAGAATTCGCTGCCCTAAATGCATATTTTTTATTTACTCTACAAATGCATCTCATGTGTATTGCTGAGATTTAGCAAACTCCAGGTTTGTATGTGAGTATCAGTTGCTTTGATATTTCAGCAACAAGGAAGTTGAGCTAGCTCAGTTGGTCGAAGGTGTGGATGTATACCCAGACCACCCAGGTTCAATTTTTTATATATGTTTCCCAACAAATGATTCTTAAAATTTTTTATTGTACTTGATAAGTCTGGCTTAAAAATCGATCTGCCACTATAAAAACTCAAATTATAAATTTATGATTGGAAGTCCCGGCCTATCGGCAAGGCGCTAACTGCCACTGGATTGCCCAATTCACTTAACTCTGTTCAAGTGACCCAAGTACCCCCAACCTCTCTTCCCCTCTCATCCCACCATGCATGTATCGTCCTCTACAAGCTATTATACCATCTGCAGCTCCCTGTTCCTTTTTTTGAGCGAAGCAGCTCCCTGTTCCTAGATACAAATCCACCTGAGCTGTCCGAACTTACACGCCAGCCATCAACGTGGTTAATGAGCTCTTCCGCTGTTCTCCTGTTCATGATGCCCCTGGATATCTCTTCTACCAATCCCGACCTTCCAGCATCCAAAATGGGTTGTCTTTCAACAGTTCAATGGGAGCATCCTTCGTTATATTCTGTTTTCGCCTTCGAGCCACCGCTGTTAGGATCCTGTTCCCTGTCCGAACCAGGTGCAGCACTACACTGCGGCTGCGAGCTCACCAGTCACCAACATTGGGCTACTGTCTTTTGTGACTTAAGCTCCTGTTTGGTTTGCTCAAAATTGAAGCCATGGCTTTGTTCATCCCAATTGCTCCCTTTGTGCATTAATTAGGGTGGATCTGTAGAGCGGTTAGTCTTCATTGGTTTTGATTTGGGCTGTGTATGTCTGGGAGTATGAAGCTGTGCAGCGGGTGGCATACAAGCTCAGCGGGAGCCAGAGAGGCTGTTGGCAGTTTGGTGGTCTCAGCCACAGGAATTGGCCATGGGCGGCCAGCTCCTCTGGGAGCTTAGAGGGCTGGGCGGCAGACAATTGATCTTTTCAGATGGAGCAGAGGACAGATGCGGATAGGGGCTACTTTGTCATACCATGACATTTGACGTGTTTCAGTTTCATATTTCCAATTCATGCTTTTATAAATGGCAAATTCGAGTTAGTAGCGTCAGATATGCAATTTGAGCAGAAGCATGTCACATCACAGATGCTTCATTGATCTATTAGTGATTGTTAAGTTTTCCAAAGAAAGCAGCGGTGATAAGCATTTGCCATTGGCACTTACATAAGTTTTCATTACAGGTATAAGGCGGTCGGTATTAGGTTGGACTCTGGTGATTTAGCATACCTATCTATTGAGACCCGCAAGTTCTTCCGTGCAATTGAAAAAGAATTTGAAGTTGTTGGCTTTGGGGAAACAAGTATCACAGCAAGTAATGATCTTAATGAAGAAACTATAGATGCCCTGAACAAGCAGGTAATCTACATAGTATACATTCAAAATGGTTGACATCGTGGCATGTAGATTTCTCTCTTGTAGAACAGGTTTGGAAATTATTTATATTGTAATTTCTGACATTTGAAATTTGTGCTTATGATATGTGTGATCCAGTGGTTAGATATCATTAACTGAACTATGTGCTTAGTAGTTACGGCTACTGGACTAGCTCATATCTAATACAGACTGGAACAGCATGGTCCCGTACTAACAGGAAGAAATGAATTATTTATACTTAATACAGTACCTGGTAGCAATCAACCGGCTAGTGGAAACCTCTGTTTAGTTATTTGTTATGATGAATTCAACATCAGACATGGCTGTGCAAGCAGGTTCAAATGTGCTAGGCCATGATAAATACATGCATGCTCACATTAATTACATTTATCATGGCAATGCAATCTATACATAATTATTGGCATTTTTGTGTAGGGGCATGAGGTAGATGCATTTGGTATTGGCACCTACCTAGTTACATGCTATGCACAAGCTGCACTTGGTTGTGTGTTCAAATTAGTCGAGATTAACAAACAGCCTCGCATTAAGCTTTCTGAAGATGTCACAAAGGTATGTATGCCATTATTACTTCATAGCAGAAACAAGTCTGTCTTCTATGCATCCAAACAGACCGAGAACTTAGTTGTCTACTTCAGGTATCGATACCATGTAAGAAGAAATGCTACAGATTGTATGGCAAAGAAGGATATCCGTTGGTTGATATAATGACTGGAGAAGATGAGCCAGGTCCAAAGGTAAACAATATTCATGTTAATGCTTATAGATACAGTCGGTTAGCTTGCATAAAAACATTTCACTTCAAAACTCTAGGCGACATGGCACTTGCATGTTCTTCTTTCAGTTGTGGCTTTGTATGCCATAGTAACTTATATGAAATTTGAAACAGCTGGTAGGTTTTATGATTTACCATTCATTTTCAGATTGGTGAAAGGCTCCTGTGTCGCCACCCTTTCAACGAATCAAAGAGAGCATACGTTGTTCCGCAGAAAGTTGAGGAACTACTGAGGTGCTACTGGCCTGGAACTTCATGTATGAACTCCCACCTGAGTAACTTTTGCAGTGTTTTGTTACCTTATTTGTCCCTTGTGTATGCATGCTCCATTGACTGTGCTAGTTGTCTTACATTAAGCGTATTTACAATACACTGATGCACATTGTCATTACCTAAACTTATTGTTACTGGACGCATGATGCTAATCAGCCAATAGAATAGGGTTTCTGCCACTATGGGTAGTGCACTGCTATCATAACAGCCATGCCACAAGAGCTGTAGGAATTATCACTTGCATCAGTTATGTATGTGTCCTGGTTTAGTTTAAACTGTTAGACGGATAATAAAACTGTTATTTAAGCTTGGAGCTATTGATATTAAACCGTGTTATTTTGTCAATTGGTGAAGCGAATCCACGGGAGGTGCTTCCATCCATCCATGAGATTAGGACTCGGTGTATTCACGATCTGGACCGAATGAGGCCAGACCATGTGAGGCGGCTGAACCCAACACCTTACAAGGTAGTCTAGTCTTGCTCTTGATCTGGATGCTAATAATGTCACAACTCACAAGCTAAGACAATTTGATCGAGCTCATTTTTTATCATGCATCGTTGTACCTGAACAGGTAAGTGTGAGTGCTAAGCTGTATGACTTCATCCATTTCTTGTGGCTCAACGAAGCGCCTGTTGGAGAACTGCAATGAAGAAATGAGGTGGTGGCAGACCTGGCGGTAGGGTCAGAGCCCAACAATAACCTGCTCCTCTTATGGCTATGGGAGATCCTAACAAACTGTTGCCGTCGGACAAATGTCTTCTGATCCTAATAAACTGTTACCATCGGAAAAATTTATGCGGATGTTTTACCATCCCTGTGCTTCAGTAAAATGTGTTGGTGCATCTGTGAAAACTGACCATATCCGAAGTGTAACGTACTGGAAATCAAGAGGATACCCATGCTGAGTTGTTTGACTAGTCTTAACTAAATGCGATGGGGAGCAATCACTGAATTTGAAACAAAACTACTTTTGTCTTGAAGTTACCCTACCATTCTCCTCTGCTGAATTTTATGCTTTTTACTGAAGCCAAATTAGATTGTTTATAAAAGGACATGGATAGATGTTTTTTTATCTATTTATTTATTTTGTTAATTAAATATATATGCAAATATGTAACTCCGTATATCACGCTTCACGAATAGGCCCACTGAAAGCTCCAGGTCCAGACGGCCTTCCAGGGCGATTCTTCCAGAGAAATTGGGGCATTCTAAAAGATGACATTATTAGGGCAGTAAAAGAATTTTTTAGAACTGTATGCCTGAAGGTGTAAATGACACTTCAATAGTCTTGATTCCTAAGAATGCACAGCCTGCGAGTTTGAAGGAATATAGACCCATAAGCTTATGTAATGTCATATACAAAGTTGTGTCCAAGTGCCTGGTGAACAGACTTAGGCCATGGCTTAATGGCTTAATTTCTGAAACCCAAAGTGCGTTCATTCCAGGACGGTTGATTACAGACAACGCAATAATTGCGTTTGAATGTTTACATGCTATGCAACACTGCCGACCAGCTGGGGACATGAGCTGTGCTTATAAACTGGACCTCGCCAAAGCGTATGATAGAGTGGATTGGGACTTCTTGCATGGAGTGCTGGAAAAGATGGGCTTTCAAAGCACATGGGCACAGTGGATCATGGCCTGTGTGACCACTGTGCGCTACAGAGTAAAACTAAACAGCGAACTCCTGCAGCCATTCACTCCGTCACGAGGCCTACGCCAAGGCGACCCGCTCTCACCATATCTGTTCCTACTGGTTGCTGATAGTCTGTCCAAAATGATTTCTAGCAGGGAATCGGGAAATCTTATCCATGGTTTAAAGGTGTGTCGTCGTGCGCCCCAGTTTCCCACCTTTTATTTGCGGATGATTCTCTTTTATTCTTCAAGGCTAATGCTGAAGAGGCACATAATATTAAGAGACTTCTGATGGATTTTGAAAAAGGGTCCGGGCAATTGATCAGCAAGGAAAAATGCTCAATCCTTTTCTCAAGCAACACGGATGTAGAGAGAAAAACCTTGGTGAGGGAAATTCTACAAGTACAGAAGGAAGCCTTTGAGCCACAATATCTTGGTCTCCCAACTCCGGAAGGGAGAATTAAAAGGGAGGCTTTCCAGTCCATTGAGGAACGTCTTGGAAAACGTCTCGAGAATTGGTGTGAGAAATACTCTTCAGCTGCTGCAAAAGAAGTACTCATTAAATCTGTTGCACAGGCCCTTCCAGTCTACTGCATGGGAGTTTTTAAACTGAGTGCAGGTTTGTGTGAAGAACTTATGAAGAAAATAAGATGGTATTGGTGGGGTGCTGAAAGAGGAAAACGGAAGACCCACTGGTGTGCATGGGAGACGTTAATCAAAACAAAATCTAGAGGAGGGTTGGGCTTTCGTGATCTTCATATTTTCAACCAAGCTTTGCTTGCAAGACAAGCATGGAGATTGATTCAATTCCCAGATAGCCTGTGTTCACGCATTCTGAAGGCGAAATATTATCCTAATGGCCATATCATTGACACAGTGTTCACAGGTAATGCGTCACCTACATGGAGGTCCATTGAATATGGTTTAGAATTACTGAAGAAAGGAATCATATGGCGTGTAGGGGATGGGTCCAGTATCAGGATTTGGCGCGATCAATGGATCCCAAGAGAGACTTCCCTTGCTGTTTTGGGGAAGAAGCGTCATAACCGGCTTCATTGGGTTTCAGAACTTATTGATCAACAGTCTAATGCTTGGAACATGGATAATGTAAATGAGTTATTCCATTCACCTGATGTAGAGGAAATTCAGAAATTGAAGCTTCCTTTGAGAGGGCAAACGGATTTTGTGGCTTGGCACTATGAAAAGAGTGGTATTTTTTCTGTCAAAAGTGCTTACAGATTGGGCTATCGCTTGCAATATGAGGAGAACCAAGCATCCAGCACATCCCCAGATGGAAGTCGGTCCCTATGGAGTAATATTTGGGAAGCAAGTGTCCCTCCCAAAGTGAAGATCTTTGCTTGGAAGACTGCGAATGCCTGCCTTCCAACTACACGAAACAAATGGAGAAGAAATTTAGAAGCAATGCCAACCTGTCCTATCTGTGGAAGAGAGGAAGAAACTGAATTCCATGCTCTCATCCGCTGTCCAAAAGCTAAAGCGCTGAGAGAAGCTATGAGAAGAGAATGGGTCCTTCCGCCTGAAGCAACAATACAGTTAACTGACCAAGATTGGCTTCTCCTAATCCTTGAGCAATGTGGGTTACAAATGCGTGATAATTTCCTCCTGTTGTTATGGCGATGTTGGTATGTAAGAAATCAGATTAAACATGAAGGAGCTTCCATGCCAATCGAGGGTTCTGTGCGTTTTCTGGTGAGCTATCAGCAAAGTTTGTTAGATTGTCGACAACAGGTAACAAGTGACAAAAAAGGGAAGGCAAGAGTGAATATTGTCCCACATATCCAAAAGTCTAGTTCTCACGCTGATCAGTTGCATCCTTTGTGGCTTCCGCCACAACCTGGGCATGTGAAAGTAAATGTTGATGCAGGCCTAAAAGATGGTGTTGCTGGTTTGAGCATTATTGCGAGAGATGCAAAGGGTTCAGTTTTATTTGCATCAAGTCAAATTCGATTTCATTGCTCTGACCCGGAAGCTGCTGAACTCATGGCGGTGATTGAGGGGTTGAGGTTGGCTGTCCAGCGGATCGATCTACCGATTGTCTTGGAGACTGATTGCCTTTCAATTTGCAAAGCTCTAAACTCTAATGAAGACAATCATTCCAGGCTTGCTGTACATCTGAAAGAAGCTAAGTTGCTCGGTGATGAGCTTAGAGGGGTTGAGTTTGTTCATTGTAATAGAATGTGTAATAGGGTTGCTCATGAGTTAGGCCAACATGCTTGTAAACAGCCTCTGTTCCATTGTGTGGATCACGAGAGCTCCTGATTTTGTTGGCCACTTAGTGGCGGATGATTGTAACCCTGTTCATATTTAATATAAGCTCAACCTTTCCCCGAAAAAAAAAAGAGTAGGTTCCGCCTCGAGCACTGGTGGAGATTGTGCCAGTCCGAGGCGGTAACTCATCATGAAAGCGCCGACTTGGGCGCGTCCGTGTAGATTGCGATAACACGAGTTCGACTCGGTTTGTCCGCGCCTTTTCCCGGAATATATATCTCGTCCCGTCGACGTCGAGTCCCTTCGATCGCCGGCTCTAACTCTAACTCTCTCATGGCGACCGGCACGGAGGAGGCGGAGAAAGCCTTCAGATCAGCGGAGGAGCGCTTCCTCGTCGGCGACGTCGACGGCGCGCTCCGGGTGTCCCGGAACGCCAAGAGCCACTCGGCGTCGCTCCCTGCCCTGCAGAACGCCCTCACCGCGTACGAGGTGCACGCCGCCGAACGGCGCGGCGGGAGGAACTGCTGGTACGCGGTGCTCAGCGTCGGCATCGACGGCGGCCACCCGGAGCCGATCACGCACGACCACGACGCCATCAAGAAGCGGTACAAGCGGCTCTGCCTCGTCCTGCACCCGGACAAGAACCGCTCGGCGGCCGCCGACGGCGCGTTCAAGCTGCTCCAGCGGGCGTGGGAGGTGCTCTCCGCCCGCCACCCTCCGGGAACCGTCCCCGATCCGGGTCCCGGTCCCAAGCCCAGGCCGCCGCCGGCCGGAGCGCCCGACCCCGACGACTGGTGGTCCGGGTGGTCGTCGAACTACCGCTACAAGCCGCCGCCGCCGCCCTTCTCGTCGGCGTCCTCGGGCAACTTCAACGCGTGGCGGTCGAAGTACGCGCGCAGAAGGGGCACCGCCTACTGCGGGCACTGTGGCTCAGAGCCCGGGTCCGCCGCGGGAGGCGGCCACCGCGGCACGCCTGGCGGCAGATGCCACTCGTGCGGCACTCCCTTCGATCCGCCGCCGCCGCGGCAGAGCCAGGCGGAGGGTGCCTCTGACTCTGACCCGCCCCCTGCAGGCACCGCCGCTGAGCCACCGCCACACGATCCTCCGTCGCCGCAGCAGCGGCAACGTGACAACGGCGAGAAGTTCACGTGCCCCACCGGGTGCTGCCGGTGCAAAACGCCCTTCTCGTCGCTGGTGTCCCTAGGGATGTGCAGGCTCAGGTGCCAGGCCTGCTCCTACGACGCTTTCGTCTACGTGCGCAACCGCCATTGGGCCGTCGCTTTCTGAAGCTTCTCCTCCTCCTTCAATTCGTCAACTTGTTGCATTGCAAAGAATACGGGACTGTGCATGTGTGTGTCTCTTGCAGGTGTGGCGCCGCCGGCTAGACGAACGACCTCGACTCTGTCATCATCCTTCTGCAACTGCACGAAACGAAGCTTTTCTTGGACGAATACTTCTGTCAGTTTTGTGGGACGGCGAAGGTTTGTTTGCGAATTTGCAACGATCCATGTATTGCTTGCGACTAGCCAGCTACAATACATGCATGCCACTGATTTGTGAATGTGATCTTCTGCTTGCTAGTCTGAGTCTCGACGTATGACACACATTGCTCGTCAATGTTGATCCTGGAGAACTTGGTTGAGCAGGATACTTTTGGGTTTCTATGACAATTATGAGTTTTTTTTTTCTATATTCATGTTTCCTCGATCTCCCAAAGAGATGATGGAATGTTAGTAGTTGGTACTGAAGCAGGTCACATCTGTCAACGTCGTCGGAGCTGCAGCCTCAGACTATCTGCACTCATGAACCTCTAAAATCCAACCTTTAAAGGAATATTCCGTCCTAATCATCAAGATTCTCTCCTCTATCCTATTTTCTCCCGCACTCATCCATCCTTTACAGTTTACTCAATACCAAATGTGGGACCCACGTATCAATTTTTTTTCTTTTTTCCCCTCGTCAAACCGTGGCCCTCGGTACCTCCGTCCAGCGTCCAGTACTACTCGGCGCGGCCTCGACGCGGGGCGACCTCCCCCATCCTCACCGCCGTGGAAGGTGCGGCCTGTAACGGAACCGACCAATTAATATAAACATAATGTACTAATGATGTCGCTTAAGCAACTTAATTAGCACATGACGCTTATATCAACCCGGTAGTCCGTGAAACCACGAAGGATTTCAAACTTTCCACAATACAGCCCAGATCGAATTAAGTTCAACATAATACCGTCCATAGTAATACATAAGTTCACAAATAGTTGATTACATCGGAGTTGCGAAAATAGTTATTACAATGCCAAGTGAAAACCAAACTGCGGAAGCAAAATAAAGTGTTGTTTTACAAACGCACACTTAGTTAAAAAAAATAGTGCCTGGTCCACCATCAAATCCGGCAAAAGCATAGAGGTATGAGATATAAGAGATGACCTTGCCCAAGGTCTAATCCTCCCGTAGTGGGATACAGGTCCATCTTGTTGCCACAGCAAAGGTCTTATGATATGCAACAAGTGGGAATAAAACCCTGAGTACAAGAAGGTACTCAGCTAGACTTACCCGTCATAAACCAAAAATAAAGTGACACCAAGGAGTATGCAAGGCTTTATAGGTGGGGTAGCTGACTCATTTAAACTTGCGATAAAAGATGAGCTTATTAAATAATCATTTAGTGATAAAGGACTCTCTAGCTTATCATCTTTTAGGTTGGATCCTGACATCACTAGATTAGCACCTGTACTACTCCAACTCTAGGGTATGAGCAAACAATGCTATCCTATCCTTCAGGTTGAGCATACCAGCATCAACAACATAGAACCATAACCATCCTATTTTTCACAATGATTTGCGGCAGTGCCGCTGCTCGGTCAAGTGTTCACTGTCCAGGAACGATGGCGATTATAATCGATTGCAAACCAGCTGGCGGGGTATTCCTCACACAAACCACACTCGCTGGCCAGAGCGAGTGACGGTCACCTTGGTCTATTCGGGAGGAGACGCGGATTTCAGCAAATACGATTACACCAGGGCATGCCCGGCTACCAGGTCTCTCCGGCGCGACCGGCCACTGGCTTTAATACCGCGCCTGTGGGCAATACACTCAACTCTGCTGAAATTCCGGCCCAAACATCCTCAAGGCTTCGCGGTCGGATGTCCGCATCCTTCCGCCTATACGTGAGGCATTGTTCAACATGATCCGAGGACGTACAAAGCCATATTTCCTTAAGTGACATCGCCGGAGTTTCCGTGGTCTAACACACCACAAACTCCGACTAGTCGTGATTTAACAAGGCCACATGGTTATGTTCTCTAAACCAACCTCCATAGTATCAACCATAGGGTAGTAACCACCTACCTCGCGGATGAGGGTCAATCACCCGTCTTCTACCGATCTAATTAAGCAGTGCTAAGCATATGAACGATCCCGAACTTAAAAAGGGTAAAGGTATTCGGGTGGATCAAGGTACTCATAATGCTAACGGTTTCAAGTAACGCCTATAAACTTAATGCAACATAAACAATAAAGGACGCAAAGTAAATCATTTTGCAAACCGTAGGAGAAATGCTCCGGGGCTTGCCTTCCTAATACGATCAATGTTGAAGCTCCCAGCACTTGATCACTCCACGTCTGGTTCCTGGTTCTCGATCACCTCACGTGCCGTGGTTCCCCTTGGTGACTCCTCCTTTGGATCCTTGACCCACGTCACGTTCTGTTCTCCTAGCGATCCTGTATGATGCGGGTGCATGTATGAATACTAAGAATGCACTGTGTATGGTAATGCGGATGCGTGCTTTGCTTAATCTTTCTACAAGGTAGTCAACATCATCCAAGAACGTGTACCATAAGCACATGCCATCTACTACATGTTCTACTACAACAAAGTAATCCTAGTAACGACATTCTTTTCTACTATCACCAGCAAACAAGTCAGTAAAGCCAAAGAGACTACACTCAAGCATAATCATCCTAACCAATCCCTCATGATCTACTCATCCTAGTATACTACTTAACCACCCATCATACCACTAATCACCTTGAACACTTGACAATAAGCCTAGCACACAACATCACTTATTCAAGCATCAATACTAGTCATAACCATATAACTAGCAGATCAGTAAATAAATCATAAATAAATAACCATAGACCCTATGGATATGAATGAAGACATTCTGGAAAGCTTATGAAATTCTCCATCAAACATCTGAAGACACCACAAACTGATTCCCAGGTTAACTACACCTAAAACACAGAGCATCAGGACTGATTCTGGCAAAACAGCCACTAAAATAGCCCTGGTGACCATCTTGTCACACCCATAACTCCTAAACCATTCATGCAATGACCATAAAAATTTAACAGTAGATGGTAAAGCTAACACACTAACTATCATCTTTAGACAAGTCAACCATAAACCCAACTTATAATTAGATTAGCCTAGCATCAAAAGACTTAACCCCTAATTTGAACATCCAAGAGTTGAACAGGAGCACCATGATTGGCTACTCCTAAAGTCCTACAAAAATTACAGTAGACATGGCATGGCAATACTAGTCTACCAACCAAATTTCACCTCTTTTGGATTAACCTACTGACCTATGCATAATTCACAAGACAAAGACAATTAATTGGACCTATAAATAGTTTGCATTATGAAGTATGGCAAACTCATGTGTTAATCACATCAATGACTTCCTAAGGACATATAAACAGCCCACAAAAATAATTAAATCTTAACTAGATACTTAGACCCTATTTATGAATTTAACAAGATCAAGGCAATAATAAGCACTTGAACTACAACTATATAAAATTACACTAGACATGCAAGTGATATCTTTTTAATAGACAGAAAGCACCTCAAAACAAGACCAACAAGACCAAAATCATATTTTTCTCGAGCTTCCTAGAATTATCTATGTATTTTCAAAGATAAACCAATTATACCAATTGCAACACCTTAAATAAAACTATACATAAAAGTTGCTCAAACAGGGAATATTATATTTTTCCTAGATACTACACTTCACAAGCATTACAACAAGACCAAGATCACCTAATTTGGACACTCCTAGCCCCCTATAGGAATTTTACAAGATTAAAATAGGAATCGCCCTTTTCTTTTTCTTTTAAAACCGAGACCCAAATTGCTATGCGCACCCAAAACGTACCCGAGACACGTTTCGCTAGATACACCCGGCTACGTACACACGAGACTCGTACCAGATGACGTCATCCATGACATCAGCATGACGTCATCGTGGGTCCCGCGGGTCATACACCTAGACCCAGCTATGCTGACGTCATCAATGACGTCAGCGATGACGTCAGCCGGGTCCCGCCTGTCACTGACACAAGGCATGCTGCTTTTGCAGAAAGGACCCCAAACTATCCCTTAATTACTTAAGCCCAGATCTGAAAGTAGCTGTGCCTTGCGCTTTTGCAGAGGGCACCCTACCCTTCATCAAATTCTTGTCACGAAGTCCTCGACGGGAAGGGAGCAGGGGAGGTTGGGGTCGGCCAACTGGCGGCCCGCCGGCGGCCAGGGAGCGGCGGCGGAGCACCAGGGAGGCACCGCGCGCTCCCCCATGGCCACAGCTCGGCCTGCAGCGGCTCGAGGCGGCCTCGCCACGGGAGCCGGCGGCTCCGGTCGGGCAACGCCCCGACGGCGGCGGCCTCCGGTGGCGCGGGTCGAGCCCGAGCGCGCGCACGGAGAGCAGGAGGACGAGGCGATGCTGATGGCGAGGCTTGGGAAACGAATAGCGCTGTGGAGGGTAAAGTGCGCGACAACGCGGTGGCTAAGGCGGCTGGCAAATGGCGGGGCTCTGCGGGGCGATTCCTGAGCGAGAGGGAGAGGGAATGGAGCGGGGCGGTGAGTGAGGAGGCGGGCGAGCTTTTAAGGACGCCGGGACGGTCCAATTCGGACCGGGGAGGGGGGTCACGGGCGCGAGCTCGGGCACGGCGCCATGGCGGACGGCGCCAGCGCCTCGCGGCACAGGGACGGGAAGCGGAGCGAGCGGGCGGCGTCATGCGCTCGGTACTCGATGGCTCTGCGCTCGCGACCGTTTCCCATCGTCGCGACGTGCTTGGCGTCTCCGTATGGTGCCGCGCGGCGTGCGGTCGGAGGTGACGGATCAAGGCGGCGCAGCGCGGCAGGCAAGGCGGCAGGCGAGCGAGACAGGGCAGGCGAGGCTCGAGTTCGCACGCGGCGTGGCGTGCTCGACACAGGCGGACGCAGCGAGGGCGGCAGTGGCAGCTGCTGCGGCGCGGCATTGCTGTGGCGCCCTGCCGGACAGAGAGGAAAACAGGGAGAAGGTGAGAGAAGATGATGACATGTGGGGCCCGGGGTGGGTCCCACTGTTTTGTCTTGACTTGAAATGTTTGACTCGCCCATATTTTCAAAAATACGGCGAATTTGAAAAAGTCAAAACACAAAAGTTTCTCAAAATAAAGAGAAGAATATTTTTCATGTAGAAAGTTTTTGCTAAATCGGCCTAGATTTGAAAGTACAAATTTGGCTCAAATTTGAATTATAAAACTATTATTAAATATTATTTAGACACTATTTTTGGCCATTTTGAAGGGCTAAAAAGCATTTTCAAGACTTGAGGTCAAAACAAAGTTTTCTCCAAATAATTTTCTGCATAAACTTTGTTAAAGCTCCATTTTGAGAAAAGCATCACAAATACGACTTCTAGCAACCACTAGATAAACCCTATTTGCATTTTTAATCCAAGCACTCAACAATTGCTACCACAAAATGCAATAATGATGCTTATGATATGATCATGCCCATGAGATGCAAGATTTAGCTAAGCCAAGAATTGGAGTTGTTACACGGCCGACGGCACGCGCCGCCCTCGCGCGGTCCGCGCTGCGCAGGCGAGCTCCGGCAGCCCTCCCGTCGCTCCTCCTCTTCTCCCGGTGGCCACGGAGCTCCTCCTTCTCTACGGACGATGCCCAGCGCGCGGCCATGGCGATGCTGTTGGCATTTCTTAGCGCGATTACCAAAATAGACTTAGAGCCCGATTCTGATAACAGCGCCAGAAATGCTAAATGGCTTTACTCGGCATAATTACTAGAAACTGGTTCTAGCAACTACGCGAGTGTTGCCAGAGATAGATCACATCCTAATAGATAAATATCCGCAAGTGCACGGATCTATCGTCGCAACATTTCACCCGGAAGTATTCGGGGTATCGTTATTTATAATTTCCCAAAGGAAGGCATGGGGTAGTTAAGTATTCTAGCATGGGTATGAATACAATATCTAGCATGAGGAGAAACCGACCAATGTGCTATACGGGGGTAAGCATACGGTAGTTTGGATAGTGGACACACACTTAGAGCAACCTCAAAGGAATAAAAGTAAAATAAAGAATAAAGAATAATCTACGCGGAGCAAAAGCGGGTCCTATATAGTCAATACTAGAACAGCTAATTCCACATGTTATACAAGTCAAGACTCGACTATAGACTAGGAATATGGGGAGACCGCGGCAACCGGTCACCCGATCGATGGCGGCATTTACGAACTCCTACTCAACATGCGAACGTGGGGGATTACAAAGGACGGACAGGGCTGTCACCACCTGCCGCCTACCACCTCAACCGTGGCATGCCGACATATCCGAAGGTTCCCTCGCATCCGGACACCACGTCCGCATACTAAGGAGCTACCTACGTCCCCCCAGGACTCCCACCCTACGGATGGACGAGCTAGAACATAGGCAAGCCCGAAGGCACATCGAACCGCTATTCCTCTTCTACAATCTAATCTAAACAAGTAAAACACACGATCGATGAAGAACAATGTAGAGCACGATGAACAATTCTCACAAGAACTATGGCCTAGTTCTTGATCATCGAATATATCGTGCACTAGACTATACTCTAGTTCATAAGCAAGACTATATAAATGTAATGAGAACTTGACTAAGGAAGAATGCTCCATAGATTTATACCAAGTGTGTAGCTTTTCTTCCTGGAGACAAGCTCTCCAAGTAGCTTTGTCTAGCTCCAAATGACTAACACTAATGCTAAAGAACAAGTGTGAGGTGTAGAGATGGCTCCAAATGGTGTGTGTTGAGGTGAGGGGCCTCTCCTCTTCATTTATAGGGCACTGAAGGCGGTTCAGGGGTATGTAGGTAAAATAACCAGTGGAACCGTCATGCCCCAGATGGAAGGAGGCGACCGCCTTTGGCCGGGCCCACCTGGCGGCAGGACCGGCGCGCGCGCGCCCCAGGCGCGCTCGCGCCTGGGTGGCGCCGCCCCCTGACCGCCTTTGGCAGGTGGGCCTGGGCCGCCATCTGGGTCGCATTCATGCTGGTGCTTTTGGCCCATTTCGACCTCAGATGGCCCACTTGCTCTTGAGCTTGTTTTACGCCTTCCAAAAAGCGTACTTTTATTCCGGAAAATCCTGTACTTGGTGTATATTACGCAAAACAATATTTTCTCCAAGCACGGTGTGGAACTAGGTCAATAGTAAAGATATATGTGATATAAAATATTTATTTCCCCCATAACGACCTATAGTTGGCGGGTATAAATCTGAGTTAAGCACGCCAACAAGATCCCCAAGCTTACCCCTTGCTCGTCCCGAGCAAGTCTTTGCTTTGGGTTGTTGATCGGGGTTGCTACGATGCCGATTATATCTCAAGTGTACAAGCTAGAAGAGAGCGTTCTACTTGCTATTTGGATAAATCGGCAATTGTATCTACTCTATGATTCCCGATGGAGTGGGGCTTCTAATTTTCTCAAGTCTTGGGCGATTGCAAAATAGAACAGTTCCAAAGACCGGTGCTTTTCATTCGTCCCAAGATCAATTTTCGATCCGGAGGTTTTGTAAGTTTTTATAAATAAACCAAGTTCCTCAAATGACCCACTCGATCGCTCAAAGTGTATAGTAACCTCACCAAAGGTATTTTCAGATTGCCTTCTTCCTACCACTAAAGCTGAGAGTGGAGTTTTGGGTAGGTATGTAAGTGGGCATACTTGTATCACAAATGTTGTAAGGTCAAGGATTGAACCTTACGGAGATTAAGCTATACTCCTTGATTGAGATGTGCAAGTGTGTGGATGGAATGAAAGATGATTCCTAATTTTTGTGGTATTTTTGGGTCTCCATGCATCATGACATGCTCTCTTTTTATTGATGAATGTGATGAAGAAAAGATGGGCTATCAAAGAACATCTATATTTACTCTCTCATTTTTTTTAACGGGGATCTAAGGTGTTTTCCGTTTGCCTACTAAAACAATCTCTCATTTTTTTTCTTTTCTCTTACTTTTTTTTCTGACTAAGAATATAGCCCAAAGAAATTTATTGAAGGAAAGGATGTGGTGGAGAGAGATGTCATGATGAACAATGCATGGAGGAATTTTGCAACTACAAGAGAGGGGTGCGCGATCCTCAGGGTAAGGGTCGGCAAAAATGGTGCGCGACTCTCAGTGTAAGAGCCGGCGGATGGTGGTTGGGTGCATGTTGTGCGCAACTCTCAGTGTAAGAGTTGGCTTTTATTTGGTGGGTGCAAGTGAATCTCAATCATGGGTGTAGAGTCATAAACTCACGTCGGTAGCAATCCGACCGAACTCAATGTACGAACAAGCAGCGTATGAAGGTTCTTTATGCTATAGATAGATCATATGGCTCTGGTGGGTATTTCGCGATCACTGAGGAACTATTGTTTTTTTTGAAAATTTTTTGAAACAAAGACTCCGGACGTCAGGTTTTCTCAAGGGGACGTTTCATTGCTGTGGTCTAAGTCACTATATCATATCGCGCAATAACCTAGATGAGAGTAATTGTATGCAACCCACTAAATCAAGTTTCTAGAGCATGATAATGTAAAGCCAATAAACCCAAATATTAGAGAAAATTCTATTCTAGGCAAGTACAAACGAGACATAAAAAGAGCAACCAATCATTTCAACATGGGTGAAACTAAACATTTCATAGCACATATATGGAATGGAATTATAAAAGTAATTTTTTTTTAAAATTTTCCATGCAAGAAACTTGAATTTAAACATGATAAAAATTAAATTGCTAGAAATTAAATATGCAATGCAGGTACCTCAATGGGGGTCCTCCCCCAAGCTTATCCTGAAGCTCATGGCCCAGGGTAGTATCCCGGGACCTCCACAGGGCCCCCTCCGCTCCTCCCGCCGGATGCGGAGGCGCTCGGCAAGATCGTCGAACCTCTCGCCCGTACCGCTCGTCGCCACCGGGTCGTCGATCGCATGAAACCACCTAGGGTGTTCCCGATGTCGTTCGTCCGGATCCGTACCGTCCAACGCGGCGTTGATTGAGGCCAACGTCGGCTCCCGTTCCGGTGGTGGCGAGTCGACGTGTACGCCTCGTCGCTCCCACTCGTCGGCCCCTACCTCGGGCCATGCCCCCTCGCCGGTCTGTGCCGGGCCGGGGTACGCTCCCATCCCGAGTAGCTGCGTAGCCCCGGTAGGCCTCCCATCCACCATAGCCATACCGCCGGGGAGGCCGCACAGAGCATCCGGGCGAGCAGGGGAGTCAGCCGTGCATAAGCCTCGGCTCCTCCTCCTCTAGTGGCTCTCGGGACTGTTCTTCCCTCGCGTGCTTCTTCCGGAGTCTTCAAATCAAAGGTGAGCACATCACGGTTATATAAATAAAGATTCGGGTTAGGTAACCGAATCTTATTTACATAACCGGCAAAGAAGAAACAGATATGATTTTTCCCATCAGCCTTCAAGGTGTGTCCCTGGTTGAGGGTACGTAAATCACAAATCGGCCGATCCAGGGGAATGTACTCAACATTGTTACCATCTAGTGCTCCTACGTCATTGGCAATGCGAGTAACAATAGAGGTGCAATCGATAGCATAAGACTTCTTAACCATGTCCAGCCAGTGAAGGCACATCTCCTTCACAGGAGCGACCTTGAACTTGTGAACTATGGCATAAAGAAGCTTAAGTTCTACCGAATGCACCCATCTAATTTTGCCAGCAGGAAACAAAGACATGGAAATCCAGTGATGCATGAGTCTAAGGGTAGGGTGTTGGATCTGAGTGTTTAGGGGTTTGAAAGGTCCAACTTCTACCCTACCCGAGATCTTCTCCCAAAAAGAATTACGATCAAAACCAGGGATAGATGCATCTAGCTTAACTGCACACTTGTAGTGAAAGCCTAGATGATGAGCGAGTTCCCCCAAGTAAGAGAATAATCCGTGCCAAATAAACGGAAGAAAATACGCTCATCATCATAATCAAGTGTGCAAAGAAACCGGATGGTCAAGAGACGCGAACCTTGCTCATCGATGGGCTCGAAGTTTTCCCAACCAACCGCCTTCCAGACGGTGTCGAAGTCGGTGTCCATACCTATCTTCTTGATGAGGTTGGCGTCGTAGACCATCGTGTGGTTGAAGAGCCGATCCTTGAGGTGATGGTACCTCTGCAGCTCCTGCTCTCCCTCCAGGTCGAGGTACGGGGCGTCGACCGCGTAGATTCCCTCGGGCTCGGGGGTTGCGGGCGCCGTCTCCTCAGCTACCTCGGGTTCGTAGGGGGCACCTTGGTGAGAGCTCGAAGCCTCACCGTACCCCCACGAACTGTAGTCGCTCATGGCGGACTATGCCGGTGGCTAGCTCTCGGGTGCGAAAGAACTAGTGGAAGTTGATTTTCCACACCCGAGACTAGCTCCAACTCTTGCTCTCTTGCTCAAAGATTGCTTGTGGAAGGTTGTTGTGTGGAGAGTGGAGGTGGGAGAGAGTGAGAGTGTGAGAATGTGAGGTGGTTTGAGCACCCCGGCCACCCCTTCTATTTATAGGCGAAATCACCAGCACCAAAGGGGAGGGCCAACGGCCATGAGCCGTTGGGCGCCGCGCGGGCCCCCTCGCGGGTGGCGGCGCGGGCGTGCCTCGGCGCGCGCGCCCAGCGGGCCCCGCCGCGCTCCGCTTTGGCCGTTGGGCGCCAACGGCTAGCCCTTGGCGCTAGCCGTTGGTGATCCCGCCCCCGGCCATTCAATTTTTTTTAATTTTTTTTAAATAAAATCTTCTCTTTTTTTTCAGAGAAGAAATTTTATTTTATCCCCCTTTTTTTCATCTACTCTTTTTTTTTTTTTTTTTTTCATCTACTCTTCTTCTCCCAAAATCTTCTTCTCTTTTTTTTTCGAGTAGCAAGAAAGTACTTACCGACCCGCTTTTTGTCGGTGCTCTTATTTTTCCCCCAAGCTTGCTTGGCTTAACAGGGTGACCAAACCCCGTTGCGACCATGTTTATCGACTCGGGCGGGACCTCGGGTTGCCCCGGGATCCCGCTTGTGTCGGCGTTTGTCGGGATTCTTTGCGGCAATCTAGGGGCGAGCCGGGTCTCTATCATCTTATTGAAGCTCACTGGTTCTTGACCGATGATAGGCCCTCTATCTTGTTATTCATATTCTCCAAGATCTTGTTGTTTTGAATCATCTTTTTGGTGAGATTTTCGTTGATCTTGGCTTGGCCGTAAACCGAGATCCTTCAATGAAGGTTGATTCGAATTAAACCCGGAGGTGTAATTCGAATTACCTTGGAATGGAGGACGGACCGGTTATTCCAGCCATTCCCTCCTCCTTGTTGCTGGCAAAACCCATTGTTGAGGTAGGCGGCCTCTTCACGGGTCTCGGGGCAGTCATTCCCCGAGTGTCCAGCTTCACCACAGACCTTGCATGTCATGCGAGCATCCATGGCGTTGACGGTGCCGGATGCGTCATTGATGGCACCACCGTCAATTTTTTTCAGGAGTAGGTCTATTTTTGCGGCAAGCATATCCGCCTCCTTCACGGTATGCATGCCTTTTTGTCCCTTGGTGGGAGCGCGGTCCTCCCCCCAAGCTTGGTTTTCCACCATTTTGTTGATCAGTGCCGTAGCACCGTCAACGATTAATGATAGAAAGGCGCGCCGGCTGCGGCGTCCAGTGTGCCCTTTGGACATGGGTGTTAACCCATTGTAGAAGTTCGAGCACCTGCCAACTTTCCATCCCATGGTGAGGGCATTCCCGGATGTACTCCGGAGCCTCTCCCATGCCTCGTGGATGGGTTCCCGAATTCCGCTGGAAGTTGGCGATTCTTCCCCCGCAGGGCATTGGTTTTGCCCATGGGGAAGAATTTAGCGAGGAACGCGGTGGAGCACTTGCTCCATGTGTCAACAGCGGCCTTGTCCTTGTAGAACCAGTCTTCGCCTTTCCCACTAGGGAGAAAGGGAAGAGCCCGAGCCTAATAGCATCGAGTGCGTCATCCTTGATGACGATGGTGTCGCATATCTCCAAGAAACGCCGAAGATGTGCGTTGGCGTCCTCACTAGGCGGTCCACGAATGGACTTGCCTCGCACCATGGTAATGAGCCTGGGCCCTAAGCTCGAAGTTCTTGTCTCCTACGTTGACGGCGGGCCCAGTGGGCACGTTGGCAACATTGGGGACGAGAACTCGCGCAGGACTTGGCCATGGAGTGCGGCGTAGTAGGTGCGGCGGGACGGTTTCCGTCGGCGGAGCGAGAAGAGGAGAAGGCACGAGTCCTCTTCCTCCTTAGGAGTGCTTCCGGATTTGAGTTGTAATTATCCGGCGGGGAGAAACCGGTCATGCACTATCCCGTTTTCATCCACAACAGGAGAAAACATAAAAGTTAGCCTCGTATAGACATTGTCGTTTCTCATTTTATATCGTATGCATATCCATGCCGCTAGATCCTTAACTTCCATGCCTTCCCCAAGCAACGGCGCCGTAAATGCTTGTTGGCATTTCTTAGCGCGATTACCAAAATAGACTTAGAGCCCGATTCGATAACGGCGCCGAAACGCTAAATGGCTTTACTCGGCATAATTACTAGAAACCGGTTCTAGCAACTACGCGAGTGTTGCCGAGAGATAGATCACATCCTAATAGAGAAATATCCGCAAGCGCACGGATCTATCGTCGCGGCAAAGATTTCACCCGGAAGTATTCGGGGTATCGTTATTTATAATTTCCCAAAGGAAGGCATGGGGTAGTTAAGTATTCTAGCATGGGTATGAATACAATATCTAGCATGAGGAGAAACCGACCAATGTGCTATACAGGGGTAAGCATACGGTAGTTTGGATAGTGGACACACACTTAGAGCAACCTCAAAGGAATAAAAGTAAAATAAAGAATAAAGAATAATCTACGCGGAGCAGGCAGGTCCTATATAGTCAATACTAGAACAGCTAATTCCACATATTATACAAGTCAAGACTCGACTATAGACTAGGAATATGGGGAGACCGCGCAACCTGTCCGGCCGCGGTCGATGGCGGCATTTACGAACTCCTACTCAACATGCGAACGTGGGGATTACAAAGGACGGACAGGGCCGTCACCACCGCCGCCTACCACCTCAACCGTGGCATGCCGACATATCCGAAGGTTCCCTCGCATCCGGACACCACGTCCGCATACTAAGGAGCTACCTACGTCCCCCCAGGACTCCCACCCTACGGATGGACGAGCTAGAACATAGGCAAGCCCGAAGGCACATCGAACCGCTATTCCTCTTCTACAATCTAATCTAAACAAGTAAAACACACGATCGATGAAGAACAATGTAGAGCACGATGAACAATTCTCACAAGAACTATGGCCTAGTTCTTGATCATCGAATATATCGTGCACTAGACTATACTCTAGTTCATAAGCAAGACTATATAAATGTAATGAGAACTTGACTAAGGAAGAACGCTCCATAGATTTATACCAAGAGTGTAGCTTTTCTTCCTGGAGACAAGCTCTCCAAGTAGCTTTGCCTAGCTCCAAATGACTAACACTAATGCTAAAGAACAAGTGTGAGGTGTAGAGATGGCTCCAAATGGTGTGTGTTGAGGTGGGGGCCCTCCTCTTCATTTATAGGGCACCGAAGGCGGTTCGGGGTATGTAGGTAAAATAACCGGCGGAACCGTCATGCCCCGAGATGGAAGGAGGCGACCGCTTTGGCCGGGCCCACCCGGGCGGGCAGACCGGCGCGCGCGCGCCCAGCGTCGCGCACAGGTCGCGCTCGGGTGGCGCGCCCGACCGCTTTGGCAGCGGGGCCGGGCCGCCATCCGGGTCGCATTCATGCCGGTGCTTTTGGCCCATTTCGACCTCGATGGCCCACTTGCTCTTGAGCTTGTTTTACGCCTTCCGAAAAGCGTACTTTTATTCCGGAAAATCCCGTACTTGGTGTATATTCCGCAAAACAATATTTTCTCCAAGCACGTGTGGAACTAGGTCAATAGTAAAGATATATGTGATATAAAATATTTATTTCCCCATAACGACCTATAATTGGCGGGTATAAATCTGAGTTAAGCACTGCCAACAGATGCCGAGCGGGAGGCGAGCCAAAGTCGGACTCCACCTTCGAGAGCACCGACGGACTCCACCTCTCCGCCTCCGCGCGACGGCCCCGACGACCCACCTTGCCCGCCGCCGGCAAGATGGGTGCGGCCGCGGCGAGCTCCTCCTTCCCCAAGGCGGCAGAGGAGGCGGAGCTTCCGGCGCCGGCTTCCTCGTCGGGCGGCGGAGGTCGGCGCCCGCAACCCCATGCTCCACCGCGCCGGTCTCCTCCCTCCCTTGTCCTCTGCTCCGCAGCCATGGCGGACCACCGGCCTCGGGCTCGCCGGCCTCGGGCGCGGCGGCATCGGGCTCGCCGGCCGTGGGCACGGCGGCCTCGGGCGTGGCGGCCACGACGAGCAACGCGAGGGCGGCCGGCGAACAGTGCGTGGGCGGCCGGCGAGCAGCTGGCGCCCTCTCTCTCCTCGTGCTTGCTGCAACGTGGGCCCGTGGCAGGCTTTGCGTTCCCTCCGTACGCACGCCACAAGTTGCGGACGGAGGCCGATACGCAGCAGTTGCGTTTCACATTGAGGCCTCCGCTGCGGCGCTTTTGGAACGCAAAAGGCTTTTGCGTTGGGCGTAGAGGCCTCCAGTGCGGGTAGTCTCACAACGAGAAGCTGTGAAACTTTGTATGCTCCAGCTGCTGTGAAGCAAGTACCCAGAACAGGCGAGGTTACCCAAGTTAAAGAGGAAAAAAAACTAAACGTTTATAATGGACGTTCTGAATAAAGAGTAGCTAAAAAATGTATAGCAAAAGTTTCCAGACAAGTAAAAAAACTAGGAGTGTTAATTTATAATAATAATTTTGGAGGGAAGAAACAGGAATTGATATGTTGATGATTATATGTTATAGAGCCCTACAAATTTAGGACATCTCTTCAACTTAACCATTTTTTACAAGATCAAAAGGCTAATTTTTTACAAGATCCATAAACATCCATATATATGAAAACAGCCCTACCAAAAAAAGTGATCCCCAAAAGAACAGGTATTGGAGGCTCTCCCAAAATTTTGGTCTGAGGTTGATGGAATCATCTGTGAAGTGACCACTAGGGATTTACTGCTGATCAATGATGCTTTTTTTGAAATGGGAAGCTTTATTAATTTCAAAAAATGTTAAATCAAGGTGATACAAAATCTTGAAATCCTCCCAGCCTCAGCCCAATGAAAGGCAGTAATTTGAATAGACTGTGTTATAAACCAAATGGTGGTTTAGTTTTTCGTTCGGATGGAATGTACAAGGCTTAGTTTTTCGTTCGGATGCAATATATAGGATCTATGTGAGTGAAGCGCATCTAGGAAAAATATAATAGACAATACTGATAGGTTGATCTCTTGAATAGTGGGGCTTGAAATGCTGGTATTTTGAAGGAGGATATACAACTACGAACCTATTCTATGCATTAGGGATTCAAAACCACACCGTTAACACTTCAATACTATCTATGTTGATTGAACTAACAACCTGTTCCATGCTAAGGATGGCAACGGGTCGGGTTCGGATCGGGTGAAAGCTCCGGTTTGGTTTTGGTAATTAATGACACTCTACGTTGCTAATGCTTTGCTCTAAGTGTGGTTAGACACATAGCAACGTGACGGTGGATGATGGAGCATGGTGATCACGGTGATGAACATGAAGGATGTAAAGTGATCGAGCTCCGACGGAGGCCCATGGAGATCAAGGCGAAGGTATACTTGATAGGGCTTTCCGGTTTAGTGGTCGAGACACTTAGCGAGTGTGACCACATTTAGGATCGATAACCGACTATCAAGAGGGGTTTCCTCGGTTCATTCGCGGTCCTAAGTGCCTCTAGTTGTGACTTTGCATGATGCATGAGAGGCTAACTAGAGAGCTAACACTTGTCGACGTGATCTTGAGAAGATACGCTAACTCCGATGCTTGAGAAGTGATCTACTCGTGGAGTTAGCACCTTGGACAAGTGGTTTGGAGATTGGATCGACGACGGCGCGACATCAAAGATCAAACGAGAAGGTGACAAGTCACGGCGCGCGACGCGGCGCGGACGCAGGAGCGGGCGGGCGGACGCGTCCGGCGCGTACATCAAGTCGGTGCACGACGGGTGGCCGGCACGCGTGCGCCGGACGCGGCCGTGGCGCGTCCGGAGGTCCCGGACGCGCACCGAAACTTTCCGCCGGGCGCGTTCTCGCGTGGCTCGCCGTCGGACGCTCGGGCGGACGCGCGGCGGACGCCGGGTGGATCACCGTGCGGCGTCCGGCGCTTGGTGACGTGGCCACTTTAAACTCCAACGGTCGGACGACGACGCGGCAGAAAGGCGTGACGCGTCCCGCCGGGCCGAGCGCGGACGCGTCCGGCGCATTGTGAAGCGCGGCCGAGGGCAACGGCTCTATTTCGACCTTGGGTCTATAAATAGAGGGTTGGCCGGCTTCGGGAGCCTCTCTTCGCCACTTCTACACACTTGAGCATACTTTGAGCAAGAGAGACACTCCTCCACTCATCTCTTTGATTCCTTTGCTAATCTTGAGAGAGACTTGAGTGAGAACAAGTGATTTGCATTGAGAGTTGCATCTAGAGGCACTTGTTCATCGAGTGAGCCGCGGATTCTTGTTACTCTTCGGTGATTCCCGTCACCGTAGACGGTTTGGAGCGGTGGGTGGTGGTTGAGCTCGACTTGGTGATTGTTCGAGGCCACACCGGGTTCTTGTGAGGGTTCTTGATCCTTCCCGCGGAGTTCGCGAAAGGATACTCTAGTGGATTGCTCGTGGCTTGTGGATCCTTGTCTTGTGTGGAGATTGCGGCTCCCCATTGGGGTCTTTGGCACCGAGCCAATTGAGCGGGCAACTCACCAAGCAAGTGTATCGCCACAACGAGGAGTAGCTTGCCGGGAAGCAAGTGAACCTCGGTAAAAAATCATTGTGTTGATTCGTGATTGCCGAGGCTTCGACCTCCTTGTGCTTATGCTTGAGCTCTCTAGGTGATTGGCTTCTACACCGGTGATTGGCTATCTTCTACTCTTCGCGGCGGTATAACATTCGATCATCTCTTTACTTTTCGCAAGGTAGAATTGCTTGTTGTGGTCGGTCGGGAACCACTCATTGTGTAGCTTAAATCCCGTGGGTAGAATTGCTTGGTTGGTTTCGGTGAACCGACATTGTGTAGCTTGATCACCGTTGTAGTACGTGCAATTAAATTGAGTAGCCTTGCTGGTAGGACGGCTTGCATAGAGTAGTCGAAGCACTTGCTTTGCACATTTGCCGCCTTGCTATCTAATTGGGTTATCTAGTTTTATTGCTAGAATTTTTATTAGGCTATTCCCCCCTCTAGCCATTGTGACCTTTCACGTGGTATCGGAGCCGGGCACCGTTTGTTTGAGTTGGATTAACATCCTACGGTGAAGCAATGGCATTGGTTATGCATATCAACAACACCAAGAAGGCACCATCATTTCGAGGTGATGACTATGCAAAATGGAAGCTCAAGATGAAGAGTCATCTCAAGTCAATCAACCTTGAGGTGTGGAAAGTGGTGGAAACAAAGTTTGAGCTTGTTGAGGGTGCGGTGCCAACACCGGCCGAAAGAAGAAGCAACAAGCAAATGACATTGCCGTGAGTGCTTTCCATGAGGCACTTGATGATAAAGCTTTTGAGCTCATCAAGAACCTTGAGGTGGCTCATGACATTTGGAAGAAGCTAGAAGAAGCTTATGAGGGCACCGAAAGTGTCAAGACCGCAAGAGCCTACATGTTGCAAGAGAAGTTTGCAAGCTTCTCAATGAAGGAGGATGAGAGTGTTGGGAGATGTTCCATAGGCTCCAAGTCATCGTCAATGAGCTCAAGGGACTTGGGGAAGAAATCAAGGACTCTCAATTCTCCACCAAGTTCATGAGATGTCTTCCCAAGAGATTTGACATGTTGAAGACCGTCATGGTGAAGACAACCATGAAGGAGAAGCCAACTCCCAACCAAGTCCTTC
Source organism: Themeda triandra (assembly GCA_018135685.1). Lineage (NCBI taxonomy): Eukaryota > Viridiplantae > Streptophyta > Magnoliopsida > Poales > Poaceae > Themeda > Themeda triandra. The sequence goes on from JAENPR010000472.1 coordinate 115,367, forward strand.
AAGAGATTATGGCCGATGATGAGTTTAGAGAAGATCATGAGAAGGAAGAGTTGGTGAAGAAGAAGAAGGAGGAGAATGAGAAGAAGGATGATGACAAGAAGAGTGTGGCATTCAAGGCCACATCATCCAAGAGCAAGGGCAAGAAGAAGAAGGAAGAGTCATCAAGTGAAGATGAACCATGCTCTAGCTCAAGTGGGCAAGAAGAAGAAGTGAGTGAACAAATGGCACTCCTTGTGAAGAGAATGGGAAGCTCATGAAGAAGGGGTACCGGTCCAAGAGCAAGAGAAGCTCATCCAAGTCAAGTGATCGTCCCATGAAGTGCTTCCGGTGCAATAGCAAGGATCATCTCATTGCCAAGTGTCCTTATGCAAGTGATGATGAAGATGCCATGAGGAAGGAGAGGAAGAAGCAAGAGAAGAAGAAGGAGGAGAAAGACTCCTCTCACAAGAAGAAGGGTGAATCTCATGTGGCAACTTGGGAGAGTGATTCATCTTCCTCAAGTGATGAAGATGATGATTCCAAGAAGAAGAAGAAGGGGCACGCAAGCATTGCCATTCAAGAGAAGCTTTCTCTATTTGGTGCTCCATCGTCTTGCTTCATGGCCAAGGCCACTAAGGTAAAACCTCCACCCGATAGTGATGATGAGAGTGATGATGATGATGACACCACAAAAAAAGAACTATGGGTCATGCTTGAAGATTGCAAAGGTGCTTTCAATGACTCTAGGAAAGAATGTAGGGGCTTGCGCAAGGATAAACAAAACCTTGAGCAAGAACTTATGGAGTTGAGGGCTTCTTATGAGAGTCTAAAGGTAGACCATAAGAAGCTAGAGATTGCTCACTCTAAGCTTGAAAAAGCTCATTCTTCTCTAGTTGAGAAGCAAGAGAAAGTGCAACCACAAGTGGTGAACATAGAAAAGAAAAATGTGTCCACATCATGTGATTCACTTGATGACTCATTTGTTGTTGCATCACTTGGCCCTTCATGCTCTTATGCCTCTACATCATCTAGTAGTGTTGGTCATGCATGTGATTCTACACTAGTAGTTGAGAATGAGTGTCTTAAGAAGGAAGTCAAGGAGCTCAATCACACCTTAGCTAAGGCTTATGGTGGTGAGGACCGCTTGCTTATGTGCTTGGGTAGCCAAAGAGCTTCTCTCTACAAAGAGGGATTGGGCTATACCCCCAAGAAAGGCAAGGCCGCTTTTGCTCCTCACAAGACTAGTTTTGTGAAGAACAATGGTAGCTATTGCAAGAGTTGCAAGCAAGTTGGTCATCTAGAGCATGCATGCAAGAACAAGAACACTAGTGCCTCCTCTTACAAGTTGAGTGCTTCTTACATGCTTGTTAAGAGTGAGAGTGATGTGAGTGCAAGATTCATTGGCACACCATGGATGAGCTCAAAGAAGAAAGCTATTTGAGTGCCAAAGACTCTAGTGACTAATCTTCAAGGACCCAAGCAAAAATGGGTACCTAAAGCTTGATGTCTTCTTGTAGGTTAATTACAAAGCCGGAGGAGGCATTGGGTGCTTGATAGTGGTGCATCAAATCATATGACCGGTGAAGATAGTATGTTCAAGTCACTTGACAAGAATGACAATGGTGGATTCAACTCCATCACATTTGGTGACAATAGCAAGGGTGATGTCATGGGACTTGGAAAGGTTGCAATTTCCAATGACAAGGATCTCTCCAATGTGTTGCTAGTTGATACTTTGAACTTCAATCTTTTGTCGGTGGCACAATTGTGTGATCTTGGCTACAAGTGCATATTTGATGACAAGCATGTTGAGGTAGTGAGCAAGGATCAAGCAAATATCATCTTCAAGGGGTTTAGGCATGGAAGCTTGTACTTGGTTGATTTCAATGCTAGTGAAGCTCAACTTTCATCATGTTTGATTGGCAAGTCAAGCAAGGGATGGCTATGGCATAGGCGCCTTGGACATGTTGGTATGAAGCAATTGAACAAGTTGGTGAAGCATGATCTAGTGAGAGGCTTGAATGATGTCACATTTGAGAAGGATAGACCTTGTAGTGCATGTCAAGCCGGCAAGCAACATGGGAACTCACATCCCAAGAAGAATGAGATGTCAACTTCAAGAGCGTTTGAGTTGTTGCATATGGACTTGTTTGGCCCAACTCACTACACATCAATTGGGGGCAACAAGTATGGTTTTGTGATTGTGGATGATTACACAAGATACACTTGGGTGTTCTTCCTCTATGACAAAAGTGAAGTCTATGATCTATTCAAGTCATTTGTCAAGAGGGTGCAAAATGAGTTTGACACTACCATCAAGAAGATAAGAAGTGACAATGGGAGTGAATTCAAGAACACAAGAGTTGAAGAGTTGTGTGATGAGCTTGGAATTGTGCATCAATTCTCACCAACCTACACTCCCCAATCCAATGGTGTAGTTGAGAGAAAGAATAGGACCTTGATTGAGATGGCAAGAACTATGCTACTTGAGTACAATGTGAGTGAGAAGTTTTGGAGTGATGCTATCAACACGGCTTGCTACTATAGCAACCGCCTCTATTGCCATGGGAAGTTAGAGAAGACTCCATATGAAATCTTGAATGAAAGGAAGCCCAATATTGCTTACTTAGGGTCTTTGGTTGCAAGTGCTACATACTCAAGAAGGGGCAAAGACTTGGCAAGTTTGACAAGAGATGTGATGAGGGATTTCTTCTTGGCTACTCTACTTCTAGCAAGGCTTATAGAGTGTGGAACTTGGCTAGTGGGCTAGTTGAAGAGGTTCATGATGTTGAATTTGATGAAACCCAAGGCTCTCAAGTTGGAAATCAAAATCAAGAAGATGTGGGTGGAGATCAATTGAGCAATGCAATGAGACACATGGACATTGGTGACATTAGGCCGAGGCAAGTGGATGATGGTGATGAGGTGCCGAGTGCCAACTCAAGTAGTGATTGATGATTCCAATGAGGCAAGCACAAGTGGTACTCAACATGAAGATCAAGATCAAGGTCAAGCAAGCAATGCAAATGAGCTAGTTCTTCAACCGTCCAACATTGCAAGAGATCATCCTCTAGATCATATCATTGGTGATATCCAAAGAGGTGTGCAAACAAGATCAAGATTGGCTAGCATATGTGAGCACTACTCCTTTGTGTCATTCATTGAGCCAACTAAGATTGATGAGGCATTGAAGGATCCGGATTGGATAAATGCCATGCATGAGGAATTGAACAACTTCACTAGGAATGAAGTTTGGGAGCTTGTTGAGAGGCCAAAGAAGCACAATGTGATTGGAACCAAGTGGGTCTTCAAGAACAAGCAAGATCAAGATGGCTTAGTGGTGAGGAACAAAGCAAGACTAGTGGCACAAGGGTACACACAAGTTGAGGGTCTTGACTTTGGAGAAACATATGCACCGGTGGCAAGATTGGAGGCAATTAGAATCTTACTAGCCTATGCTTGTGCTCATAACATCAAGCTCTATCAAATGGATGTGAAGAGTGCATTTCTCAATGGCTTCATCAATGAGGAAGTGTATGTTGCACAACCTCCCGGTTTTGAGGATGACAAGAAGCCCAACCACGTCTACAAGCTCAAGAAGGCTTTGTATGGTTTGAAGCAAGCTCCAAGGGCATGGTATGAAAGATTGAGAGATTTTCTCATCTCCAAAGGGTTCAAGATGGGCAAGGTGGACACCACTCTCTTCACCAAGAAGATAGAAGATGACTTGTTTGTGTTGCAAATCTATGTGGATGATATCATCTTTGGATCAACAAATCAATTCTTTTGTGAAGAGTTTGCAAATATGATCTCTAGTGAGTTTGAGATGTCCATGCTTGGTGAGTTGAGCTACTTCCTTGGTCTTCAAATCAAGCAAATGAAGAATGGCACCTTTGTGAGTCAAGGCAAGTACATCAAGGACATGATCAAGAAGTTTGGGTTACAAGATGCTAAGGCCATTAGTACACCTATGGGAACCAATGGTGGCTTGGACATTGACGATAGTGGCAAGATGATTGAGCAAAAGCTATATAGATCAATGATTGGAAGCTTGCTATATGTGACCGCTTCAAGGCCGGATGTCATGTTTAGTGTGTGCATGTGTGCAAGATTTCAAGCTTCTCCAAGAGAGAGTCACTTGACGGCAACCAAGAGGGTGTTGAGATACTTGAAGGGTACTCAAGATATTGGTCTATGGTATCCCAAGGGGTCAAGCTTTGAGTTGATTGGATACTCCGACTCCGACTATGCCGGTTGCAAGATTGATAGGAAGAGCACAAGTGGAACATGCCAAGTGCTAGGAAGATCTCTTGTGTCATGGTCTTCAAAGAAGCAAAATAGTGTGGCACTTTCCACCGAAGCCGAATATATTAGTGCGGGGAATTGTTGTGCACAATTGCTATGGATGAAAGCCACCTTGAAGGACTATGGGATCAAGTTCAAGCATGTGCCTTTGTTTTGTGACAATGAAAGTGCAATCAAGATGACAAACAATCCGGTTCAACATTCAAGAACCAAGCACATTGATGTGAGGCACCACTTCATTAGAGATCATCAACAAAAGGGTGATATTAGCATTGAAAGCATTGGCACCGAAGATCAACTAGCCGACATATTCACCAAGCCTCTTGATGAGAAAAGATATTGCAAGTTGAGGAATGAGTTGAACATACTTAGCTTCTCCAACATGGATTGATGCACCCCATATATGACATGCCTCTCCTCCAACATAGCAAGGTAAAGTTGGTTGTTGCATTTCATGCATCCTTTGCTAGTTGTGTAGACATGTATACATGTGCATCTTGCTAGGCTCATTCATTGCAAATCAAATGAATTTGAAGGATATATGGCACCACTATTGTTTCTATGCTTGATTTGATCTAGTGGTGGCATATGACTTGTTTGTGAGTTTGTAAACCTAGTGTTGAATCTTTAGCACTTGCTCATAATGTGTATCTCAACATGGTCAAGATAACCCTTATTCTTATGAGGTGTGAAGAAGCTTGCCCTTGGTTCAAACCGAGATACATTTTCTAGGCATGTGGTTTAGATTTGGCCATAGTTGATTGACTTGTTTCTCTCATCTTATGCACCCTTTTTGGTCATTGATGACAAAGGGGAGAAGAAAGTATACACCTAGGGGGAGAAGTTTACACCTAGGGGGGAGAAATAAGTCACAAAGAGCAATGGAAGGGGATCAATTTTTATGATATGACCCAACCATGAGCACACAAATAGGGGAGCAAGCTCATAGACTATTTGTTGCATATTGTGTGTGCATTCATGATGATATGGAACATTGCAAGCTAAATTCAATATTCATGCTTGTTTGGTGTATTGCTAGTATAGAACTTGATTGATGAAATGAAGTACTAGCATGCTTAGGTGGTCTCTAGACATAGAGTTTCTCTTGTCCAAGTACCTTGCTTATAATGTGATCTCATGAGGTATCTTGAGTTTTGATGGATGTCTAGATTCCCATGGTGCTAAGGAAGGTTTATTATCGCACTCCGATTGGTATCACGCTTCAAAGGTCAATTCTATAAACCCTAGTACCATTTTGGTTGTGGTAACTCTCACAAAAGTTTCATCTATGCATGTGTGCTTGTAAATCGACCAAACATTTGATGCACACATGTAGGGGGGGAGCTACCACTACCAAAACCGGAATTGAAATGCTTGTTCAATCCAAGATTCATGATCAAAATGTCTTGGGCAAGCAATTCAATTTCATATTGAATTCAATTTCCATATCTTTGTGAGTTTGTCGGGGTTGTCATCAATTACAAAAAGGGGAGATTGAAAGCTCCGGTTTGGTTTTGGTAATTAATGACACTCTACGTTGCTAATGCTTTGCTCTAAGTGTGGTTAGACACATAGCAACGTGACGGTGGATGATGGAGCATGGTGATCACGGTGATGAACATGAAGGATGTAAAGTGATCGAGCTCCGACGGAGGCCCATGGAGATCAAGGCGAAGGTATACTTGATAGGGCTTTCCGGTTTAGTGGTCGAGACACTTAGCGAGTGTGACCACATTTAGGATCGATAACCGACTATCAAGAGGGGTTTCCTCGGTTCATTCGCGGTCCTAAGTGCCTCTAGTTGTGACTTTGCATGATGCATGAGAGGCTAACTAGAGAGCTAACACTTGTCGACGTGATCTTGAGAAGATACGCTAACTCCGATGCTTGAGAAGTGATCTACTCTGTGGAGTTAGCACCTTGGACAAGTGGTTTGGAGATTGGATCGACGACGGCGCGACATCAAAGATCAAACGAGAAGGTGACAAGTCACGGGCGCGACGCGGCGCGCGGACGCAGGCTCGGCGGGCCGGACGTGTCCGGCGCGTACTGAAGTCGGTGCACGACGGGTGGCCGGGCACAGCATGCGCCGGACGCGGCTGTGGCGCGTCCGGAGGTCCCCCGGACGCGCACCAGAAACTTTCTGGCCGGGCGCGTTCTCGCGTGGCTCGCCCGTCGGACGCTCGGCGGACGCGCGCGGCGGACGCTGGTGGATCACTGTGCAGCGTCCGGCGCTTGGTGACGTGGCCACTTTAAACTCCAACGGTCGGCTGACGACGGCGCGGCAGAGAGCGGCGGACGCGTCCGCCGGCTGAGCGCCGGACGCGTCCGGCGCATTGTGAAGCGCCAGCCCGAGGGCAACGGCTCTATTTCGACCTTGGGTCTATAAATAGAGGGTTGGCCGGCTTGGGGAGCCTCTCTTCGCCACTTCTACACACTTGAGCATACTTTGAGCAAGAGAGACACTCCTCCACTCATCTCTTTGATTCCTTTGCTAATCTTGAGAGAGATTTGAGTGAGAACAAGTGATTTGCATTGAGAGTTGCATCTAGAGGCACTTGTTCATCGAGTGAGTCGCGGATTCTTGTTACTCTTCGGTGATTCCCGTCACCGTAGACGGTTTGGAGCGGTGGGTGGTGGTTGAGCTCGACTTGGTGATTGTTCGAGGCCACACCGGGTTCTTGTGAGGGTTCTTGATCCTTCCCCGGGAGTTCGCGAAAGGATACTCTAGTGGATTGCTCGTGGCTTGTGGATCCTTGTCTTGTGTGGAGATTGCGGCTCCCCATTGGGGTCTTTGGCACCGAGCCAATTGAGCGGGCAACTCACCAAGCAAGTGTATCGCCACAACGAGGAGTAGCTTGCCGGGAAGCAAGTGAACCTCGGTAAAAAATCATTGTGTTGATTCGTGATTGCCGAGGCTTCGACCTCCTTGTGCTTATGCTTGAGCTCTCTAGGTGATTGGCTTCTACACGGTGATTGGCTATCTTCTACTCTTCGCGGCAAGTATAACATTCGATCATCTCTTTACTTTTCGCAAGGTAGAATTGCTTGTTGTGGTCTGGTCGGGAACCACTCATTGTGTAGCTTAAATCCCGTGGGTAGAATTGCTTGGTTGGTTTCGGTGAACCGACATTGTGTAGCTTGATCACCGTTGTAGTACGTGCAATTAAATTGAGTAGCCTTGCTGGTAGGACGGCTTGCATAGAGTAGTCGAAGCACTTGCTTTGCACATTTGCCGCCTTGCTATCTAATTGGGTTATCTAGTTTTATTGCTAGAATTTTTATTAGGCTATTCACCCCCCCCCTCTAGCCATTGTGACCTTTCATCGGGTGGAGTCTTCGTGCACCCAAACCCAAAACCCGAAGTCAAAACCCGAACCCGAACCCGAAACCGATTCGGGTGGAATTTCATAACCAAACACAAACCCACGGGTACCCAAAACCCGAACGGATACCCAAAACCCGAATAAATACCCGAAACCCGCGGAAATATATAGACATATTCACACATATATATACACATATTCACATATTCATATGTATATACACATATTCACATGTATATATACACATATTCACATATATATACATATTTCGGATATCCATTGGATATCCATGAGTGAAAAACTAAACCCGAACCCGAACCCGATAGGTTTCGGGTACCCGAACCCAAAAACCGTGGGTGAAAAACTAGCCACAAACCCGAACCCGCCAGACCCGAAACCCGCGGATACCCGCCCCGAACCCGACCCACTGCCATCCTTATTCCATGCATATTACAGGTTCAAAACCAAAATACTGCATCAGTGATGTTGTATGACACTGCATGCTTCAATGATGGACGCAGAAAAAAATTTGAGCTGGGGCAAAAGCTAACAAGAAAATGAATCAAGAAGACATCTTATTCACAACGCACCACGTTCACGTAATATTATCACACGAATTATGGCAAAAACATTAGAATGACCGAAGCACGGTCGCCGATGGGCCGTGGGTGCCTCCGCGCTGGTGGCCGAAGCACGACGTGCGGCCGCGGCGGTCCGGCGGGGGCGGGCGCAAGGCGTGGGACGCGAGGGCCGGCGCCGTTCGGGACTTCGGGCGGCTGAGCAGCTCTGCTGTCTGCTCGATTGGGGAAGGAATTGCCAATATGCTGTGGGAGTGGGCTCTTATTGGGCTAAATGCCTAGAACTAGAAGCCCAGCAACCGCCCAACATGGCAACACCAGCAGGCCAGAGCCGATGCTGCTGCTTTCCTTGCCTTGCATCCGAACGAAGTTGTGTATTCAAGTCGCCGTTCTCCTCGCGCCGCCGGTCGCCGGACATGATCAGAAGAAGACGAAGGACTGAAGGCTAAAGATGTACTCCGGGGGTGTGATACTACGGCGCCGGTAGCTGGGGCAGCCGCCCCACCCCGCCCCTAGGGTGCGTCCGTCGTTGGTATGCTTGAACACCTTCTATAACTATAATAACTAATATCTTATATTACATATATTTCCATTGCTCTTATTGGTTGCTTACCCTTTCAAAAATCCACATGTCTTTATGAATTTTAGGTGAGAATACGTACACCACGCGCAAGGACTCGTGCAACATACTAGTTTTATTTGATTCTCAAAATGGCTCCTCTGCAATAAAGATAAAATGCACATTTTTTTGAAGATGCGCGTATGCAATTAAAATGACCAAGAAGCATGTACGTGATTTCCATCTATCTTAATGAGCTATAATATGGTGCTACATCACAGACAGACTGTCGGAAGTTAACCAACCACCTTGGTTTGCCTTTGTTTTCATTTCAAGTACAGCCCCCACATTAGATGCCAGTGTAAATGTTCATAATGGTAGACAATTCTATAACACACAATGTAGTTTTACAGGTTGTAAACTGAAATAGTGTCAAATGCATAAAATTCCAAATACTCAATGTTTGATACTCTTTACAGAGCTTCGCAAAGAACCAGGACATCCTTACCTGACCAATTGGGTCTGTGAGCTCACAAAATGCATAGCCAATCTCACGACCATAAATGAAAAGTTTGAATCGCTCAGTAAGGCCAACATGACTACAGCAAGAGGAAAAATTACTGAGGTGGATAAACAAGATCATAACATAATGACATGCACCAAAACTCTAATTAAAGAATCAAAATAGAGAAAACAGTTCATTTGTACTGAGAGATACCTAGCATCAAATAACATATGCTCTCTCGGTCCCAAAATAACTGTTGTATTCACTTCTCGAGAAATAACTTTGACAAAATATATATTAAAAAGATGCTCCATATTGATATTTATATTACATAATTTATTATCATTGGAAAGATATTTGAATCAGGTTTTTAACAAATATATTTAGAGATATTTTTAGAAAAGGGAATATATTAATATCCCAGCCTCTGCATTGATCAATGCATATAGCTGAATTTATTTAGAGATATAAATATTGTATATAATTTCTATAAATCAAGTCAAACTTGCGGCATAGAAATCTAAGATGGCGGTTAATTTGAGAGAGGCAGAAGCTTTCGGGGAGCCTCAGTCTCCAGTTGCTTAGACTGAATCACCATAGCATCGGCGCATCCGTGGTTTGTTGGCTTCTAAAAATATGTTTGAAGGACTTTGCTTTGCTAGCTGTAAATAAAAAAAACATCCAAATGAGGGGAATTCATCCCAACAACTATTCGCCCTTTCCTCCTATCTCCACTCCCACTAGCTTCCCTTTCCCCTCGACCACCTCTCCAAGCCAAAGCCAGCGCGTCCGCCCCTAGCCGTCGCTCCTCGATCATCGGCCTCAGGTACGAGTTGGTGTGGACCGTAAGATCAAATGATAAATGCAGTACTAATACTCATAGAGTTTAGCAGACTTTCCCATTTAAGCCCATGTAAAAAATGCAGGTGCCTGCTTGAGTCCACTAAAGAGCACATTTTTTCTGGCTTCGGCTTTAACGATCATATTTTGATACTTTGTCACGATGGTCGTCGGCGATTGGTGGGAGGTCGTAGGGATACTACTTGGGATTGGAGTAGGCCTGGCGTTACATCTCCAACTCATTCGGTTGTCAGGCGTGGAGGGTAGCCGGCGTGCCCGGCGGACACGACCCCGCGCCCCTCGGCAACAGCACATCCGACAGACGCAGCCACGGCAACCTCGTGCACCCCGGGGGCGCGTGCCCCAGCGGTTGACACGACCGCCAGACACAACCCCACTTCCCCTGGCGGCTGACACCACATGCCCCCTGGCGGCCCAGACCCCTCAGCAGCCGCCGGGGGGCTTTGGTCGTTTTGGAGGGAGTTGCAGTCTTCCACCTCTAGCTCAGGCTCAGAGACTGAGGCGCTCGCCTACAGACACGACCCAGAGCCGAGCGCGCCGCCTGCGCCCCTCGGAGGCCACTTGCCCTTGGTAGACGAGGCAACTGGAGGCCATCGCCCCATGTCCCTCAGCGGCCATGACCCCTCAGCGACCAGCGAGGGGCTTTGGTCATTTCGAAGGGAGTTGCAGCCTTCCACCTCCAGCTCGTGCTCCGAGACTGAGACGCTCGGCGACGGACGTGACTTCGAGGCGAGCGCGCCAACCGCGCCCCTTAGAAGCCACTTGCCCCTGGCGGACGAGGCAACCGCCGCCCGCCGCCCTACGCACCTCAGCGGCCATGACCCCTCGACAACCGGTGAGGGGCTTTGGTCATTTTAGAGGGAGTTGCAGCCTTCCACCTCCAGCCCGGCTCAGAGACTGAGACGCTCGGCGACAGACGTGGCTTCGAGGCGAGTGCGCCAACTGCGCCCCTCGGCAGTCGCTCGCCCCCGGGAGACGATGCGACCAACGACCATTGGGTGGGGGGGGCTTTGTCATTTTGGAGGGAGTTGCAGCCTTCCACCTCTAGCTCGGGCTCAGAGACTAAGACGCTCCCGCGATGGATGTGACTTGGAGCCGAACACGCCACCGTATGTGGAGGCGCGGGTAGGCAACATGCTGCACTCCGTGATACCAAAAATTCACCGGACTGGGTTCTCAATATGGCCTGATTTGGCCTGCCAGGTGAGATAGTTTCACCACCACCACCTCCGTCGTCAGAGTTGTCGTGCTGTCGCCGTGGTCCTACAACTCGTTATTGGGCGATGGTGCTACTTGGTTCTACAACTGGTTATTGGGCAGTGCAGCAAGAGTTTAGTACTTACATTTGTTTGGTGCACTCTTTGGTGCACAAATAGAGTGTGTGGTGTGGGAATATGACCACATATGTGGAGACCAATTTGAGATGCCGAAGGACGGGAGGAAGTAGATTCAACAGACCAATTTGGTTGTCGCTGTTGGCCGGCGTTGAATCCTCGAAGGCTCACTCGAGATCCATGCCCCTCCCCCCCCCCATTTTTTTTTTTGACAAACGAGATCCATTTGTTAGATTTTGGCACCGCGGCATCATGCAAAGATTCAATTTATTACTCCTAATTTAGAATGAATCATAATCTTATTGATAAAATTTAGAGCGAACCGTCTATAGTTCTTGGAAAAAATTCTTGGCAATTCTTATAAAAAGATGATTGATTATTTTTGGTATTAGAACAAAATGGACCTATGGTTCAGTTTATTGTGTATCAGTAAATTCTGTCTCCGCCACTTTTTATTGGCTGCATGATCTCACGTAGTGATAAGATACTCGTCTCCAGGATCGAGGACATGCATACGGAGGCAGCCGGGCAGGAGACGAACGAGGCGAAGAGGGGGAGCGCGCAGGCCGGCCCAGGGAGGCAAATTGCGAGAGACCTGGTCTCTCCAGTATCCGAAAAGACCCACCTCTTTAATTGACACGTCATATGTACTAATCTTAAAGCAAGCTAGGCCTCTAGCTATCGTTTCTTTACTAGCCGGAACCCCGTGCATTGCACGGGTTTTTTTTTATAGGAAAAAAAAACGGCGGAGGGGAGAGCAAAAAAAAAACAAAACTGTTCATAACGGGTCGGTTACTGTTTCATAGGGGGTCGGTACTGTTTCATAACGGGTCGGACACTGTTCCTTAGTGGATAGTTACTGTTCCTTAGTGGATAGGTACTGTTCCTTAGTGGATAGGTACTGTTCCTTAGTGGGTAATTACTGTTCCTTAGTGGATAGGTACTGTTTCATAGCGGGTCTGGACGATCTGGGACGTCCGTGCGGCCGATCGGACGGCCGAGAAATAAAGGTGACGTGGCCTCCTGAGAAGCCTGGAAAAAGTCCATAGCTATAAGGATAACTAGAGTATAGCTGTACGGTAGAATTAACTGAACTATATAGGCTATATATGTATATTGTTCAGAGGACAAAGGCAGTTGGTTGTGGTGCATAGGGCAAAATATATATATTACTATATATATATATATATATATATATATATATATATATATATATATATATATATATATATATATATATATATATATATATATATATATATATATATATATATATATAGTAATACTATAGGGAGCATTGGGCTTCCTATAACATGGGGGAAGCCCTGACCCAACCACTGCGTAGCTGGTCCAACCCAAACAGGATCCCACCGTCCTATCCAGGCGTGAGGGCGTGTGGTCCAGGTGCTGGCCCCACGTGACCACGCTCTGCCCACCCGAGCTCGTTTCAAAATCATTTGAAACCCCGACCCGACAAACAAATAAAAAAAATCCCCAGTTCCCCACCCCGGCCTTCCAGTTCCCACGACGCCACCTTCCCCATCGCCGGCGGGCGGCGCCCCCCTCCAGCGCCCAGAGCTCGTCCTCGGCGCGGCTCCCTTGCCGGCCGGCGGCAAGCTCAGTGCTGCACCCGACCCCCCTCGCCTGGATCTCGTGGCGGCGGACGGCGCCCCTCCACGGCCCTCCGCTACAGGCATCGGCAAGGGCCGCTCGTCCCCGAGCCACGGCGGCGCGGCCCCGGCCTTCCCCCACCGGCGAAGGCGAGGTCACGTCCCTCCCCGACCAGACCCGACCAGGCGACTCGAGCGGTCGGACCCCGCTCCACCGCGAGGGCGCCGCGGCCCCGCAACTCCGCGGCGACGGGGCTCCCTCCACTCGGCGGCAGGGCCACGGCGTCGCTGCTCTCCGCCTTGAGGCGGCCGACGGGACAGCGAGGAGGCACCTGAGCGCCGCGGCTATCCTCTTCCCATGGCGCGTCCACCAGGTGCGACGGCGCGCGGCCCAGTCGGTGGGCCTCCCCCGATCCGGCGTCGATCTTCCTCAAGCAGCCGCGTAGGCACTTTCCCCGTGCATCAGCAGCCCCTCCCCCACCGGACCTCCCCACATCGATGGCACAGACCTCCGGCGAAACCCTGCCCTCTCCCCAATGTTGGGTCGCCGGCAGCGGTCAGCGACGGGGACGAAGGCCACAGCTCGTGGCCGCACCTGATCTGCAACATGGTGGACGGAGGCCCCTCTCCCTCCCCAGTCCCCCACCTGGGACGGCGCACGGTGGACAGGGACAGTGTGGCCTCGGCTCTCCGCGACGGTGACGACGTGACCTCTCCGCTCGGTGTGCTGCATCTGCAGGCGGCGCCAAGCAGAGGTCCGGCGGCGGGCTGCGAACTCGGCCAGTCCCCCACCTTGAGTTTTGTATTCACCATGTTTGGCATAATGATGTTTTTGTATCCATCTTTTTCTTGCAGGAGAAGGTTCCCCTCCCTGATCTGTGGCAGCGTGGATGTGCTCGTTGTCCCCGCGTGGGCTGGACGTCCACATCTCGTCGCCGACGCCGTTGGCTGGCCCGCTGCCCTAGCGGGGCGAGCACCGTGAGGTATGTATGCATCTTCTTTGTCCTTCTTTTTTGTTTAAAGCCTCGGCTAGTGAGGTTTGTATGCATCATGGAGCAGGTTTTGTGTGCATCACGTCTGGCATCATGAGGTTGACATAATGAGGTTTGTGTGCATCCCTTTTCCCCTGCAGGAAGCAAGGTGCAGGTTGCTAGGTCACATGGAAGCAAGGTGCAGGTTGCGACGGCACGGTCTCTCTCTCCATCCTGGTGGCTCCCTTCCCCTGCGAGGAACAAGCGCACGGCGGCGGCTCCACACCTCAACCTCGGTGGCCAGCGGGCAGCGGCCTCTGCCAGTGAGGTTTGTATGCACCACGGAGGAGGTTTCAAATCCATCGGAGCTACTGCCTGTTTATTCATATATTTTCTATGTTACGATGCATATAAAAGTGTCTATGCATAATTAAGCTGCCTTGTATGCAGATTGGCAAGGTCATCGGGGATCCAGGCATGTGGTTGTGGAGAAGAAGATTGACGTGTCAGTGCTCCGTGGCCTCGTCCCGCGGCTGCTCGCCCCTGTGCCCTCCTGAACCCGCCGTGGCGCAGCCAGGGCCCTCCCCGGGTAGTGGCGGCGCGGCGCCGCCCCTCCACTTCCACGCTCGGCGCCCCGGCTCCAACCTCCTTGCGTCGACGACGCGGACCATCCCGTCTGCACGACGGCGGCGCGCCCCTTCCTGGTGAGACGACAACGGCGGCCAGCACGGTTTTATATGCATCGTGGTTTATTTTGCATCGGGGTTTGTATGCAGGTTTGATGGCGGTTTGTATGCAAGGTTATATGCATCGTGGTTTATTTGCATCGGGGTTTGTATGCAGGACTGACGGCGGTTTGTGTGCAAGGTGAAATTGCATTGTATGCAAGGTGAAATTGTATGCACGTTTGAAAGTGGTTTATATGCATTGTTGTCCATCTATGAAAACTATGCATACAAACCACTCTCGATGATCCGATTTTCTTGTGAACCGTGTATACAATCCTAGTAATGTTTGGATTGATTAGGCGGGAGGCTCGAGTGATTAGGCACCAATCGGGAAATTTTACATTCACTATGCGAAATTGATTTTTATGCTTCATTTTTATCCGTAAATTGATTTTTCGATTGACATCATGCATAAAATGTTTATACGCGTAATTAAGTTGTCTTATATATGTGCTCTTGGTGGCACGGTGAACGCAGTGCGCGCTGCTAATGGGACGGAGGTGAGTAATTTTTTTTCTTCTCCTTGGGTTAATATGCATGGTCATATAGGTTTTTATGCATTCCGTATTATAGATTCTACGCTTCGTGTGCAGTGTGCTGTGCTTGTATGCAGGAGAAGACGAATCCTCCATTCCTCACAGCGGCCTGAGCGCTTGTTCTCCTCCGTGGCCGTGGCGCCCTTCCTTTTCCCCGACCCGCAGCGGCAAGCGCCCTCCCCTTCTCCGACCCGCAGTGGCGCTGCCTCGACCAACAGCGGCAACGGCGTCCTGTCTGCACAACGGCGGTGCGCACCTCCCCGTCGCGACACCAGGGCCAGCACGGTTGATATGCTTCATGGTTTTATATGCATTGTGGTTTTGTATGCACGACTGATACTGTTTTATATGCAATGTGAAATTGTATGCAAAATTGACAGCGATTTTATATGCATGGTGAAATGCTATTATGCTTAGTTTTATCCGTATTGAATTCAGATTTTAAACTTGATTGTATTTGTATGCAGTATGTTTGGAGGCCAACGTGTCGGTGCTCCGGGTCATGGCGTCCACGGCACTGTGTACACGCATGGTGCTCATGGTGAGAGCTTTGCTGGGTATATGCATGTTTTCTATGCCTCTCTTGCTGTTATAAGGTTTTTGTGCCGACTAAATCATGATTATATGCCTGTCTTGCCGTTGTAAGGGTTCTATACGTGCTAATGGATGTTTATATGCTTGCCTTGCTGCTGTAATAATTTTACGCGTTGGAGGGATAGATTAGGTTAATGCGAACTTGGATTCAAATTTCAAGGAAAAAGTGAAGTTTTATACGTTGCTAACATGGGTCTGTATGCTCATTGCACAAATTGTTTATGTGAAGTTGGATTCAAATTTCTGGAGTGTGCATACGAACCCTCCATCTTGTTTGATAAAACTGTGAAACTTATATGCACGATAAAATTTTTGAAACTGTGCCATAGGGTTATATGCATAATAAAAGTGTGAAACTCTGCATATAAACCCCCTAATTCTGTATGTATGGTTGGTGAAATTATATATGCACCCCCACTAGTTCTGTATGTACATTCTGCTGGTCATTGCATCAATGTTTGTAGTAAATTTGATTCTTTTTTTAGTCGATTTAGTTGCTTCAATGTTCTATTTCTATTCTTGGTTACATATTTCCGTGCATTGTTTGGGTCCATGTTGTCACGATTCCGATAAAATTATCAAGAAAAGAGTTTTTTTTAGGTTTATATGCATGATAAAAATGTGAAACTCTACCATGGATTTATATGCATGATAAAATTGTAAAACTGTGCATACAAACCCCTAGTTATGCATTCACAAGGGCTTATCTTTTCTCACATGCAAAGCTAAACATATTATTATGCAATGTTGGATTGCAGGAATCGCGGCACAAAGGATGGGTGGGTTGGACTGTTTTGTTGCTTACAAAGCGGGTGGCTGCAAGTCGCTCCCGTGGAGTGTAGTGTTCATTCAAAAGCGGCGCGAATAACGCCCATATACATTGTTACAATAAATCTGTATACATTGTTGTATGGGCATTTGAACGCCTCTCCCCTCTAGAGGTTTTTTATGCAATCGTATATAGTTTGCTTAGTGAAGTACTAGCTTGTATGTATTTTAATCGTCCATGTGCGGTATGTATGTTTCTATACATTGTTGGAGTAGTTAACTGTGCATTGGTTAAAGCACTTGTCGGTGGATAAGCTCATGGTTGGTTTGTATCTAAAATTCAAATTTCAAACAAGTCTATATACATTGTTGAGCACACTTATGCGTTGTTAGAGAATATGTAACGTTGGCGCAAAACACCTTTGTATGTACATCTTGACAGTGTTATATGCATACTATCACCCAGCATGAGCCATGATTCAAATTTCAAATGTTAGAGAAGAAGGTATCATCAATTTAAAATGTGTACGCATCTTAACAAGTTATTGTACGCATTCAATCGGCCATCTAAAAACCTTTTGTACGCACCTTGACTAGTGACTATATGCACCCAACTGTCACATGTCATATGATTCAAATTTCAAATTTATAAATTTCAAAAATTTTCAAAAATGTATTCATAATGGATCTTGAATCATGCACAAAAATGTTAGGAGTTCAATTGTGAAAACCGTTTCGAATCGGATGCTTCGTTTAGGAATTATGACGAAAAACGGAAGAAATTCGAGTGGAGGCGTGCATGTCAGATGTGTCGCTGTTGTGTTACCTGCGTCGGCCCTGTCAGTGGAGGCCCCGTCGCGGGGAGGTTTGTATGCATCGTAGAACTGGTTTGTATGCACTCGGTGTACTCGAACAACTGGTTTATATGCACCTTGTCGCGACAAAAAGTCGTACGCATTTTGACCAAGGCTGGTACGCGTCCGTCTGGCGAGTCGGCAACTGCATTGCGTCAAGACTTACGTGTGGGTGCACTGCATGTGGTTGGATGGGTGGGTAGTTGGACTAGTTTGGGCTTCGTAAATTTGTGGAAGCCATAGCCTCCAATAGCGGCGATATATATATATATATATATATATATATATATATATATATATATATATATAATAAAAAAATTAAAAAAAAAAAAGAGGGAGCAAGGAACTGAATCTGTCGAGCATGATGATCAAAAGAAGCCGGAACATGAAAATGGTATGCAATATCAATTAGTGAACCAAAATTTAGCTGTTACCAAATTAGCAATCCGAAGGAAGTGGAACCACCATTTAGGCAACACGCATGGGAGATGCATACGGTCATTGACAAACGCAACGTCTCCAGCGGCATTAGTTGGAACACCACAGCTGCACGGAAATAGCAGAGGACGCTAGGATGAAGGACCTGCAGACGAACATGAAGATAGGCAGGGAAGCAACACGTCGGTACCTGGATCTGCTACCGGCGGAGCCGTTGTGCGCACCAGCAGTAGGTTTGTGCCGCTACGGTTTAACCATGGCGGGGCTGCCGTGGTTCCCTGCGGCCTTGCCCAGGCCGCCGCAACAGAGTCCTTCCCTGTCGGGGGCTCCACCTACT
Organism: Themeda triandra; assembly: GCA_018135685.1. Lineage (NCBI taxonomy): Eukaryota > Viridiplantae > Streptophyta > Magnoliopsida > Poales > Poaceae > Themeda > Themeda triandra. The sequence goes on from JAENPR010000472.1 coordinate 133,650, forward strand.
GTTGGGTGAGAAAGGAAGAGAAGGGAGGAGGAGCTGCGCCTTGGCATGCTAGATGGGGACCCGAGCGGCGCTGGCGGCGGCGCGGAGGATAGGTCGGGGACGAAGAGGATGGAGGTGCTGTTCTTCTTTTTGGACGGAGAAGGAGAGGAGAGGGGCGGCCTTTCTTTTTTCTTTTTTCTTTTAATCGTGCTCCCGTGCGGGTGAGAAAGGCCGAGATTTATCCCGTGCGGTGGAGGCGGCTCTAGATTTCTGTGGAAGGATGAGAGGTGGGGGAGGGCCTGGCCGCCGATCTACAATTGGATGGACAGCGAAAGGAGACGACGTGGCTGACTGTGGAAGCTGGAAAAACTCCACAGCTTTAAGGGTAAGGGTAGATGGTAGATTACTCACGCCGTCGTTTCTTTATTACTCACGCCGTCAACATGCATAGCGTTTCGTGGCTGCCGGGTACAGTGGCTGTCTTGCGTAGTGGCTGTCTTGCGTAGGAAGATACAGACTTGTTTACTTGTACTAAAAGCTTCACGTGGCAACTGCTACTTGTTCCTGCTATCAAAAGGGGCGCCACTAGATCTAAAAAAGAAAAAGTAAGCAGACAAAAATCTAGGGCACAGGGGCTTCGATCTTCATCTTCCCAGCTAACGGCATGTTGCCAGGTTTGCCATCCCACTCCATATTGAGCTTGGATCTTCATCTTCCAACTTCGATCTTCACCTTCCAGCTAATGGAATGTTGCCAGGTTTACCATCCGCCTCCATATTGCAGCCCACTGTCCCTAGGGATGTGGGCAAAAACTCTTCTCCCAACTTTGAAGATGGTGATGGAGATTTCAGATCTACTGATGAGGAATCTGAGCAAATTGCAGCAACAGATTTGGAGGTCAGTGAGACATTTCTATACCCTAGTGATTTACAAAGAAGCTATACTACTTATTAAGGACAAATCTAGTAGAAATAAACTGATTTGGGATAGTATGTTTTGTTTCACGTAGGGTAATGAACAAAGTATTTCAACTGAATTTGTGCCAAGGGTTGGAATGACCTTTACTTCAGAGGAAGATGCATATAGGTTTTATAATACGTATGCTGGAAAAGTTGGATTCAGTATCAAGAAATGCCACACAAAACACAGAGCAGATGGCACATTATCTTCAAAGTACTTTATTTGCAGTAATGAAGGTCAAAAGAACACAAATCCAAAACATCAACCAAAGAAAGAAAGAGCTTCAACAAGGACATGTTGCAATGCTCGTGTTCAGTTCTACATTTCTCCAGAAGGAATCTGGAAGATACAGAAAGTCATTCTCCCTCACAATCATAGTTTTGTAAGCCCTAACAAAGCACACATGCTTAGATCGCAGCGGCGTATGACAAAAGCAGATGAGCATATGATTAGCAAAATGCGCCAAGCTGGAATTAGGCCAACTGAAATATATGAATTTTTTCAGCGATGGTCAGGTGGAGCTGAGAATGTGCATTTCTTGAAGATGGATTGCAATAATTTCATTGGTCGCGAGCGTAAAAGATACTTGGAAGCCCAAGATACAAAAACCTTACTGGAATATTTAGAGAACAAACAAGTTCAAGATCCTTCTTTCTATTATGCTGTGCAAGTAGACAAGGAGGATGGTCGAATATGTAACTTCTTTTGGGCTGATGGTCAGGCCATTACAGATTATGCTTGCTTCGGGGATGTCATATGTGTTGACACTACATTTCACACAAATAAACCCTTGATGCCTTTTGCTCCTTTTCTTGGAACAAATCACCATGGGCAAACCATTATTTTTGGAGGTGCACTATTATTCGATGAAAGTGCTGATTCATTTGTTTGGGTATTTAGTAATTTTTTGAAAGCAATGTCTGGAAAGCAGCCGGTCACAATCTTTACAGATCAGTGTGCTGCAATGGAAAAGGCAATTAAGCTTGTTTTTCCAAACTCGAGCCATCGGCTTTGCATATGGCACATATATCAGAATGCTGCAAGACACCTTAGCCAAGTAATATCTGATGATGAGGATTTTATGAAGGACTTCAAGTATTGTGTATATGAAGAAAGATCGATAGAACATTTTAACAAGAGGTGGATGGAGTTATTGGATACTTACGGACTTGGACAGAATTCATGGATGCAAAATTTGTATGCACTACGTGAGAAATGGGCCACTGTCTACCGTCGTGATTCGTTTTGTGCAGACATGACATCCACTCAAAGGAGTGAAGGTATGAATAATGTGTTTAAAAGAACTTTCCGTAGAAAGCTCTCCATTTCAGAACTCCTGGTGGAATTTGATAAGTGCGCTGCACGGCTTCGTGGAAATGAGTTGTATGAAGATTATAAATCACGGAGTTCAAATCCGATTCTCTGTGTTGGCAATTTACCTTTACTGAAGGCAGCTGCTGAATCATATACAAGAAATATGTATACCATTTTTGAGGAGGAATTCAAAAGGCAGTTTGTTCTTTCATGCACATTGGTATCTCAGGAGGGAACAGTAAGCTTATACAAGGTAGCATCCATGGAGTGGAGTTGGGATGAAGCTACTGTTACTTTTAATTCAAATGACGTGCAAGTGTTCTGTTCGTGCAAAAAGTACGACTGTTTAGGTAAGTGCATATGATTAAAATTTCATGCAATTTGTTTGTATGTATATGCGATGTCATATCTAATAGTTCTTGCTATCATGTAGGTATATTATGCAAGCACATACTACGAGTCTTCAGCCAAAACAATATTATCATTTTGCCTCCTAGGTACATACTGAATCGATGGACAAAGTATGCAAAGAGAGACACCTTGTCTAATAACAAGCAACATCAGCGTGAGGACTTACCAGCTCAGAGTGCACTTCTCTCCCGAAAAATGATATCAGTTGCGCTGAAATGTGCAGCTTCGCAAAAAGTCCTTCAACACTTGGATGATGGTTTTGACAAGCTGACTTTAGAAGTTGAACATTTGCTGAGTCAGGTAAACTTGAATGAAAAAGAAGCACCTCAAAGTTTTCTTATGTGTTCCCAAGAGGTCGCCGAGGAGCGCATATCATTTAAAGTACCTCCACATATAAAAGGTCCGACAGTCAAAAGATCAAAAAGTGTACTTGAAGGAGGAAAGAAAAATGCTCCTAGAACTAAAAAGAAGAAAGGTATGCATGACAACTTCTGTTTGATCTGCTAATTCTCACTATATAGCAACTGATTGTTTGCACATGTCTACAGTAGATGAATCAAGGCAATCAGCCAATATAGATCTACCTGGGACTTCACAGCAGAATGTAAGATTAACCAACATCTAAACTTCCTTCAGTAACAATTTATCTCAGTTTGTAATGCCTTTTTCATTCTAAGACTATATTGGTACAGGGGCACTCCAACTCAGCTACCACTGCAACTGCCACAACATTGGCAACAAGCAATATGATGATGCCATTTGGAGATAACTCCACGTTCATTCCACCAATCCATGGAGAATTTACAAATTTCTTACTTCAAGCTCTTCATAAAGTGCCTGCTTCTCGTCGCTTAGAATTTGATAAATGAAACGATGATTCATGTGCTAATATTCATGCACATGAAATGATGATGTAAGCAAGAAGCCAGCAAGATGTCGCCTTTCTTATTGCTATTGATATATTGTAAGAAAGGAGCCAGCAGGATGTCGCCTTTCTCATTGCTATTGATATACAGTGAAAATATTTATCACATTTTACTTGTGCCTATTTTTTTTATTTTGTTGGGAAGGTTCCTTGGTGTAGCAAGCAGCATCCTCGTCCATCAGAGTGTGAGGAATTAAAATAATATAAAAAATCCAGATTCACACCTTTATCAAGCTCCCAAACTGTTCTTCTCCATCCCGGAAGAGTTTCAGCATCCTCATAGTAGGTTATGTACTTCACATGCTGAGCCCTCGTCATGTTTGGTAGTATGTCCTGGCCAGGATGGTGATCGATATTCATGACTGTTTGCAGATCAGATCCATCATGTTCTGCCTTCAAGAGTAGAAGAGGATAATTAGGGAGGGCAGCTTAGTCTTTTGATACTGCAAGAAACAATTCAAAGTTTCATAATTACACAGTTGTGTATACAAAAAGTCAAAAATAAACCTATGGGGCATTAGGTATATCCAATTGTCAACTTGCAAACTATAAAGTCAATACTAACTATGTTGCAGGAAAAAAAAAACTCTAATATCAGAACAGGGCATTCAAATATTCAATGATGACGGATTAATAAATTATTACAATAAAGATGAAACAAAAATTTATAGAGGAGGACTGACCACACTGACTCGAAGACCAAATGTTGTTCCAGAAAGAGCACCTTGATCCAAGAAGAGGAGCGCCTAAACACAGAGAACTCAAAAAAATTTCAGGATAAGTGGATAATAAATATGGTAATAGTAAAGTAGTATTCATTCTAGTTGATATACCAACTGCAAAATATGCATGTATATGTTCATCAAGCCATTGGATATAGTGTTCGGGATACCCGGTAGTGAAGTTTAAGCAAGCATTGTATAAAGCATTGAGGACAGTATAATATATCATCAATGTAATCACGCCATGACCACATCGTGGTAGATTAACAGTAAGCACATTATCAGAAAGAGGAAGTGTTGATGCCGGTGTAACTCGTAGGCAAGGTTTTTGTGTGTGTGTGTGTGTGTCGAGATTCAATGGCTCTCATTGCCTTGTCTTCAATACGGATGCGTATATCTTACATTAAACAGTGAGTTGCAAGATTAGCTTACAGGCAGCTTACAGGCTATATTGACAAAAACCCAATTGTTCAGTTATCAGTAGTTTCAGACCTGCCAAAGGAGAGGTACAGTAAGCTTGAATACTTATGAATTTATTTTGACCCTTCTGAACAAAAATAAAATAGTACTTTCTTGTGTATTTCATATGGCCATGTCTACCTGTAGCTGTGAAACAAGCATAGACGCAACAAATAAGTCCATATCGGCAAGTGCAGGCACAGGCACGCAAACTGCATAATGTAATTAGTTCTCAACGAAGCAATCTTTGAGAATTGCAACCACAACAGAGGCATTCTTTGAAGTTCCTCAAAGAAGTAGGAGTCCCATGTAAAGATAACATGTGCAAAAGATAAGTCTCCATATCCTTACCTGAATCCATGAGCCTGACGGCGCGGAGGTTGCTTGACCGGGCGGAATCCCCATTGCCCGGTCCTCAAGGCAACGCCTCCGCCCGCTCCCCCACCGCCGCAGCGAACGCCCGAAAAGCGACGCGCAGGCGCTGGAGCTGGATCCTCCGCCCCTCCCCGGCTCCCGCCGCCGCGAAGAGTCTCCGCGTGCCCGTCTTCCTCAGGGCCGACGGGGAGCCGCTCGACGGAGCCGCGTGCAGCCTCGGCCGCGCGCGTGCTCCGGCGAGTGGGCCCGCGACGGCACACTGCTTTTCTCTCTCGCCTTTCCCCTCTCTAGATCCGGATATGAGCGAGCAACTGTTAGGCTGTTACTGGACGATATGAGCGAGCTTCTCCATGGAGTCGTGATGTCCGCGCGCACGATGCCGGCTACAGGTGAGCGTGGCCGCGGACTCCGGTGCCGGCGTGGGCTGAGCTGAGCTGAGGGCGGCGGCGGAAGGAGAGAATTTGGGGAAGAGTATTTTCTATTTTGGCATATGAAGATAGGATTGCATGTTCTGTTCTGAACGGAAGGAGGAAACGGCGTCGTTAACGGAGACGGGGTACGCAAATTGAAAGGCTGCGTTGAGATTTGGTACAAAGGCCACGTGTTAAGCAATGAATGAAGGTCTCTCAGATGAGGAAGTTAACCAACCACCTTGGTTTGCCTTTGTTTTCATTTCAAGTACAGCCCCCACATTAGATGCCAGTGTAAATGTTCATAATGGTAGACAATTCTATAACACACAATGTAGTTTTACGGGTTGTAAACTGAAATAGTGTCAAATGCATAAAATTCCAAATACTCAATGTTTGATACTCTTTACAGAGCTTCGCAAAGAACCAGGACATCCTTACGACCAATTGGGTCTGTGAGCTCACAAAATGCATAGCCAATCTCACGACCATAAATGAAAAGTTTGAATCGCTCAGTAAGGCCAACATGACTACAGCAAGAGGAAAAATTACTGAGGTGGATAAACAAGATCATAACATAATGACATGCACCAAAACTCTAATTAAAGAATCAAAATAGAGAAAACAGTTCATTTGTACTGAGAGATACCTAGCATCAAGTAACATATGCTCTCTCGGTCCCAAAATAACTGTTGTATTCACTTCTCGAGAAATAACTTTGACAAAATATATATTAAAAAGATGCTCCATATTGATATTTATATTACATAATTTATTATCATTGGAAAGATATTTGAATCGGGTTTTTAACAAATATATTTAGAGATATTTTTAGAAAAGGGAATATATTAATATCCCTACTCCGCATTGATCAATGCATATAGCTGAATTTATTTAGAGATATAAATATTGTATATAATTTCTATAAATCAAGTCAAACTTGCGGCATAGAAATCTAAGATGGCGGTTAATTTGAGAGGCAGAAGCTTTCGGGGAGCCTCGGTCTCCGGTTGCTTAGACCGAATCACCATAGCATCGGCGCATCCGTGGTTTGTTGGCTTCTAAAAATATGTTTGAAGGACTTTGCTTTGCTAGCTGTAAATAAAAAAAAACATCCAAATGAGGGAATTCATCCCAACAACTATTCGCCCTTTCCTCCTATCTCCACTCCCACTAGCTTCCCTTTCCCCTCGACCACCTCTCCAAGCCAAAGCCAGCGCGTCCGCCCCTAGCCGTCGCTCCTCGATCATCGGCCTCAGGTACGAGTTGGTGTGGACCGTAAGATCAAATGATAAATGCAGTACTAATACTCATAGAGTTTAGCAGACTTTCCCATTTATGCCCATGTAAAAAATGCAGGTGCCTGCTTGAGTCCACTAAAGAGCACATTTTTTCGGCCCGGCTTTAACGATCATATTTTGATACTTTGTCACGATGGTCGTCGGCGATTGGTGGGAGGTCGTAGGATACTACTTGGGATTGGAGTAGGCACGGCGTTACATCTCCAACTCATTCGGTTGTCAGGCGTGGAGGGTAGCCGGCATGCCCGGCGGACACGACCCCGCGCCCCTCGGCAACAGCACATCCGACAGACGCAGCCACGGCAACCTCGTGCACCCCGGGGGCGCGTGCCCCAGCGGTTGACACGACCGCCAGACACAACCCCACTTCCCCTGGCGGCTGACACCACATGCCCCCTGGCGGCCCAGACCCCTCAGCAGCCGCCGGGGGGCTTTGGTCGTTTTGGAGGGAGTTGCAGTCTTCCACCTCTAGCTCAGGCTCAGAGACTGAGGCGCTCGCCTACAGACACGACCCAGAGCCGAGCGCGCCGCCTGCGCCCCTCGGAGGCCACTTGCCCTTGGTAGACGAGGCAACTGGAGGCCGTCGCCCCATGTCCCTCAGCGGCCATGACCCCTCAGCGACCAGCGAGGGGCTTTGGTCATTTCGAAGGGAGTTGCAGCCTTCCACCTCCAGCTCGTGCTCCGAGACTGAGACGCTCGGCGACGGACGTGACTTCGAGGCGAGCGCGCCAACCGCGCCCCTTAGAAGCCACTTGCCCCTGGCGGACGAGGCAACCGCCGCCCGCCGCCCTACGCACCTCAGCGGCCATGACCCCTCGGCAACCGGTGAGGGGCTTTGGTCATTTTAGAGGGAGTTGCAGCCTTCCACCTCCAGCTCGGCTCAGAGACTGAGACGCTCGGCGACAGACGTGGCTTCGAGGCGAGTGCGCCAACTGCGCCCCTCGGCAGTCGCTCGCCCCCAGGAGACGATGCGACCAACGACCATTGGGTGGGGGGGGCTTTGTCATTTTGGAGGGAGTTGCAGCCTTCCACCTCTAGCTCGGGCTCAGAGACTAAGATGCTCCCGCGATGGATGTGACTTGGAGCCGAACACGCCACCGTATGTGGAGGCGCGGGTAGGCAACATGCTGCACTCCGTGATACCAAAAATTCACCGGACTGGGTTCTCAATATGGCCTGATTTGGCCTGCCAGGTGAGATAGTTTCACCACCACCACCACCTCCGTCGTCAGAGTTGTCGTGCTGTCGCCGTGGTCCCACAACTCGTTATTGGGCGATGGTGCTACTTGGTTCTACAACTGGTTATTGGGCAGTGCAGCAAGAGTTTAGTACTTACATTTGTTTGGTGCACTCTTTGGTGCACAAATAGAGTGTGTGGTGTGGGAATATGACCACATATGTGACCAATTTGAGATGCCGAAGGACGGGAGGAAGTAGATTCAACAGACCAATTTGGTTGTCGCTGTTGGCCGGCGTTGAATTTGTTTGGTGCACTCTTTGGTGCACAAATAGAGTGTGTGGTGTGGGAATATGACCACATATGTGGAGACCAATTTGAGATGCCGAAGGACGGGAGGAAGTAGATTCAAGACCAATTTGGTTGTCGTATTTGTTGGCCGGCGTTGAATCATCGAAAGGCTCACTCGAGATCCATGCCCCTCCCCCCCCCCCCCCTTTTTTTTTTTTTTTTTTTTTGACAAACGAGATCCATTTGTTAGATTTTGGCACCGCGGCATCATGCAAAGATTCAATTTATTACTCCTAATTTAGAATGAATCATAATCTTATTGATAAAATTTAGAGCGAACCGTCTATAGTTCTTGGAAAAAATTCTTGGCAATTCTTATAAAAAGATGATTGATTATTTTTGGTATTAGAACAAAATGGACCTATGGTTCAGTTTATTGTGTATCAGTAAATTCTGTCTCCGCCACTTTTTATTGGCTGCATGATCTCACGTAGTGATAAGATACTCGTCTCCAGGATCGAGGACATGCATACGGAGGCAGCCGGGCAGGAGACGAACGAGGCGAAGAGGGGGAGCGCGCAGGCCGGCCCAGCAGCCGCCGCGCAAAAGCGGCGCACCCGTGTTGTTGCGGCAGCGGCAACATGGTGGGACGGCGACGGTGACTCGTGCTTGCTAGGATTAGGAAAGCTGCTCTCAAGCACAAATCAGGCAACGACGGACAGTGTTCGACTTTGTCTTCAGTGACGGAGGTCGGAGATGTCAGAGTGGTTCAACTACTGGGTCACGCAACGACGAAGCTCCCGTATTCTAGAATTTTCACTACGGCGAGGGCTAAATATTCTTATCTTACAAAAAAAAACGATGTACTCAAGCCTCATACTTAGAACTACAAAGAATTTAGGAAAAGTTAAGAGCATCTCCAACAGTTCCCTATTTGAGTTGCCATCCTTTGTAATTTGGCAAAACAATGAAAAAATCATCTCCAACAGTTCACCACTTTGGTTGCCAAATTTTTCCAACTTGCCATCCAGCGTCGCCGCACGCGCAAAGATACGCACGCGTATCCGCGTTGCTATCCTCGCCGCGCTTCTCGGACCGCTCTCCCGCGCGCCGTGAATTTTCTTCCCGCGGTGTGAAACTTCCTGAGCGCGCGCCCGTCCTGGTATATTTATTCCGCGCCGCAATCAGCTGGCGATCAGATCCAGCTCCGTCACCGCGGTGTGAAACTTCTCTTCTCGTTCAGCAGGTCGCGCGCGTTGAGAAGGTCGCGCGCCCCTTCTCTTCTCGTTCAGCAGGTCCGATCAGATCGATCAGCAGGTTCTCGTTGACAAGACAGTATTGCTGTTGGCCATGCTGGCCATGCTGTTCTCCGGCAGGTGCTGTCCTGCTGTTCTCCGGCAAAAGCTGAATTGGTGCTGCTGTTGGCCATGCACGAATCAAGTTTAGTGGCCGGCAAACGAGATCATCAGTTCGTCGCCATCACCCCATCGTGGCGGCGTTGGGAGAGCAACTCCTGCAGCCGCGTGCGAGCACCTCACGAGGGCGGCGGCGTGAGGTAGGTGGAGCCGAACGCAAGGCCGCGACTTTGGGAGATCGCGATCGGGGTCTTTTTTTTTTTTTTTCTTGATTTGGCAAGTGGAAACAGAGAACTGTTGGAGATGCCCTCTTTTCAACTTGCTAAATTATTATAACAACTTGCTAAAACACGTAATTTGACAAGTGAGATATAAGGAACTGTTGGAGCTTATGAACTAAATCTGAAACTCTTTTACAGACTTACTGCATTTCGTTGGTGCTTACGTACATAGCATCTCATTGCTGCCAAGGGCATTCAGAATGATCTGCTTCTTCCGAGTGCACTTGCTGAATCCTGCTTCTTCAGAGTGAACTTGGCCTAACAATTCAGAAGCCTGCTCCTGCTGCTTCTTCAGAGTGAACTTTTAACGATTCAGAAGCCTGCTCCTGCTGGTTGCAGCAGCCTAGATCCAGAAATGAAATGGCATCTGCCAGTTTGATTTTGCTACCTGTCATAAGATCATTATACTGCATGCTTCTTGATCTATCTTCTTGATTCGCAATAACTAGTAATCTGAATCTCAACAGGCAACCGGAATGTAGTAATAAACAATAACTAGTAATTTGAATCTAGAAAAAATACAACTAGCAACCCGAATGTCAACATATTGAGCAGCAAAAAACCAGAGAACCAAACATGATAATCTACAAGACCAAGTGCCAAAAACTGAGGTTGCCAGAACCTTTTAGTTAGCACTCCGTATTCAGTAGAAACAGGTGACAGGCAGAATTAGGAGGTGCCCAAAAAAGAAGCTAAATAAAACTCTTGCCAACCAATTTAATCTCAGACATTATTAACTGCCATAATGAAAAACAACCATACCAAACACAGATTTAAGTTCAAAGATCACAACTTATATGGAATATACACCATAATGGTGCACAAAGACAGTTTCAGGTACTACACATAGGGGCACAACCGGTCCATGAAACCAAAGTAAGCCACGATGCGAACCACACAGATGTTCAAAGAGTAACCCTACACAACTGAGACAAGATGCAGCAGACGACAAAGCCACAGGAGTGGCCAAGGCACATGAGTATCTTCCACAACCGATGGCTTACTGGCCACCATGGAGACGGAGCACCAGATGGAGGGTAGACTCCTTCTGGATGTTGTAGTCAGCGAGGGTGCGACCATCCTCCAGCTGCTTGCCGGCGAAGATGAGGCGCTGCTGGTCCGGTGGGATGCCCTCCTTGTCCTGGATCTTGGCCTTGACATTGTCAATGGTATCTGAGGACTCCACCTCCAGGGTGATGGTCTTGCCAGTGAGGGTCTTGACAAATATCTGCATACCACCCCTCAGGCGGAGCACCAGATGGAGGGTGCTCTCCTTCTGGATGTTGTAGTCAGCAAGGGTGCGGCCATCCTTCAGCTGCTTGCCAGCAAAGATGAGACGCTGCTGGTCCGGGGGGATGCCTTCCTTGTCCTGGATCTTCGCCTTCACGTTGTCGATGGTGTCTGAGCTCTCAACCTCTAGTGTGATGGTCTTGCCAGTTAGAGTCTTCACAAAGATCCTTCTGGATGTTTGGTTTTGATAATTGAGTGACAACTTTAGGTGGACTAACATGTGTGATGGTTGAGATACACAGGAGTTAGTTCAAAGGTACATGTGTGTGAGCAACATATGCCATGGTGGAGATGGCTTGGAGATGTTGTGAGGCTCAACACATAAGTTGATGGAGGAGCTCATTGCAAATGAGACATGGACGCAGGCGGCGGACTCGGGCGAGTCTGATGGATGCACTGGCCGGACGCGTCCGGCGGTGGTCACCAGGCGCGTCCGGCGCAGGGTTTCTGAGCAGATCGTGAGGTAGCCGTTGGGGATCAACGGTCGACTTCGAACGGTCGGTACACGTGGCGTGACGAGGAGCGCCGGACGCGGCTTGGAGCGTCCGGCGGTGGAGGCCGGACGCGTCCGGCGCTCTTGTTTCGGTTGCCCGAGGTGGCAACGGTTAGTTTAGCCCTTGGGGCTATAAATAGATGTCTTGGCCGGCTATGGCCGGGTGCTGAGCACGCCCTGGCTATGTTGCCTTGTGTGGTGGTGCTTGGAAGCCCTCTAACTCACATATGCTTGGTGGTGATCATTCGATAGTGTGAGAAGAACGATTCTAGTGCGAGTGCTTTGTGAGATTGCATTTGTGGCACTAGGTGGTTGTGTTGCAAGCGGGAGAGCTTGTTACTCTTGGAGGATTGCCACCTCCTAGACGGCTTGGTGGCAAGAGGCTCAGTGGTAGCACGCGTGGAGATACGGTGCTCCGGAGAAGAGATTGTGAGAGGTTCGGTGCTCACCTCGCGGGGATCGCGAAGAGTAGCCTTATTGGATTGCGCGTGTCATTGAGTTACCACACTTGCTTGTGTGGGTTTGCTCGGTGCCTTGAGGGGCTCACTTGAGAGTGGTGTCTTGCGGTGCCTTGCGGGGCATGCCTTGAGGGGCAAGTGACTTGAGGGTCACACCGAAGAACCATCTAGGTGAAAAGACCGGAGGAACCACCGAAGGTGTTGGTCGACACAACAGGACGTAGCTTGGGGGCAACCAAGTGAACCTGGTGAAAAATCGCCGAGTCATCTTGTGTCCACACTTCGCGGTGGTTTGCAATCTCTTTCACAAGCTTTGTATTTACTTTTCTTACATTCTTGTATAGCTTGTGTAGTTGCTCTTGTGGTTAGTTAGCTTGAGTAGCTTGTTAATCACCTTCTTGCTTGTGTAGCTAGAAGTAGAGTAAGTTGCCTTGCTTAGCTTGTGTAGTTAAGTAAGATTGAGCTCTTGGGTTTGGCTTGTGTAGCTTTGTCCATGAGCATCTAGTGAGCTTAGGTTGGCTTTGTGCTTTTGCTTATTAGAATTGTGTAGGTGCACACCCGGTTGCTAAAGTACTAGTTGCTTAGGTTTGAGTGACCTTGCAAGCTAGACTTGTTTAGTGTGCACTAGCTAGATTGGCACCTTGTCTTCTTGTTTAGGATCTTTTACAAGGTGCATCTAGAGACATAGATAGAGGGGTGAAAGTCTTGGTTAGGCCGATAGATTTAATTCCGCACTTATATCGGTTAGCCGGAGCAATTAGTTTTAAAAAGGACTATTCACCCCCCCTCTAGTCCGCCATCTCGACCTTACAAGTGGTATCAGAGCCGGGTCTCTCATTTTAGTGGTCTTCACCGACCCGAGAGGATGGCGACTAGTGGGATAGATGTTGAGTGCTCTTGTGACACACACATTTTTGATGGCACGGACTTTGCACGGTGGAAACACCATATGCTTGATCATTTTCGTGCATCGGGACCTAAGGTTTGGTGGGTTGTCACAAAGGGTCTCACTCACGTGATGGACGATGAGAACCTTACCGAAGCTCAACAAGCTCTTTATGATCTTAATGATAAAGCTCTTTGCTTTCTAATGCTTGCTTTGAGTTTTGATGTGTTTAAGAAGGTGAATCATCGAGGAACCGCACGTATGGCGTGGGATTCCATCAAGCACATCTTCGGCGATGCCTCCACATGGGATGATGGCAAGTATGAGGTGGAGGAAGCCACGATGGTGCTACATGAGTGTGTTGAGCATGATCACAACAAGATTCTTTGTGAAAGATTGCTCCACCTCATGGTCAAGTGAGGAGGATGATCGATCTACCTCAAGCTCACTCCGACAAGATGGAGGATGATGCCTCAAGTGATGCAAGTAATGATTCTACCCCAAGCACACTTGACGATGATGATGGTTCATGCTCAATTGATGATGCTACTACAAGCTCTCCAACATCATCATATTGCTTCATGTCACAAGGTGACACTAAGGTATCAAGTTGCAATGTGATTGATCATGCCTCATATGATGAGCTTGTTAGTAGACTTGCTAGCATGACCATGTCTTTGGAAAAAGAGAAAGCCAAAACAATGAAACTTGAAAATGAAAACTCTCTTCTAAAGACAACATGTGAACAACAAAAGCATCTACTTTATGTTATTAATTGTTCACATGATGTGTTAAACTTGGCCCATGAGGAACTTAGTGTTGCTCATGAAACTTTGTTGCAAGATCATGCTTTTCTCACTAAGAAGTTTTCCATTGAAGAAATTAAAACTAGTAAGAGCTCATCACTTGGGTTGAATGATCAATCACATATGACTAACCATTGTGATGTAGGGAAGAAGCATGTATCCACCTCTTGTGATGTTTTACTTGCTATGCGATGTTCTTCACATATAGATGCTTGTTCTACTTCCTTGTCTTGTGAGACTAACATTTTGAAGGAGAACAATGAGCTCAAGAAGAAAGTGGAGAAGTTGAGCAACAAGCTAGAGAGGTGCAACAACTCCAAAGTCCTCTTCCAAAAAATGTTGAAGAGTCAAAGGAGCCCTCATGACAAGAGTGGACTTGGCTTCATCAAGAAGAGGAAGGTGACAAAGGGAGCAAGAAAGTTGGCCAAGAAGATGATGAGGCAAGAAGAAGAACAGATATATCATTTCATGTGCTATCAATGCCATGAAAAGGGACACCTCGCAAAAGCTTGCCCCAATGAAGATAAGCTCAAGTTGAAGAAAGAAGAAAAGAGGCTCAAGCATGAGAAGCCTCAACCAAAACCCCAAGATCTAGTCAAGATCAACAATGAAGTTGAAATTGATGACTTGAAGATCAAGAAGAAGAAAACAAGAAGGGGTGGAAGAGCTTATTCAAGGCATCCAACTCCTATTCTTGATGCCAAGATGATGATGAGCAAGAATCAAGAGAAGAAAGATTTGGCTCACATCAAGTGCTTCAAGTGTGAAGAGATGGGACACTATGCCTCGGGTGTCCTACCAAGCTTGAGAAGAAGGCTCAAGCAACTCAAAAGAGGCAAGGCAATGAAGAGCATCACATGAGCAATGAAGAAAAGGCTCAACTGAAAGAAGATGTTATTCATGCCTAGGAAAGGGGACACATGGCTCATTCATGTCCCCTAGGTAACAATTCTAAGCCTATTTCAATTGATGCAAATAATATGCTTAGAAAGGATGGTAATGGTACCTCTACGGTCTCTATTGCAAAACATCCCGCTATCCATACTAAGGCTTTGCCTAGGTATGTGGCTCCTAACTTGAGAGGACCCAAACATGTTTGGGTACCATCAAAAAGTGGATGATTGTGTAGGTACCATGGCATTGGAGACTTGATTCAATTGAGTTTATTTCATTCATCATTTGATTGAATCAAGTATTGAAGCTTAGTACTATTTCTTTCCCAATGCCAAGTCATGACTAGTGAAGTCCAATGTGCTACAACATACAAGTGCAATAATCAAGTTGTGGTAATCAATTGGTATTCGAAGGCTTGCAAATTATTTGAGTTGAAGCTTGCTAATGGATGATCATGAGTTATCAAAGGTATATTCCTAGTTGATCTATTCATTTGGGTGCATATGAGTTGATTGAATTGGATATATGCATATGTTGCTTGCTATGAGATGATTGAATGGATTAATTGCTTAGTAGTCAAATTTGAATTAGTTTGGTTGGATATGATCACAAGATGACTCTTAATAAGTGGTTTGAATGGATATATGTCTTGTGTTGGTATTCAAACAAATTGATATCAAGTTTGACTCAATTTGAAGAGGCATAGCTCAATTGCTTAAAATCTGTCCAAATATTTAGAATCTGAGCTAGCTGAAAAGACGGCCATGATTGAGTGATCAAATTTATTTGGATTGGCTTGAAATTTGGTATGGATGCTCTACACTTATGGTACAATATGCTGTACAAACTTCATGAAGATTGGATAAGAATTGCTTCGGTTTTGGAGTATATCTTGTCAGCATTAGTGCATCAGTTTTCAGCATGCAACAGTAAGTGAAGATGTGAAATCTGGTAGCAATCTAGATGGCCAATGAAGCTCAAATTTTTATAGCTGCTGGTATACTCAATGTTGCACATCTCCACCAAATTTCATGGCATTTGGAGCTGTACATTGTGAGATATGAATTATTCTTTGAAGAGTACAGAATCTGCCAGAAAAGTGACTATCATTGGTTATATCAAGAGTCACTCAAATTGAAAGGTCCTCAAGTTGGTTTCATGTTTACAAGTGGTTGAGGAACCTAAGTTTGGTTTTGAATTGGTCTAGAAGCATGAAGAATAATGAATACAAGGCCATTTGATTGTGGAGTGTATTTGTTACACTATTTGGCACTCGAATTGAATATCAAGATCAAACTCAAAGAGAAGATGAAATTTAAGTTCTAGTAACAATTGAAGATCATTTGGTAGAAAGAAAAGAACTTAAACAAGAAAGAAAAGGACTTATAGAAGACTTCAAGCTTAGTCATCATATGAAGTCCAAGGATCAATCAACAAAGGCAATTCAAGTGAGTGTCATGGATAGTTCTTGGTGAGAGATCACTTCTCCCATGCGGGGGGGCTTGCCACCCATGAGTGGGTAAACCAAGTGGGATACTTGGTAGGCTAACATGGAAGTGGTGATCTAAAGATTATTGGAGATACTCGGTTGAAGCAATCAAAAGGGTTGATCAAGAAAGCAAGCAACACCCAAGATAGAGAGCAATACATGACAAGTCAAGAAATAATACAAGTGGTGCACAAGAGGTACGCATACAAGTGGTATTCTCTCATGCAAGCGAGAGTCAAGAAAAGAAGCAAGCCAACCACAACAAGAAAAAGCACTTGATCTTAAGTGGGTTTTCATCTCATATGGGTGAAGCATGGTATCCAATCATAGTATCTATTGGCTTCATCAAGCTTATAAATGGACTTCACATTGCTATTGGAGGAATGTATTGGAATCTATGTGACTATCCTCTACTCCAACATAGCAAAGGTATCATTGTAATGTGCATGATCATTTCATCCCTTACTAGTATGCGGTTAGTGCATATAGTACATGCTTATTAGGATCATGCATAACAATGAAATGTTTTAAATTCATGGTCTACCACTATTGCTTGAAAGTTTGATTTATCTAGTGGTATGAGTATGAGTTTGTTCATGAGCTAGTGAACCCAAGTACTTGATCTAGTTTGAATTACATATAAGTTTCAAGTACAACATTGGCAAGATATCCCTTCTAGTGAGGTGTGAAGAAGCTTGTCATTGGTTCAAATCGAACTTGAATGCTTATAAGTGATTCATATTAGCTCAAGTCTAAGAGAAAGAAGCTCATGGAAACAATCTAGTTCAAGAATTGGTTATTCATGACAAATCCAACAAGTGGTTACCATAATGCTAGTTCTTGCAAGAAATGTCTAGCTTATCACTACCTTCACAAGTGGTGTTCCTACAAGTGGTATGGTACACATGGTTTTCATTCAAGTGATATCTAGTACATCAAGATGATGGTTCCACAAGTGATCCTCAACTTTAAAGTGATCAATTCAAATCAAGAGAAGCTACCCTCACCGACAAGAAAGTGTTTACATTGGTTTGACTCATGCTTTGTCATAGGGGAGGAGCCCCACTTCATCGGTATTAGAGACAAAGAAACTTCAAGTGACCTACATGTAGTATCTTTGGTGCTATGACAAAGGGGAGTGCCCAATGCATAGTTACAAGTGGATTCCTTGCAACTACATGTGGATTTTACAAGTGGTGTCATTCCAACATATGGTGTTGTCCATCAAAAATGAAGATTCAAGACTCAACCATCAACCCCTAGTTCCAATCCTTTGCATCAAGAGAATTTTTCTTACATGTGGTATCTTCAAGTGGTATTCTTTGCATACCTTTATGGTCATTGATGACAAATGGGGAGAGAATTGTACAAAGATATACGAAGAAGCATACAAAGGGGAGAATGCGAAGAATCATACAAAGGGGAGAAATATGGAACAAAGATATGAGTGGAACGAAGATCTATGCAAGAGATCTATGCAAAAAGCATACAAAGGGAGTAGAAGATGGACATGGACCGAGAGGGAGCAACATTGAAAATGGAGGAGGATCAAGGGAGTAGAAGATGGACATGGACCGAGAGGGAGCAACATTGAAAATGGAGGAGGATCAAAAATTCTTGGACAAGAGGAACACACAAGTAGGGGGAGCAAGCTCATGAACTTGATCCCCCTACTTGTGTGTTCCTCTTGTCCAAGAATTTTTGATCCTCCTCCATTTTCAATGTTGCTCCCTCTCGGTCCATGTCCATCTTCTACTCCCTTGATCCTCCTCCATTTTCAATGTTGCTCCCTCTCGGTCCATGTCCATCTTCTACTCCCTTTGTATGCTTCTTGCATAGATCTCTTGCATAGATCTTCGTTCCACTCATATCTTTGTTCCATATTTCTCCCCTTTGTATGCTTCTTCGCATTCTCCCCTTTGTATGCTTCTTTTGAGATGTGCATATTCATGTGCTTGCTTGCATTTGCATAAGTTCTTATATTTCAATATGCAATGCTTGTGTGGTGAATGCTAGTTATAGAACTTGATTGATGATTTGAAAAACTAGCATGTATAGGATGGTTTAGCTAGTCACATGTGCTTTACAAGTGGTACTAGAACCTTGCTTATAATATTGATCTCATGAGGTATCTAGTGTTTTGTTTCATGTGATATCTAGCTAACTATGATGCTAAGGATGAACTTCAATGGTGCAACTCCGATTGGTATCACGCTTCAAAGGTTTATCCTATATACCTTAGCATCACTTAGTAGTGCTAACTCTCCCAAAATTTCCATAGTTATGCATGTGTGCAAGCTTGAAACCAAACCATTTGAGCACACATGTAGGGGGAGCTATCACTACCAAGTTGACTTTGTGGTACTTATCCAAATCATAACATTGAGCTTAAATGTTGGATAAGTGGCATAAAGTCTCTCTATTCTTAAATTCCATATCTTTGTAGAGTTGTCATCAATTACCAAAAAGGGGGAGATTGAAAGGCCCTTGTTTGGTTTTGATAATTGAGTGACAACTTTAGGTGGACTAACATGTGTGATGGTTGAGATACGGGAGTTAGTTCACAGTACATGTGTGTGAGCAACATATGCCATGGTGGAGATGGCTTGGAGATGTTGTGAGGCTCAACACATAAGTTGATGGAGGAGCTCATTGCAAATGAGACATGACATGGAGTCATGTGACCAAGAGGTGAAGATTAAGATGAGGCTTGGCTTGATGGACCGGTTGCAAGTGTGAAGGGCAAGTTGAGGCCTGAGCGAAGGACCATGCGATGGTGAAGCTTGGGCAAGACTTGGCGCCGATGGACCGACGCAACGGTGAAGAGCAAGTGAGGTCAAGATCGATGGACCAAGAGTGTCACATGATGATATGAAGTGGATCATATCATTTGATGATCGTGTCGGTGCATGTTGTTGCATTGGCACAATGGAGGAAGACGGTGGAGATGGAAATGCGCAAGGCAAAGGTATAACCTAGGGCATTTCATTTCACCTGGTCTAAGGTTGAGTAGAGAAGTACTTGATTGGATTTAGGATAGATGGCCGTACTATCAAGAGGGGTAATCTTGTTTGCATATCGGTCATCTAGTGCCACTTGAGCGATCTAACATTGCGATGTGCTAGGATCGAGTGGCGTTGTGAGATGAAGAGAAAATCCTTTGAAAATGATTGTGAAAATGCTAACACACAAGCACATGGAGTTGTACACTTGGTGGTGTTGGCACATTTACAAAGGTGGCGAATGTTCGCGTTGTGGTTTGTAGGGTTGAGTTGGGCTTGGGTCCCTCTCTCCCTCCCGCCGAGCTTGCGAGGCGGGATTCGGCGCTTTCGGGAAAATTGGAAGCATATTTTCCATTGCGCCGGTGAAAGGTCACAATGGCTAGAGGGGGGTGAATAGCCTAATAAAATTTCTAGCAAGAATACTAGACAACCCAATTAGATAGCAAGGCGGCAAATGTGCAAAGCAAATGCTTCGACTACTCTATGCAAGCCGTCCTACCAAGCAAGGCTACTCAAATCAATTGCACACACAACAATGGTGATCAAGCTACACAATGTCGGTTCACCGAAACCAACCAAGCAATTCTACCCACGGGATTTACTCTACACAATGAGTGGTTCCCGACCAGACCACAACAAGCAATTCTACTATGTGGAAAGTAAGGAGGTGATGAAAGTTTATACCGCCGCGAAGAGTAGATGATGGCCGATCACCGGTGTAGTTGCCAATCACCTAGGAAGCTCAATCACAAGCACAAGGAGGTCGATGCCTCGGCAATCACAAATCAACACAAAGATTTTTACCGAGGTTCACTTGCTTCCCGGCAAGCTACTCCTCGTTGTGGCGATGCACTTGCTTGGTGAGTTGCCCGCTCAATTGGCTCGGTGCCAAAAACCCCAAGGGGAGCCGCAATCTCCACACAAGACAAGGATCCACAAGCCACGAGCAATCCACTAGAGTATCCTTTCGCGAACTCCCGCGGGGAAGGATCAAGAACCCTCACAAGAACCCGGTGTGGCCTCGAACAATCACCAAGTCGAGCTCAACCACCACCCGCTCCAAACCGTCTACGGTGACGGGAATCACCGAAGAGTAACAAGAATCCGCAGCTCACTCGATGAACAAGTGCCTCTAGATGCAACTCTCAATGCAAATCACTTGTTCTCACTCAAATCTCTCTCAAGAATGTCAAGGGAACCAAAGAGATGAGTGGGAGGAGTGTCTCTAGCTCAAAGTATGCTCAAGAGTGTTAGAATGGGCAAGAGAGCCCTCCCATGGCCGGCCAACCTCTTATTTATAGACCCCAAGTCGAAATAGAGCCGTTGGTCCTCGGGGCGTCAAATAACACGCGGAGACGCGTATGACCGGAGGCATCGACGGCAGCGTCCGGCGCGCTAAACGGCCGCCGAATTACGTGCGCCGGACGCGTCCGCCGCCGCCGGACGCGTCCGCCCATTTCTTCAGGAAGACGTCGCGGCCCAGCCGGACCGTTGGAGTTTGAAGTACGCCGTGTCACCAAGCGCCGGACGCTCAACCGGTGTACCGCCGTCCGGCGCCGTGTCCGCGTGCGTCCGACGACCGAGCCTCGCGAACGAGCCAACCGAAAGTTTACGGTCGGCGTTCGGCCCGCCGTCGGACGCGCCACGGCCCGCGTCCGGCGCACACCGCGCTGGCTAACGCAGCCCAAGCGCCGACTCCAAGACGCGCCTGACGCGTCCGGCCTCTGGCCGGCGTCCGACGCCGCGTCCGCGCCAGCGAAGAAGACTTATCCGTAGAATCTTGCGCCATCTTCGCTCCAAGTCCAATCTCTTGCCTTGAGTACCAACTCCACCAAGTGTAGACCTCGTCTCAACCACCGGAGTTAGTAGTACAAGCACGACCACGTCGGCAAGAGTTAGCCCTCTAGTTAGTCTCTCATGCATCATGCAAAGTCGCAACTAGAGGCACTTAGGACCGCGAATGAAACCGAGGAAACCCCTCTTGATAGTCGGTTATCGATCCTAAATGTGGTCACACTCGCTAAGTGTCTCGACCACTAAATCGGAAAGCCCTATCAAATATACCTTCGCCTTGATCTCCATGGGCCTCCGTCGGAGCTTGATCACCTCACATGTCCACCATGTTCGTCACCGTGATCACCATGCTCCATCATCCACCGTCACGTTGCTATGTGTCTAACCACACTTAGAGCAAAGCATTAGCAACGTTGAGTGTCATTAATTACCAAAACCAAACCGGAGCTTTCAGCCGGATGCAAATTGTTGTTGGAAACATGCTATCTATGGTGGTCAAGTTGGTATACTTGTTGGATAGCATGGTGGAGAAGATTGCGTTTTCGGACGGTCAGAATCGTGGATTTACAAGCGCGGACGCTGGCCGGACGCGGCGAGCGGGCGGACGCGTCCGGCGCATGGAAGGTTGGCGTGCGTGGGCTCGGGCGCTCGGGGCGAGCGCCGGACGCCGAGCCGAGGCGCGCGTCCGGCGCACGCCGGACTCCGGACGAAGCTTCGGTGCCAAGTGCCGCTGAGCACGTTCGCCCGAGACGCGCGCCGGACGCGAGCGGCGGACTCGGGCGAGTCCTTGTTTGGCGTCCGGCGGTTCTACGTACGCGGGCGGTGCGATGGATGACTGCCGGGACGCGTCCGGCGGTGGTCACCAGCGCGTCCGGCGGGGTTTCGAGCGGATCGTGAGGTAGCCGTTGGGGATCAACGGTCGACTTCGAACGGTCGGTACACGTGGCGTGACGAGGAGCGCCGGACGCGGCTTGGAGCGTCTGCGGTGAGGCCGACGCGTCCGCGCTGTTTGTTTCGGTTGCCGAGGTGGCAACGGCTAGTTTAGCCCTTGGGGCTATAAATAGATGTCTTGGCCATTTGTGGCCGGAGTCGAGCACGCCCGGCTATGTTGCCTTGTGTGGTGGTGCTTGGAAGCCCTCTAACTCACATATGCTTGGTGGTGATCATTCGATAGTGTGAGAAGAACGATTCTAGTGCGAGTGCTTTGTGAGATTGCATTTGTGGCACTAGGTGGTTGTGTTGCAAGCGGGAGAGCTTGTTACTCTTGGAGGATTGCCACCTCCTAGACGGCTTGGTGGCAAGAGGCTCGCGTGGTAGCACGCGTGGAGATACGGTGCTCCGGAGAAGAGATTGTGAGAGGTTCGGTGCTCACCTCGCGGGGATCGCGAAGAGTAGCCTTATTGGATTGCGCGTGTCATTGAGTTACCACCCTTGCTTGTGTGGGTTTGCTCGGTGCCTTGAGGGGCTCACTTGAGAGTGGTGTCTTGCGGTGCCTTGCGGGGCGTGCCTTGAGGGCAAGTGACTTGAGGGTCACACCGAAGAACCATCTAGGTGAAAAGACCGGAGGAACCACCGAAGGTGTTGGTCGACACAACGGGACGTAGCTTGGGGGCAACCAAGTGAACCCTGGTGAAAAATCGCCGAGTCATCTTGTGTCCACACTTCGCGGTGGTTTGCAATTTCTTTCACAAGCTTTGTATTTACTTTTCTTACATTCTTGTATAGCTTGTGTAGTTGCTCTTGTGGTTAGTTAGCTTGAGTAGCTTGTTAATCACCTTCTTGCTTGTGTAGCTAGAAGTAGAGTAAGTTGCCTTGCTTAGCTTGTGTAGTTAAGTAAGATTGAGCTCTTGGGTTTGGCTTGTGTAGTTTTGTCCATGAGCATCTAGTGAGCTTAGGTTGGCTTTGTGCTTTTGCTCATTGGAATTGTGTAGGTGCACACCCGGTTGCTAAAGTACTAGTTGCTTAGGTTTGTGTGACCTTGCAAGCTAGACTTGTTTAGTGTGCACTAGCTAGATTGGCACCTTGTTTTCTTGTTTAGGATCTTTTACAAGGTGCATCTAGAGACATAGATAGAGCGGTGAAAGTCTTGGTTAGGCCGATAGATTTAATTCTGCACTTATATCGGTTAGCCGGAGCGATTAGTTTTAAAAAGGACTATTCACCCCCCCCCCCCCCCCCCCCTCTAGTCCGCCATCTCGACCTTACGGTAATTGCTAGGCTTATTTACCAATATATTTTATAGCTTACAAGTGGGTTTTGTGTGCAGATATAATGCTATTGCAGTTGTGGACAGATATTAGAAAGAGGCAACAACCTCATGATGTCTTCTTCTTTGATTTGGTCGGCAAAAGTAGCAAAAGATCTTTACATGGTGACTATGAATCCGATAATGTCTTCATTCTGCTTGTTGAATCCATAAACTTTCTTTGTTTGTTATCACATTTTGGTTAACATTACCATTAATTTGATTCCCACAATATAGTTAGTTCAAAATGTACTATTGCCTTACGAACCACGTTAAGATTTTTTTTGTTTTCTCTGAATTAGCGCCTTTATGTTTCTAGGTAAGTGCACCAAGAGCTGCTGGTATGGTTGTAATGCCCCTCACCCATGGACACTGCCGCAGACTGGTTCCCTCTCTACCTAATCAAAGAATGCACATGTTGTATTAATGATTTGTATTGGGTACAGAATGGTTTTGACCATGAGAAATACACTATTGTTTCAAAGTTAGGGTCTGTTTGGTAGAGTGATTCTGATGAAATGAACTCTTTGGAGGAAGTGAGTCACTAGAAGTGGTTTTTTTCCAGCTCCTAATATTTTAGTTAATTACAGGGAATCACTCCCATGTCACCATTGTGGGGGCTGCTCTAGGAGCTCTGCTAAACATGTCAGTCTTGTTTTTAACTCACTAGGAGCAATCCAGTCTAGGAACTCTAACAGATGAACATGTTTTTTCATTGCCAAAATGTCAGGTATATTTCTTTCTCCAACATATATTTTGATATGTGCAACTGTTTTATTTATAGAAAAAAGTGGAAATATCAAGTTTTTTGCAATATATTTTCATTAGAGTCATCCATATTTGACACATTACTGTAAGCTATTGTTAAAAATAGACATGCTTTTAGTCTTACAGTCTCTATTTTGTGTTCAAGCCTTAGGGAAGCTTTCACCTTCTCTAGCAAAAGATGGTCACAAGAGTACTCATATTTAGTTAGTGGACCACAATGCTTGATATCCTTGAATGGACACTGGAAGTAATAGGAGTTACATATAGACGCCTTGATGGTGTTTTTCCAGGACCGCTGTAACAGAAAGGCAACGATCTTGCTATCTTTGCATGTTTACTTTCTACAAGAGCTGGAGGCCAGGGGCTGAACCTTGTAGGAGCTGACATAGTCATTATACATGATATGGATTTTAACCCCCAGATGGATCGGCAACCTCACTATAAACTTATTTACAACCTCATGGTTCATATGTATTAAAATACTTGCGACTATGTTTGTTGAGAAACAATGAATTGTAATACAAATCTAACTCTATTTATGTTTATCTTGCGCCAGTCATTGTGAACGATTCAATCAAAAAAAATCCAGATACGGCAACACGGGCGCGCGAAAGCGCGCGCCCTGATACTAGTAGCTATTTATGGCTGTGGCCTGGGGGAGAGCCGGAGAGACCCTGACGGTCCCGTTCCGTTCCGTTGCGTGCGAGACGGGAGGCCGCGCAGTTTCCGGAATACGCCCTACGACCACTTTGGCTGATACTAGTAGCTATTTATGGCTGTGGCCTGGGGGAGAGCCGGAGAGACCCTGACGGTCCCGTTCCGTTCCGTTGCGTGCGAGACGGGAGGCCGCGCAGTTTCCGGAATACGCCTACGTGGCAACGTCTCGACCGTTTGCTTCGCTTGGCTTGGCCCGCTCCTCGTTTGTGGAAGCCCCATTCCCTTCCATGTTCACTGACGGTTGTGGCCCACCAACTGGAAGATTTTTTTTTGTTCTTCTTCAATCGATCGTCGAGTGTTTACGATGATTGAATTTGAATTCGATTCTCATAATATACGAGTAGATCCCAATCTCAAACAGAAATTTCACTCTCTAGTAAATAACCGATCTAAGCTCATGCGCCTATTTTGCACCACCGACATAAGCTACATGTATATATGATTGGAGAAAAAAAAACATATCGTCAACTCCATTATACACCTTGTCTTCGTCTATTTGCTTCCTATAACGGAATTTGCGTTACACTTCGTTAGCTCGTCACGAAAGAAGAGGATGAAAGTGGCCAGCTACTCTCGATGGACATCGATCGGTTCACGGAACTTGCGTTACACTTCGTTAGCTCGTCACGAAAGAAGAGGATGAAACGGGCCAGCTACTCTCGATGGACATCGATCGGTTCACGAAACTTGAAAGTTAACTTTATTGGTAGCTCTGTTGCAATACATTTTTGTTATGGAGCATATTTTAAGGAACAAAAAACAACTAGTGTTGTCATCCTCAAATATCCAATGTCGGAGCACAATGCAAAGAGTGGCTAGTTTGCAACAAAACTTTTTGAAAGTTGCTTGCATTTAATATTTATTATTACTTATTTGTATTGTTTGGAGGAAGTGTTATGAAGCTAAATATAGTGGCTAATGCTTCGTGCCAATGGTGGCAATCCAAATTTGGATGGCCTAGCAACAATAATTCTATCCTATAAGTAGAGTTGAATACCATGCACACAAAGAAAGCATCTCCGATTGGTGTAGAGCAAAAAGATTCGGGCTACTAGACTCCGATTCGGGCTCGACTCCGACTGGAACGCGCGTAGACGAAAACGCACGCGGCGCGCGGGCTCGCACGCCGACTTCTCCAATCGGACTCGACTTTGAACAGCCAGCTATATATCTCCCTCACGGCCTCGCCATGCACAAGGCTCCGTCCATCAACCAATCCCACATGGCGGTGCCGCCGGTGCGTAAGGCGAGGGAGCGAGCCGAGAAGGCCTGCCAGCTCGCGGAGGAGCTCTTCCTCGCCGGCGACATCAACGACGCGCAAAGGCAGGCCAAGAGGGCGAAGTGGCTCTGCCCGTCGCTCCCGGGCGTGGACAACGCGCTCGTGGCGTACGAGGTCCACATCCACGCCGCTAAGGCCAAGAGCGACGGCGCCTGCGTCTGGCGCGCGGTTCTCGGCATAGGCCCCGGCGCCGCTGCCGCCGACGACGCCACGCAGGACGCCGTCAAGAAGCAGTTCCGGCGGCTGTCGCTCCTCGTCCACCCGGACAAGACCCACTGCGCCGCCGCCGAGAGCGCCTTCAGGATGCTGCGGGAGGCGCACGATAAAGCCCTCGCAACACCGGCACCGCCGCGCTCCCGCTCCCGCTCCGGCTCGGCGGACCGGGACACGAGCACTCACCCGCCTCCGGCGGCCGCCGCCACCGCCCAGGCCAAGGCCCAGCCTCCGCGGCGGCCGAAGGTGACGGTGCTGATGATGATGCAGCCGCCGGTGCAGGAGAAAGGCGAGCCCGTTCTCATCTACTGCCCCTCCTGCGAGACCGAGTTCCGCGGCATGGTCGGGCGCCGGGAGCGGCGGGATGGCATGAGGTGCGCCCGCTGCCCCGCGTGGCTCAACACGCCGTGGCAGACGAAGCCGCCGACGGAAAAGAAGCCTCCGGCCGCGCCCGGGCGGCAGGTGTTCCAGTGCCCGGCCTTGTGCCCCGGGTGCGGAGAGCGGTACACGTCCATGGTGTGCGTCGGCCGGTGGTGCCTCCAGTGCAAGGCGTGCTCCACGGCGGCCATGGTCGATGTGCACGGACCCGATCAGGCCACTGCCAATATCACAAGGCGTGCCTGCAACGCCTGATGCCCTGAACATGCATGACAGCATGAGGTAGGAACCGGCTCCTTCCATCTTCCAACGAACATACATACAGTGCAGGTCAGGACATGCTACCGCTTCAAGTTCAAGATGTGTGGAATTGCCAACGATCTCAATCTTCCGGTGAAGTATGCGTGTGTAAATCTCATGTTCTTTTGCTTCTGCATTCCTTCAAAAAACATATGAATCTGCAATGACATGTATACTGTATATGTTTTATTACTGAATATTGATTGATACAGGAGATGCTACCACTTCAACTTCAGACATGTGGAATTGCCAACGATCTCAACCTTTTTTATTTGCCGGTGAAGTATGTGTGTGTAATTTTGCACTCCTTTGAAAACATATGAACATTAGTGAATTTGCAAATTTTCGTATACTGCAGATGTTTTATTACAGAGTATTGATACAGAAGAACTTGGTTTGCAGACTTGCAGTGGGCAGTGGCGTGAGGAGAGCAGATGCTGACCAAATTGTAAAGCGTCCCGGCAAGTATAGCACATCTTGTAATGGTGTAACCTGCAACCAGATAGTGCGTTTCCAACCTAGCACAATCTAAACCTCTTTGTAAGATACTAAAATCCACCAAGTTAATAATGTGAAATCATTCTCCATAACATCACAGCTCGAGCCGATGAAAACTAAGCACATGAGTTGTGCAGTCACAAACCATCAACTACCTATATATAATATATCCGCCTCCCCTATGCACTGATGATATATATTCTCCAATAACATATTATCCACATAGATCTCAAATTAGAAACCATTGGTGAGAGCAGCTTCAGTCATCATCTTGACCAGACTGATCATCAGGGTCACCACTCAGAAATGAGCCGATGGACTTGCGAAGGATGTGGATTGACTTGTCGTCCTGTGAAGCACGAATGCAGAATTAGTGAACTGATTATATGTGTGTGCTCACTTCAGCTTTTTCTGGCTTTGGTTGCAAATCCACAATAATTTTCTACTGTATATAAAACGTGAAGTAGTAGCAGCCACAGCCAAAATAAGCAGAACCGAACCCAGGCCCTATGGTTAGTGAACCATGAAATGTTTAGTCACGGTAACAATGCATGGTGATGAGATCAACAATCTGAAAATCATGCATGCCATAACATGTACCTGCTTCATCTTCTTCAGAGATTCTTCTGCATTTGCTATCTTCTCTGAAAATGTTTTCTCAAGTTCAGATAGAGTAGCCTTCTCCTTCTTCCCTGTTAAAAGGCAGCGTGTCAGAGAAGCAAACTCATAAACACAACTGAAGGAACTAGCCATCTATTACTTACTTTGCAGTTCATACTGCACAAGCAATTTCTCTTTATCATCTTCAAACTTTGAGAACAGGTCTGCAGAAAACAATACACAGACAGGTCAATTAAAAATTAAGATAATTGTGACAACTATCTCACTGAAGAGGAAAGTGAGGCGATATAGGCTCAGCACAATGCTCTTTGGGTGATTTCACATTAACATTAAAATATTATCTCTTTCTAAATCACGAATTATAGGAAAGTGTGTGACAGTATAGGTACATCACAGCAATATGGGCATTTGGGCATTCCAACAGTTCCTCATCTCACTTGGCATCCTTCATAATTTGGCAAAACAAGGGAAAATCCTTCTCCAACAGTTCCTCAAACCGAGTTGGCAAAATTCTTCACTTGGCATATTTTCAGCCCGCGCGCATCAATGCGCGCGCGTACTCCTCGCGCATCGGCCCCTCCCGCGCCTGCTGCTGTTGTCCGTCCGCCTGCTGCTGTTGTCCGTCTGCTGTTCATTGGCGCAGGTTGTCTGCCTGCTGCTGATTGGCGATTTGATGGCCTGCTCCTGTCGGCGACAGAGAAAAGGTCCGCCTGCTGCTGTTGTCCGCTTGCTGTTCATTGGCGCGTTCATGGCCTGCTGCTGTTGTCCGCCTGCAGTTGATTGGACAGAATCGATTCTGCTGTTTGTCAGGTCAGGTGCTACTGTTGGCGAGTTGATGTTGCCATGATCTTGTCGCAGCGTTGTCGAGAAGATTGCTGACAAATATCGCCATCGAATCTACAGTGCCATGATCTACAGTCCCACGAATTTTATCATCGATGTACAGTCTCATACACAAATGAGAACGATCAAGAATATATTGACTATGTAAAATTAAAGTAAAGTGCCATTCATATATGATCTATAGAATTTAAATGGTTCACTTGACAAAATATAAATATATAGATAATACGAAAGTGTTCTTTCAATGAACTATGTCAAGTTAGATTTGAGGAACTGTTGGAGATGGCCTGTTTCCAGCTTGCCAAAACATTTTACCAAGTTGCTAAAACCCACTATTTGCCAAGTGAGATTTGAGGAACTGTTGGAGATACTAGCTGCAAAACTGCTAGTAGATTAAGCATCCTTAGGTGACCTTGTCAGTAGATTTCCTCTAATGATAATTAACAAAAAAAAGGCAAACGGCACAACTCATTTGTGGCCACGGAATATCTGGAGTAAAGATCTAAACGTGTCATTTTCAAGATGAAATGGTAATCATTCCAGGACAGCATATGCATGATGAACAAACTATGGTACCAGGACTGCTCAAGCATGAGATGAGCTAGATAAAGATATGCTAAAAATAGAGCATATTCACAATAGGTATCAGCTTAGCTCTTATCTGGCCTACCTTTGAAATTCTGTATGTGTGCAGCTTTGTCTTTGCAGAACTTGTCATGTGTTGCTTGAAATTTGGTGTACTCATTCTTCAACAAACCTTCACACTGCATAACATATAAATGAATCTTCCATAACCAAAATCTGATCAGATTAGTAACCAGAAGCACATTGAAGTTCAAGTACAATTCCAAACCTCTTTTGAAGTCTTTGACAATGCTTTCAGAAAACTCTGCCTGTGCACACACATAAAAACAATTGTCAGGGATACATTCCATTAGAGGGTGTTGACATTATTTATTACCAAGAACCTGTTTCAGTTCTTAGTTTATTATAGCTACAACTAAAAAGGAGCACATCAGATTTCGCTGCAGGAGCTAATGTATTTCTCTAGTGAAGTCACTGGAAGGCTGGTGATATGGAGTAGTTATTTGCTCACCTTTCCTTCTCAAGCCTAGTCTTGGTGTCCTGTACCATAGTCTGAATCTCTGTTGCCACGCTGAAAGATACCAAAACTGTTAGCATTGTACTCAAGATACTCCCTGCAATGAGTACAACATCCAGATAGAAGAAGACATCATGTGGACACCGGAAACAGCAGTAGAACAGCAAGGACAGAATTTACCTAGACATTGGTCATAAAGATAAAAGAGTCTATATAAGATTCCATGATGCCATTGTTCCTGAACTCCAGTCTCAATCTAAATGCCAGACACCATAGGAGGATTCAGTTGATTCACTAATAGTGCTACCTTCAGGGACAACAAATACTCTAATCGTGAACTAAACGTCAGTGATTCACTAAAGCACCCAGGAATTGCTGAACAACTTGACAGCCATGAGAAGTGCCCTGCTAAACTGTGGTTTCAAGCATAGCCATCTGAACTGCAGAAATCAGACACAACAGAACAAGTATCACCAGCACATTCCTTCCATAGTAGGGTACTACATCAGATGTCAATCAGAAGCTTTGTGCAAAATCTGCAGATCTTAACCAGTTATGCGGCTTGCCATGCACCAAACCACCCCAAATCTCTCTCAGTTGGATCGGAGCAAACAGAACAATTGCGCACACACACTAGTACACTTTACAGAACAGTCACGCACATAGACATTCAGTAAAACAAAAATGCTGGGTGGGTGCGGGGAGTGGAAATCGTAATCACCTGGAGATGGCCTGCTCGGTTTTCTTCTGGCCGTCCTTGTGGGCCTTGTCCTTGATGTGCTTCAGCAGCGTGACGATCTCCTTCATGTCACTGCATCCACCAACCACATTCAAGGCATGCCCCAGATCATGAAATGCGTACAGAGGAATCAATCATCAATCGCACGAAATTTCCCCCAAAAAATTTGTCACGGAAGTAAACCCTCGCTTCGCCGCCCCGATTCGAATCAACGGCCTCGCTCACGGACCGCGGCGAATCCAAAGCAGGCGGGGAGACAGAGAGGGAAGGAGGGTGCGGAGCAGGCAAGGCACCTGTCGAACTCGTGGTCGGAGTCGTCCATGCCGCCGCGCTCCCGCCGCCTCTTGTCGGAGACGAGCGCCTCGGTGGGGTCCTTCGCCGCCGCGGCCCGCTTGCCGCCGCTCGCCTTCGCCTTGGCCTTCGCCACCGCCGACATCGCCGCTGGTGACCGGGCCCGAGAGAGAGAGAGAGCGCCTTGCCGCCTCTGTCCGGCCTCTGGGGAGTGGGGACTGGGGGTGGTGGTGCGGTCGTGACGCCGTGCGTGCTTGGTTTCGCGGGTTTTGAAATGGACGACGGGGTAAGGGGACTGGACGGCGTGACGGCGAAGAGCTACGCCGCCGGGTGGGGGGGGGTGTGGGGGGGGGGGGAGGGAGGCGGCCCAAATAAATGTCGGCCCAAGTCAGTTTTGTTCTGTATTTTCAGAGAGTTTCCACTTTTTTTTAGGCTCAAATGTGCGCTTTCCCATTGTTGCAAGCAATAATTAGTACGGAGTACTATGCACACACAAAGCACACCATACATTCCACCGGGGTTGTCTAATGAGAGAAGAAAACAGAAAAGAAAACGTCATCGAATTGGTGAGAGAGAGAGAGAGAGAGAGAGAGAGAGAGAGAGAGGAGAGGGAGGGAGAGGGAGAGGGAGAGGGAGAGATGGGAGGAGATGAACCTGCTACAAAGGGTGGTGGATCTGTGGTTACAAGCTAGAGGCATTGTGCGTCGTGTGGTCGTGTGGATGAGCCCGGCGGCGTGCATCGCCGCGCTGGTGTTGATGGGGCAACGCGCAAGGTTTGAGGTCCGGCGAGAGGTTGACTGGTCCACACAATTGTTGCCTACGGGTTTTAATGTGTTTTACTACTATAATATTAGTAAGGATAGGACTATTTTTTGGAAATGGGGATAGGTCTGGATAGGTATATTAAATATTAAATAAATGGTACTATAGGAAAACATATCATATTTTTTTTCAAATACACAAAAGATTTGCGTATCTTTGGTTTTAAGATCGAGAAATACTAGAGGTTACAATGACGCGCCATGAATGACACATTAATGCTAGACAATCGGCTCTGCCCTCCCTAGCAGAAGGGGGCAACAAGGGATCTTGATTCCCATGATTTGTTTGGTTGCAAAAGGAAACCGCTCAATGTCGTGATGTGTAATGTGATACGACTCGCAGAGGGGCAGTAACGCGTCATTTGTTTTTCGAGATCGGGCCATTCACTTGTCGATAACGGGTCATTATTTAATTGCGGCGTATCCGATCTTGGGTTGCTTTATTAGAGCATCTCCAACAAGTTGGCAAAACCACTTGGCATTTTATAATTTTTGCCAAAATCACAAAAAACCTCCTCCAACAACTTGGCAAAAGCACTTGGCAATTTGGCAAGCTTGGCAAAATTCTCCCTTCACTTGCCAAATATGCCAAGTCCTCCATCGCTTGGCATCACGTGTATCCCAATTTGCCAACTAGTTTTGCCAACTTGTTGGATGCTCAATTTTGTGATTTTGGCAAAATTTTTAGGATGTCAAGTTCTTTTACCAAACCCAAATGCCAACTTGTTGGAGAAGACCTATTTTTTCACTTGGCATTTAGGTTTGAGACTTGGCAAAACTAAAAATTTGCCAAGTGATGTTTGTCAAGTTGTTGGAGATGCTCTTACAACCTAACAACAAATAGACCATCGATCTCCTTCTTGAGAGATACGTACGTACACAGCTGGTCAGCTGGATCAGCTGGTCACATACCCTATCGATCGAGCTCCAGTATGAAGCGCTACGATGTCATGGTGCCCCTCTCGTTGCTTGTTATTATGCTCCATGCACCGACAGCGCATTGTAAGTCTTCTATTGTCATCAAGGGTAGATTTAGATAGATGTACTAGCTAGCTAGTTAGGTCTTTTGAGTCGTCAGGTCTTCCTATTATTGTTACTTGATGCAAATTTTAAGTTGTTTTACCTTTTAATAAGTGAGAACTACTCCGGTACGTACTCCTAAAAATTGCACACAATTCCTAATGGAGTTTGGCCCAAGTATCACAACACGATTAATTTGCACATACCGGACTTTTTTCTATGTCTAGACTAGATCAGTATCCCATCGATTTATAGACTATAAAATTTAGAAGTATCTTTTTTCCTTCGATTTGAACCACACACGTTAAATTTAATTAACACATATGTATAGGATGCTCATATGTCTATGATAAGTCTATATACTATATTTATTATGATGTGGAATGTTAATGACCTTAATGTATTGTCTCAGGTGGTTATCAGTTACAACAGGCTTTCCTCACCACAAGTAATAATTCTACAGCGGTTGATTTCACAACGGCATCATTACATGAGGACAAGGCCGTGTTGATATTTTGCCGCAAGTTAAGTGTGGTCCAAGCTTCAAATGGACAAATTGCTATTGCTGTCCGATGAATACAGAGACAGGTGTGCTATTACACAGTTGGAAAATGCAGGGCTAATTGCCGTACAGTATATGCAACCCAAAGTGTCCACCGCTGTAGTTGTCCCATGCCAAACGGCAAGGAGGGTTGTCATCGTCAACGATGGCAAAGAATAATATATATGGAGTCTACATTACATTTATGTACAAATAAAAGGTTCAATTCGTGATTTTGTACTGGGCTCAAATTTGTGGCGGACAATTTAGTTTAGTAGCACTAGTACGAAGAGAGTAGTTTTCGTGTTTACGAGCCTCATGGCAGCACTCGCCCAGTGGTACCGCTTTGCCCGGATGATGCTCCTACCCCGGCCTAATGGTCGTGCACGCTGCAGTGGTCCACACGCGATGAGGGCCATTGTGTCCCGAAAAAGACTGCTATTTTCAACATCTTTTTTTTTCAAAGACATGCACTCTGGCACGTGACTTATTAAGAAGAAGTAGAAGTGGGCAGAAGACCGATACAACGCAGAGGTTCGCGGGTAATCCAAGGATTACCCATGAAGCTCAACACAAAGACACAAAACAAGAACATGGAGAGGGGGCACCCTCCACCTAACAACCCCAAGAACTCAGCCTAATACAAAATATATCTCAACACCTAGGTAGCCAGTAGTGAAAGAAGCCGTAGACGAAGCAGCGAGACACGGCGGCAAAGCATCCGCTCGAACACCCGACGGCCATGCATCCGTCCCCACCTCAGCGACCTCAATGGCCAACCTGTCGTAGACGCGTCCTCGGTGGCAAAGCGCAACACCCGACGACCAAGCATCCGTCCCCACCTCAGCGGCCTCGACGGCCAATCTGCCGGAGACGCGTCCTTGGTGGCAAAGCGCACCGCTCCTCCGAGTCACCTCGGGCCAAAGCCCACAGGACCACGGGCGAGGAGGATGCGCAACACCCGACGGCCAAGCATCCGTCCCCACCTCAGCGACCTCGACGACCAAACAGCCGGAGACGCGTCCTCGGTGGCAAAACACACCGCTCCTCCGAGTCACTTAGGGCCGAAGCCCACAGGACCACGGGCGAGGAGGATGTTCCTGCAACAACAATGGCGGCAAAGCATCCGCCCAAATAGAACCGGCGGCAAAGCATCCGCCCAATACAAGACTGCGGCTACACTAGCTAACACCAACTAGACATACCAAAGGTGAGGAGAGGCATGGAAGTGCAACTAGGCCTAGCGCAGCGTCCACGGAGACCAGACGGGAGGAGCGGCAGGCGGAGACCGGCACGATGGGCACAAGCAAGAGCATCAACGAAGCCTTCAGGAAGGAACTGACATCCGCGGACGCCAGCTTCGTTGTAGATAGCGACAGGAGATCTTCATCCCCAAGCTTGCCCACCACGAAGGTTGTGCATGGAGCGGCTAGCACCCCCAGCCAAGCCACCACAGCACAGCTGGTGCGCCGCCTGGACACTGCAAATCACACCACCATGGAGCGAGAGGCAGAACCCAGGACACCACCACCGGTGACGCCACCACGGCGACACCAAAACAGCACAACACGACCGGTCGCCGTCCACCGGCCAGCAGACCCCAGATCCGGCCCACAGGGGCCAGGACGAGGCCAGCCCCGACCCCTGCCGGCAGAACCCGCCCAGGTCGCCGCCCCGACGAGAGATAGCCGGCCAGCGGCCGAAGCACGGCCTGGCGGGGCGGATCCGCGGCCCGGGGGCCGGATCCACGGCTAGGTGCAGCCAGGGCGTGCCGTAGGGCGGTCAGCAGGCAGAGCCGGGCGCCGCCGGGGACGCGAAGCCCCAACGGGAGGCGTCGGCACCGCTCCATGGAGCCCAGCCGCCGCCGACACGCCCCGAGGAGCTGGACGCCGCCCGATGTCACCCGATCCGGAGGAGGGGGGGGGGGGCGCCGGATCTGGGTCCAGAGGACCAGGATCTGGAGCCCCGGCCCGCCGGCGGCCACCACCATGGACGGGGTCACAGGAGAGGGGGAGGGGATGGAGAGAGGAGAAGGGAGCGAGGGCCGAGGACCGCCGTTGTTGGGCGCCTCAGCCGGCCGCCACCGCCGCTAGCAAGAAGCAGCGGCGGCGGCCAGGGAGGGCACGCCGGCGACGGACGGGACGGGGGCGGGGGAGTCGCCCCCCGTGTCGCCCCGTACGGAGAGCGACGCGGGGGTCAGGGATGAGACGGTGCCTTCTAACAGAAGGATAACGTAGACATATTTTCAACTTCATCCGACTCCATTTCCGTGTAAGAGCAGTTTGAAAACCCATAAACAGTTCAAAACTGACGAAGAAGCTATACCATTTTTTTTTAACTACTATACCGAAACTATACCAAAAATTAGAGACTACGATCGGGATTTCCTCGCCATTAGGCTTGGCCGGGCCTCCGGATTAGGCCGGTTTATGTTTGCAACTGGAGCGAGAGCGAGAAGGCAACGGCTCCCCGGTCACCACAGGAGGCGCACGGGAGGCCGGTTTATGTTCGGCAGAGACTCTCCCGGCGATCCTTCGAGACAGCGAGAGCGAGAAGGCAACGGCTCCCGGTCACCACGCGCGTCTTCCATCTTCCATCTTCCATCTTCGTCCTCGGCAGGCACAACACGACTCCAAGTGGCCAAGCACACTCTCGCTCGACACGAGCGCACGAGCGATGATGAGAGCTCTCTATTTTGTCCCATCTGAACCGTGATTTCACTGATAGGTGCTTTCTGAGTGTGTCCGGTTTCGTCTTGTAGAGATTACATATGAAAAAAAATCATGTCGTACAATCAATTAAAAAAAATGTGTTATAATATGAAAGGATTGGTAGCTAACATAGTAATTGAGTCTTGAACTTTGTTCAGCTATATCATGCATAACCAAAGTTGCAAAAATAAAAAAAAAATTACCATATAAAACGGATCATGCATTCATCAATTACTCCTTGTCCTGTTTATTTTAGGAATTCTAAGACAAATTAAGAGAGAACATAAAAGATGCATGTACCCTCATTTTATTTCCTATTCAAACGCTATCATCAAAGCCTGATTATTGTGATTGGTTGATAAATAGAAAGTACGTATTTAATGCAGATTTGATTTTTATCCTCTAGAATGCATTATATTTTAAGATAATTTTTGAATACTAGAATGCATTATATTTATATTATAGGACAGATAGAGTAAATCTAAAAATAAAGATTTATATATTTAAAACTACCTCTAATTAATGATCCTATATTATTACCAAACTAAAGGTCTGTTTGGAATTTTGGATACACCCAGCTAAAGTTTAGCTAGTTAATTGCCAGAGCTAAATTTTAACCAGCTAATTTGCTAGGATTAGCTAGGTTGCAATAGCTAATGGGATTAGCTTGTTCCAATTATTAGCTTGAGGCTTTTTAGCTGTTAATTAGCTAGGCTATTTGGATGCACCATAGCTAAAATTGTCTTCCTAGAATTTAGTTGGTGCATTCAAACGGTGCTTAAAAACGTAATCCATCATCAAAGCCATGAAATCGACCTTGCGTTATCGACCCAACAGCTCGACCGTATCGACCTTCTTGATATATATATATATATATATATATATATATATATATATATATATATATATATATATATATATATATATATATATATATATATATATATATATATATATATATATATATATATATATATATATATATATATATATATATAGATAGATACAAGATACAAGATACATATACACAGCTCGATCAAGTGTACATCGCATACCCGATCGATCGATCCAGCATGAAGTTCTACGACGTCGTCATGGTGCACACGATGGCTATCTCATTGGTTGTTATTATGCTCCAGCATGCACCGGTAGCACAATGTAAGTCCACAATCGTTATCAAGGGCAAATAGATAGATGTACAAGCTAGTTAGTAGGAACACAAAATTTAGAACTATCTCTTTTTTCCTTCTATTAATTGGAAACACACTAAATTTAATTAACACATACGATGCTCATATGTCTACTTTTATATATTTACTATGATGTGAAATGTTAATGACCTTAATATTTGCCTCAGGTCGTTATCAATTACAACATGCTTCCCTCACCACAACAAGTGATAATTCTACGGCGGTCAATTTCACAACTACGTTACACGAGAACAAGTTCGAGTTGATATTTTGCCGTGAGATAACGTGCGGTCCACTTTTCAAATGGATAGACTGCTATTGCTGCCCGGCGAATAATACAAAGACAGGCCGTGTGTGTTATGACACCCAGGAAAAATGCAGGGCTAATTGCGCCGTATGCAACCCAAAGTGCCCACCGTCGTAGCTGTCCCATGCCAAACGGCAAAGGAGGGTTGAGGGTTGTCATCATCGTCACCATTCGTGATTTTGAACTGGGTCCGAATTTGTGGCGGCCAGTTTAGTTTAATCTACTATGGAGAAAGTAGTATGTATTTTTCTGGAAATTTCCATGTATTACTTAGTGCACCTATGCCTTGGCAGCATAGTCCGGTGGGCGAGCCTTATGGTAGTATTCTCTCACGTCCCGGTGTCTGTAGCCCAGCGGTACTGCTCGCCCGAAACTTGGTGGTCATGCTATTACTTCAGTACTTCTACCCCGACCCGATGGTCGCGCACGCTGCGGCGGTCCTTATGGACGCCAAGTGCAAATCAGCCATCCACACACGCGACGAGGTTCATTGTGTCAGGTGAAACCGCTTTTTTCAGCTTCATCCGACTCTCTATTCCCGTGTGAGAGCAGTTTGAAAAACCTTTTTTAGAAGAAAAAAAAAACAAGAAGCTATACTACCAAATAGAGAGACTACAGTCGGGAATCGGAATTTCCTCGCCTTGGCTGGGCCTCCGAATTCGGCCGGTTTATGTTTGCAAACTGGACGACCCAGCCCGATGTCGGTCCGGTCCGTCCAAGATTTCGCCGCACGGGAAGGGAGACGTACGGGCCACGTCGGCCGCTGCCCCGCTCACAAGTCACAAGTCACCACACACGGGAGCCGGGACCGCACCCCACTGACATCCCGCCCCCACAGAAGATTCATCCAACTAAACAATACTGACACGTGGGACCCGTCCCCACGCGCCACGAGTGGCTACGGTGCCTCCTCGCCTTCCCGCCACACATCCCCCACTCGCCCCTCACCATCGCAACAGAAACAATCGCTCGTCGCCGTCGACCCAAGCCACGCCACCGACATGTGGGACCATACCTCTGGGCCCACTCGGCAGAGACTCCGGCCGAGACAGCGAGAGCGAGAAGGCAACGGCTCCCCGGTCACCACGCGCGGCTCCTTCTCCGTCCTCGGCAGGCACACAACACGACTCCGGCCCAGTGGCCAGGTACACTCCCCCGCTCGACTCGAGCGCACGGCACGAGCGATGAGAGCGCTCGCCTCGCCCGCCGCCGCCTTCCTCCCGGGGATCCCGAGCCCTAGCCCTCGCGCGCGCGGGGCTCCCCGTTCCGCGGCGGCCGCGCTCTCGCGGGCCCCTTCTTCCGGCCGGCGCTCCGTCGCCGCCGCGGCCGCGGCCGCCACAGGGGACCACTGGGGCGCCGACCACCACCAGCACTACCACGGAGGGCGCGCGGGCGGCGCGTCGGAGGCCGGGCCCACCGCGCCGGCGCGCCGCGTCAAGTGCGACGTGGACGTGGTGTCGTGGCGGGAGCGCCGGGTGCTCGCGTCCGTGCCCGTGGCCGCCGACGTCGACACCCTGTGGCAGGTCATCACCGACTACGAGCGCCTCGCCGACTTCATCCCCAACCTCGTCCAGAGGTCCGCATTTTTTCCCGTCTCGATTTGTCGCTTGATGTGATTGCATTGATGGTGCCCTCATCGAGTCCGCATTCTGAAGGTGTTTGATTGGGGTGATTTTGTTCGTGCTTGCTTGCAGTGGGACGATTCCGTGCCCGCATGAAGGGCGGGTATGGCTGGAGCAGAGAGGCCTGCAGCAAGCGTTGTACTGGCACATTGAGGCGCGCGTCGTGTTGGATCTGCAGGAAATCCATGACTCCGTACGTGCTGGCACAGATTG
This sequence comes from Themeda triandra, assembly GCA_018135685.1. Lineage (NCBI taxonomy): Eukaryota > Viridiplantae > Streptophyta > Magnoliopsida > Poales > Poaceae > Themeda > Themeda triandra. The sequence goes on from JAENPR010000472.1 coordinate 173,141, forward strand.
ACTTCCCTTGACTGCTAAATTGCAATGGAACAGTTTTGGAGTATCCAACATTTTGTTATACCCCGACAATGTTATGTCATTTTTATGTGAAATGCCACTGAAAAGTACTAGTAGATGATCAGTTGGCCAGTCCATGAGGGTTTGAATGCAACATTTGTGTTTTTTCAGCATGTGCTGTGCTATCATGTTTCTCTCTGATATATTTCTGTGTTGTATGAGTAATATTTAGCAAATCCGAAAAATGATGATGTATCTCCATTTTCCATTCCATGTTAAGTTACATTGCCTTACTTGATTATTCGTTCATGATTCTGCTTTCAGATTAATGGGCGAGAACTCCATTTCTCGATGGTAGATGGTGACTTCAAGAAGTTTGAAGGAAAATGGTCTATAAGATCTGGTCCAAGGTATGCATCTGATGATCATTTTTCTTTTCTCAGGATAAGTGGGACGGGAGGCAAATCAATAAAGACATAAGTACATGTATCTTATATACTAGTATACTACCTTATTTACTGATTTTCTTTTGATGAACATCCAGCTTAATTTCGTCACTAGATTATATTTGCATCACCATGATGCCCCAGACTAAAAACATTTTCCCTTCTTTTCACTATTCCTTAAATAGGTCTCCAACTTCTAGTGAGCGGAAAAGGAGATTAAGTCTAATATGGCCTATTTTGCTTTTGTTTGCTAGCAGGTCATCTAGTGCAATTTTGTTGTATGAAGTTAATGTGATACCAAGATTTAACTTCCCGGCTATATTTCTTGAAAAGATTATAAGGTCAGATCTTCCTGTAAATCTTGGTGCCTTGGCTTGTAGAGCTGAAAAGATTTATCTGGAAAAGCAAAGTTGTGGTTCGAGAAAATTCTCTGTTGAGGACTTGAAGCCACCATCTACTTCTTCTCAGCCTGATAAATTCCATAGTACGACAGTTGATACTTCTAGTAAGTTTAAAGAAGCACCTCCCACTTCTGGTGTTAGCAGTGTGCTTCCATCACCTGCTTCTGAATTGATTGGAAAATGGGGTGTATATGGAAACGTATGCAGAATTGATAGGCCTTGCGTGGTAGATGAGATCCATCTTCGAAGATTTGATGGCATGTTGGTAATTTACTAAACTTATATCAATACTTATTGGATTCTTAGCCATCAAGGGAAGGGTATTAAAGTTTTGTCTTATCCTGTGATACGGTGTGCATGAAGGAACATGAGGGGGCTCATAGGTGTGTTTTTGCTAGTATCACTGTGAAAGCACCAGTTCGAGAGGTATGGAATGTTCTCACGGCATATGAGAATTTGCCCGAGTAAGTAGTTCTATCTTTCTATCTTTTGAGTTCACATTCTTATTTTATTACATGTATGATCTAACAAATATCATTTGATAGATTCGTACCAAACCTGGCTATCAGTAGGATTGTTCTTCGTGATAACAACAAGGTCCGCATAATGCAGGTAGAATATGTGGTTCTCTTCTGGCATATTTTGTGGTTAGCTGTTTTTACTAGAACATATGAAGTAGGCTGGTTGTCCTTTGTTTTTACTACACAGCATAAAAATGTCCTCAAGTCATACACAGTTTTCTCTTGTGTCCTGTTTTCAGTTCACTCGATTGTTTTCATTGTGCCCATCTGAAAGAAAGTTCTGAAATTCAGTCTGATAGTCTTTGTTTTCTTTTTCAAGCATTATATCTTTTGAAATCGTTTTTCTAGGAGGGTTGCAAAGGCCTGCTTTATATGGTCCTTCACGCCCGTGTTGTTATGGATCTTCGTGAAAAATTTGAGCAAGAGATCAGGTTTGAACAAGTCGAGGGTGATTTTTACTCGTTTAAAGGGAAATGGCGCTTAGAACAACTTGGGGATCAGCACACCCTGTTGAAGTACATGGTTGAGACTAAGATGCATAGGGACACCTTTCTCTCTGAGTCTATCCTTGAAGAGGTAAGCCATATATACATTTTCTTTAAGTTACATAACATTTCACTTGTTAGCTTAAGATGGTTGAAGTAGGCTTTTATGTGCACACTGTATTCTGTTTTGGTTATACAAGTGTTTTGCATGGTAATGGTATATATTTCATGCCTTTGCAAGTGGTATAAGCTCACTATAGTCAAATTTTCGTATTTGGTTGGTTTAAACTTAATAATTATCTCTAAAGAACCTAACAGGGATTGATTTTCCACTTTCTTGGTGGCTTACGCCTCTCAAATATCCAAATTAAAAACTTGAAGGGATTTTAACAACATTTGTTTTACAAGTTGTCGTATCTTCAGCGCTTCAAATTCCAGGTGACTACATTCCGTAGCAGTTAGTACATCAAAAAAGTTGATCATGGTTTCTGACATTTCTTATTTGCTTTTGACTATAGGCTGATTTTTCGTGCTCTTACTTGGATTAATTGTGTGTGGTGCCTTGATGATTATGTCAGCTGAATACTTTGATAAAGTTTAATGTCTTTATAGATAGTAAGTTCATTTTCATCAATCTGTTACAGGTCATATATGAAGATCTTCCATCAAACTTGTGTGCAATCCGTGACTATATCGAAAAGGCTAGAGCCAAGGGTAGCAACTCCGCAGCTGATTCTGATACATCCATAGACCCAGATGCTTATCATGCTGAAACCAGGCAATCTGATCAAGCATCTATCTCTTGCTCATCCAGCACCATGAAGCAGAGACCAAAAGTCCCAGGGTTGCAAAAGGACATTGAGGTCTTAAAATCAGAGCTTGAGAATTTCATTGCAGAGTTTGGTCAATATGGTTTCATGCCTAAGAGAAAGCATCTCCGGTCTCATGGAAGGGTGGATATCGAGAAGGCAATAACCCGAATGGGTGGGTTCCGGAAGATTGCCAGCATAATGAACCTTTCTCTTTCTTACAAAAATCGAAAACCAAGAGGCTATTGGGATAATCTGGAGAACTTGCAAGAAGAGGTAATACTATATATCTTTAGCCCCCTCCTGTGCTTATCAGATATCCATTCTAGCACAAGAATACAGGTATACCCTGTTTTTTAATCTTTGAAAGTTTTGCACAATATATTGCAAATAGAGTTTAAACTTATCCCCTTGTATTTCTAGTATGAGTGAAAGTCAGCACTCTTTGACTCTGTCCATTGAATTTTATAATGTCATATGCTGTATTCAACATTTTTCTTCAACTTCTGACATCAGCATCTGATCACTATATACAGATCAGCCGGTTCCAGAAAAGTTGGGGGATGGATCCTTCTTATATGCCAAGTAGAAAATCTTTTGAGAGGGCAGGTAATGTCTGTATCCCATTGTTGGGAAAAAAGAAAAAAAAAAGTATTGTGGCACTTTCATGCTACTGTTTTATTCATTTTAGCACAAATGTCTTTAGTTTTATACCATCAATACATGAAAAACAGAAAATTGGCCCCTATTGTTAGGTTAGATGTGCAAGTTAGATTGGCGTTGTGCCATGAATTGGCTTTTGAAATGATTTTCATGCTCTGTTGGTAGGTCGTTACGACATTGCTCGGGCATTGGAAAAATGGGGTGGGGTGCAGGAGGTTTCGCGCCTTCTCTCTCTTAAACTAAGACGTCCTAGAAAGCAAGGTGACTTGGATGATGAGAGCCGGTCTGAATCCCCATCTGAGATGGCAAAGAAGCACGGGGTGAAACCTGATAAAGGCAATGCTTCCCCAGATGCACAGAAATGGCTCCTGAAGCTGAAGGATTTGGACGTCAACTGGGTGGAATACTAAATGAAGCTTTGAAAAAAGATATGGCATCATTATTAGCTCAACTCTGTCTTCGGTGGTGATCTGGAAACATTCCAACAAAGATGCCGCAAATTGTGCACAGAAAAGCGCAATACATGGGCCAACCCATTCTGAAGGCAACCTACCATCAGGCAACAGGTTTTCTTGTCAGTAATCACGACTCTTGGCTACTGTGTATCTAGAACTGTCGACGATACTAACATCTTTGTTGCGGTCAAATTGATCCGTGGAATTGACAAAGACTAGCCACTAAACGCAGAACATGTGTCGATTTCGTGTTTGAGTCAGCCTCTGCTTTTCAAAGCAGGTGGTCTTCGCTGGGTTAAAGCCGTGTTCACAGATTGGTCGCCTACTTTGTTAGTGATGATGTAAGTTGACCTGGCCCCTTTTGTTTTGACACGGAAAAGAGAAGGTTAACATCCAGTAATAGTTTTCAGTCGGCATCGGCACGTTTACATTTCCTGTTGCTGCTTGGCATGGCTTTTAAAGACAAAAAAAATAAAGGGAAATAAAAAAAGGTCTCGCCGGGATTCGAACCCAGGTCGCCAGATTCAAAGTCTGGAGTGCTAACCACTACACTACGAAACCATTTGTGTTAGGGCGGTTAGCTTTGTAATATAAGTATGCATATGTCCGGGTGGCGAAATGAATAGCCTGGGTGAGTTTGCACTGATGTTCGTTGGACGCGACAGCATTTCTCGGAGCACGTGCGCTGAGGGGTATTTGCCCGATGGCTTTGCAGTTTACGTTCCAATAAGATCGTAGCCGTAATTAGGGTTAGATCCGAAAAGCACGACTCCTAGTGCAACTGTGCAAGAACAGCTCTGCCTCTGCCCTCATCATAAATCCATCGGTACCGAACGCTAAACGAGACACGAGCCATGTGTTGCAAGTTTGCAACTTACACAGGGGCTGCCTGGCTACGATTGCAGAGAAGGGATGGCGGCTTGGTGATGCAGCACGCCTTTGCCTTTGCCTTCCACGAAGGATCTGACGAATGCAATCCATGGGGGTGGGGCCCTAGCATTGAACCGCTCTGAAGCTGACGGAGATGTTTCACTGAAAGATCCTGCTCGTCTTCCGGAGATGTTTCGCTGAAAGATCCTGCTCGTCTTCTAGAACGTAGAATTCCGGCAGTGTGGCAGTAGTGACTTTGTGAGACGAGAAGCACGGGAGTAGTAGAAAAACATAAAGGAGAGGTACAACAGTGTTCAGTACTGACAGTCAGTCTAACTCTCTAACAGCTCAGCACAATTATTATGAATTTAGTATTTATGATGATGCAATCATATTGCCTGTGTGAGCTGCTCAGAACTTCCCTTGATGAGGGAAACTTTTTTTTTTTTTGAACAAAACTACTGCATCTGTTTTGAAACAAACCTGAAATCCATACTAAAATATGCCGGTTATTTTGTACAAAATTGCAATGCTCAATATCAAGCTAGAACTGAATTTGATGCTTACAATTACACACTATTGCCAAATGGAAGCCACACTAGCAGTGGAAGAAGATCAGTTTGTTCGGCCAGCATATCTCATATCATCAATTCCCTAATCGCTCTACAAATTTGTACAATTTCCTCTTCCTTGGAATGGGTGACAGAAGCAGGCATTCTGCCTGCGTGTGATCATTTCGCCGGATGATGGATCTCTGCCATGGATGGAAGAGGATGACGCCTTTTACATCGTCATGTACGGCTGCGGCGACAGGAGCTGCCGCGACACGCGCTCACGGTTCCTGGCCGACTCGGAGCGTCCCAGCGCCATCTCCTGCTCCAGGTTCGGCGACGTCGCGGGCGCGACCGGGGCCGCCGACGAGGCGACCGTGGAGGAAACCATGCTGGAGCTGACGCCGCTGGCCGTGGTGGTGCTGAGGAAGCTGTCGGACGACTTGGGTGGCGGCGGCCTCTCGAGCTCCATGACCCCTTCCAGCATCTGCACCACCTTCCCCATGGACGGGCGCTGCGCGGGCTGCTCCTGGATGCACCAGAAGCTGACCTGCAGCGCGCGCTCCACCTGCGCCATGTCGAGGTCCTCCGCCGGGAGCTTCCTGTCGACAATGCCGGCGAGGTTGCCCCTCTCATACTCCTCGTACGCCCACACCGAGAACTTCTTCCGCCCGGTCTCCTCCGACACGTCGAAGTTGCGGCGGCCGCTGACGGTCTCCAGCAGCACCATCCCGTAGCTGTACACGTCGGACTTGGCCGTGATGGGCAGGTTGGCCAGCCACTCCGGCGCCAGGTACCCCCTGGTGCCGCGCACGCTGGTGAGCGTGCGGTGGCGGTGGTCCTTGGGGTTCACCAGCTTGGCGAGGCCGAAGTCGGAGACCTTGGCGTTGAAGTGGTCGTCCAGGAGGATGTTCTCGGGCTTGATGTCGCAGTGCACGATGCAGTCGCGGCACTCCTCGTGCAGGTACGTGATTCCCCGCGCCGTGCCGACGGCGACGGCGAACCGCGTCGGCCACGGCATCGGCGGCGGCGCGTCGCCGAAGAGGAAGGCGTCCAGCGAGCCGTTCTTCATGAACTCGTACACCAGCAGGCGGTGGCGACCCTCGGAGCAGAAGCCGATGAGGCGGACCAGGTTGAGGTGGTGCGTGCTGCTGATGGTGGCCACCTCCATCCGGAACTGCTTCTCCCCCTGCTCGATCCCCTCCAGCTGCTTCACCGCCACCACCGTCCGGTTCGCCAGCACGCCGCGGTACACGGCGCCGAAGCCCCCCGCGCCGAGCTTCTCCTTGAAGCCCTTGGTGGAGCGCTGCAGCTCGCGGTAGGAGAACTGCACGGGCGCGCCCGACGCGTACTCCAGCAGCGCGTACTGCGCCGACGCCGGCCCGTACTTGGGGCTGTGCCGGCAGAAGAACCACCAGAGCGCCCACTCGGCGAGCACCAGCGCGGACACGACGCCCAGGACGACGACCGCGACGACCCAGGCGCGGACGCCGGACCCGCCGCGCGAGGGCGCGCCCGTGGCGCTGCCGGGGACCGGGTTGGGCAGCGGCGGGTAGCAGACCTTGACGAAGGACGTGCTGGGCAGCGCCGCCGACTGGTAGCCGCTCACGAAGTTGGAGACCTTGAGGAAGCAGAGGCCCGAGCCGTCGGAGAGCGCGGTGGACGCGACGCAGGAGCCCCCCGAAAGGCAGTTGAGGCGGCAGGCGGTGATGCCGACGAAGAACTGCTCCGTGGTGATCTCCGGCGGGTAGGTGAGGAACTGCGTGCTGTCGAGCTGGAGCATGGTGGAGTTCCCGGGGCAGCTGGCGAGGTCCACCTTGCGCGTGCACCCGCCGCGGGGCCTGGCGGGGTCGGTGAGCTGGAAGTTCTGCGACGGGCAGCCGCACACGGGCGCCGTGCCGTTGTAGCCGCACACGCCCATGTTGCCGCAGTAGCCGAAGACCTGGCACTGGTCCGCCACCGCCGACCACTGCTCCGTGGCGGCGTTGCTGCCCCGGGCGGCGCTGTAGGCGCGGAAGTTGCCGTCCTCGTCGAGGCGCACGAAGCGCATCATGTCGCCGCTCTCGCCGTAGTTGCTGCTGTAGGCGACGACGACGGGGGAGGTGAGGGTGCCGTCGGTGAGGGAGACGATGCCGTTGGTCTGCATCGTCAGCGTGGGCGAGCTCAGCGTCTTGTTCGCCGTGAAGGAGGTGTTGTACCCCTTGTTGAAGTAGGTGACGGTGGTGGCGGCGCTGGTCCACCGCAGCGTGAGGTTGCCCGTGGCCGTGTCGACGGAGAAGACGTAGGCGCCCGAGGTGAGGTTCATCCCGGAGGTGAAGTTCTGCGACATCACCACCGTGTCCGTGGGGTGGTCGAACGACTGCCACACCGTGGCGCCGCGGGCGTCCTTGAGCACCAGGTTGCCGCTCTCCTGCACGGCGGCGGCGGACACGTTCTGCCCCCCCGTGTTGGACGCCCAGAGCACGGCGCCGGAGCCGTTGACGAGCTGGAGGTCCCCGTTGGACGAGAGGCGGAGCGAGCCCCCCGAGTCGACGGCGGCGCCGCCGCCCCCCGCGGACCAGACGGGCACGCCGCCCGCGTAGGAGAGCGCGGCAACGAAGAGCGACGTGGAGGACGCGGACGCCGTGAAGCCCAGCGAGAAGGTGTTGTTGGGCGACGTCCACGTCGCCGAGTTGCCCGGCGAGAGAGTCGACCCCACCGGCATGTCAGCGCCGCGGGACAGCAGCGGGAGGAGGAAGAGGAAGCAGCCGAGGGCCGCAAGGGCCCCGGAGCTTCGCCGCATCTTGATCTTCCCGGCGGTTCGGGGGCAGCCCGGATCCTCTGATTCGTTTAGTTCTTTCTTTTCTCCGATGGGGATGGCCGACGGCAGACGGAGGTGTAGCTAGCTAGTCATCAAGGTAGGCAACCTCACCTCCCGCCTCTGGCATGTGCCATGGCGTCTTCTCCTCTGCAATTGGTAAGATTACAATGGAATCGGGCGCGTGGATCTGGTCTTGGCACGAGGGGGAAGGAGCGAGGAGTTGGACTGCCCGAGCTGGTAGAACAGGGGAGGAGGAGACCGGGACAGAAGCAAGTTGTGTTGTGCTACAAGTGAGCCTCCCGAGCTTGGAAAAAGTCCAAGCGTTTAGAGTGTGCTAATGACTGACTGACAGTGACGCACACTGCCCGGCTCCTCCTCCAACTCGAAGAAAAAAAAAACCAAAAGAAATTACTATTCGCGTAGAAAAACAACAGAGGAACGGTATTATTATCAGATGTCGGGTCAAAATGTGAAATCACACCTCCCGTTCGTTGTCGACAGCGTTGACAGTCCATCAAGCCACGCATTAGTTTTTATTTACCGGGATGGCTCATGGTTGACTAGACTACTGCAGCTCATAGCTGCTGTGTTTCGACCATAGGAGACGAGAAGAACATTCCACTTCGCATCTGAGGAAATCCTCGATCTCTTCTCTCTTCAGGAGCATCAGCGGATCTCTTCTCTCTTCAGGAGCATCAGCTCCAGTGTCCAGATGATGATGATCAGATGATGCTCTGTACACTGTGTTAAGGACCAGGTCTTCTTAATGCGGCGTTTTACGGTACCAGCACGGCGATGGCAGTCTTCTAATGCGACGTTTTACGGTAGCAGCACGGCGATGGCAGTGCTGCTGTAGGCGTATATCATGAATGGAACTTGGAGCAATCGCCGCCGTTCAAGACAGGCACCGACGGCCCTGATGGTGTGGGATGGTGCCATGGTGGTGGACTGGTGGGCCTTGACCGGGTACTGGCTCGGCTGGATGTGTGGTGGGTGGGTGATCAAGGTCAACATGGGCGGCTTAGAAAATAGATAGACGCTCATCCTCATCTGATGCTTCCTCGTGCTCTCTCTCTCTCTCTCTCTCTCTCTCTCTCTCTCTCTCTTCAGATTATTACTAGAGCTTATAGCATTTCCTCTGTTTGTTGCGTTGTACACCGTTCGGTAGTACTACGCTCTTGTTTTCTCCTTCTAGGTTGACTTTGACTATCCTTGTGTAAAATGGGCAGCAACAGTTGGGCACATGTGATACCTCTAATATTAGTTAATTGTGAGCATAACCACGACGCCATTGTACCATGAAAAGGGCTCTAACCCCTTTTTAACAATCCTATGAAGAACTATTATTGCTTGATGAAATATGCAATTTTGTTACCTTCTTTTTTTTGGAGTTTGAAAAGCTTACCAATCAGTACAATACAAATGCACAAGTTTCACTCCCTAAATAGAAGCCCCCTCCGATGGACTTTTATAAAATCAATGTCGATGTTTCTTTTTCATGCTTCTACAAATGATGCAGGTTGGGGTTTCGTGGCTCGTGATCAAGAGGGAAATTTCTTAGAATGAGGAGCAGGGAGCATTTGTAGAGTAGCCAACGCCTCACATGCAGAAACGTTGGGGATTTTGAGAAGCCTGGAGCGAGTTCATGATTTGGGAATGACAAAAATCATATTAGAAACAGATTCTACAACAGTGCCCAAGGCTATTATATCTACAGAGCTAGATAGAAGTATCGTATCTATGGGTGTTTAGTTAGACGAATATGTGAGTTGATGTCATATTTAGTACAATGCTATGTTGTTGTATGCCCAAGAGCATGTAATAGAGTTGTTGATAGATTAGCTAGCTATATGGGTGTACTTTGGATCGAAACTCGTCTATATATATGACGGATGCTCCAGACTTTGTATTGGCTATGGTTTTAGACAACCAGCCTGGAACCAGGGATTAATGGCATTTTGCTTCCTTTTCAAAAAAAAAAAAAATCGTTATTGATAGCGTATCGTTATTCACCGAAAGAAAAAAAAATGGATGAATAAGAACCGGCGGACAGGGTACAGCCATTTTAAAGCTAGTGTTTGATTTTTGTCTTTCTTTTCTCGAAGGTAACTATGGCTGAAATAATAGTCGCTCATAAATACTACAGCAAAAAAACTAAAAAGAAAAAGATGATCTCAGACTGGCCTGTGGCACAGCCCACAAGCGGTCCAACGATTTTCAGGAGGCTAGGCCGTTTTCATTAAACGGCCCAGTGACGTACGCCTTAGAAAACCGGGCCGTTTGTCAGCCTGCGGGAAACGGGCCGGAAAGTTAGCGCTCAGCACCACACCGTTCAACAGTTTGTCGCATTCTGAACTTTGATCAGAAAGACGCAGCTTACGATTGTGAATGTTTTTTTTTTTTTGGCTTTGGTGTGGATAGAGGAACAAATGGAAAGAGAGAGGAGGGGCGACCGAGAACAGTGGGTGTGAAATTGCATACCTGACGCACAGGTTTCAGAAGAAAACCGAACCCTGTCTGTTGCCAGAAACTCGTCAGAATTCGAAATGGAGGAAGCCACGGGACGGTTTTTTCAAAGTGAACACAGATGGAGAGCTTTCGATAGCGATACTAGATTGGGCGGCTGGGGATTCATTAGAAGAGATGACCATGTGATGTTGTTGAAGGTCGGTGCGGGAGGAGAAGCATTTCTGCAGGATGATTTTCAAGCTGAATTGTTGGGATGTGTCGCAAGTCTGAAGGAAGCGGCTCTAGAAAAAAAGAAAGTTTCTGAATATATAATCACAAAGCTCCAGGCTTGGTTTCAAATCTGAATATCTGATCATGTTAACTACTTTCAACGAAGAAGACGGTACTCGAAATGGGATATACGAGTAGTGAATGTTTGATTTTGCCCTTAATAGCGTACTCCGTACGTGCGTAGTAAGAGATATTTCTCTTCTAGTAGTACGCGTGATCCCTGCTATGTGCATCCAAAAGACACGAGTGCATATATGTTTAATTTCAGGTTTTTGTCAGCTGTGAACGCCCAAAAGTCAGAATAGCACGAGACGAAAACAAAAACTACATGCAGCGAACAAATGGTATGATGGTTGCGTTAAGTTTTGGACTGTCCAGAGCTACAAGCTTTCAAGATGAACTCGGTCGATTCAACTGCTTTACAGAGCAGCAAACACTCTGTCAGATTATTCAAAGATACATACTCCATTGGCTGCTATGTCAAGTAATATTAGCCTAATATTAAATCAAGCTGAATATTCTTCATGAGAACGTGGAATCTATTTCATTTATACGGACGCTAGCTGTCAGGAGTTCAAGTTCATCGGATTACCTACCTAAAAGAAAGGGACTTCAAGAAGTTCAGCTGGACAGCGACGGCGGTTGCACGCGTCATACGCTCTCTCTCAGGTCGCAATCATTTCGCAATGTCAACCCCCGCCAAGGTCGCTGGAGCGATTTTCTTATCATCCCAGCTGACGATGATGACGATGATGAGCCTCTTAGTTGCCATGGATCGGACCTCACTGCACGTCTGCACCACGAACAGACGAATAAATGTCCTCAACTGAACTGAACTGAAGTCAACTCAACAGAAACTGATGAGAGTATCGGCAACAGCATGACAACTCAGTTGGTGCCTATGATTTCGTCGAGACAGATTTGGAAATCCCTCACGCCAGAGGCCAGAGCGAGAAGCTTCCGTTCATTCCGTCTGGCGGTTGCGTCGCGTCGCGCCGTTGGAGGATCGGATCTGCTCAGACTGTCAGACAGGATGGCTTTTAGGCCTCTTGCTGCTGCTGAGAATGGTTGGAGGAGCAAGCTAACGGCCGGGTGCGCATTGCTGTACTTGTTGCTCTTGCTACGACGTTTGATCCCCGGATCTTAACAGAAGATTTTGAGAATGGAGGCAAATCTTATATATCGCTCTTCTAACAAGCAAGCAGCTGGCATTGTTCCTCGTGCCGATCGTGTAATAAACTGAGCATGGAGCTCTGTTTTCTCGCTTCCCGGCATGCATGTAACATAATTTTCACCCGTCATTTTGCAACATTTGCCATGTAAACCGCAACAAAACGATGGAATCCATGCCGGTCAGGCTCATATGTTACGTTGCGTGCTGCTCAGGGTGCGTAAGCGAGGAGGACCCTTGCCGCCGCCGACGTGCCGGGAGCACTCGGTCGTGCCCCTTGCCCTGCGTCGGCTGGCATGAATCGTGATCGATCAAAAACTGCAAGCACAGGTAGCTGTAAGCCAACACGGTTTAATTTAGAATAACAATACGTGCACGAGGAATAAAAAAAAACGTGCACGAGAAAAGTCTACGCGTTGATTTATTTCGTTTGAGTAATTTGGGGAGAATTGAAGATTCAAAGGCACGGTGTCGTAAGTAATCCTAATTCCTAACCATGCAGATAACGACTTGGCGAAACCACATGAATCGGATCCGAGACTCTGCAAACCTGCGTACTGTATCTGATTAACTGGCCTTCTTTTTTTTTGAGCCATAATTAACTGGCCTTCTTGAACATGTAATACTGACTACGATTGTAGTAATGCGAGCGACAACAAAGGTAAAAATAAATGAGCCGATGGCGTGTGTTTACTTCCATTATTAGTAGAGAAATTTTACTACGCTTGGAAACAATGAGAGCCGTTCATTTTGTTAGATCCAATGGTTTATAAATAGGTGGAAAAGAAAAGGAACTTAAGTTCTTGCCAGGAACCAGCAAATGTGTGGGCCCGGAACTAGGCTCTAATTAATTTTGGAGGGTATAATAGTATTTTTATCTATTAGAAGCCGCTTGTCTTCTCAATAAAAAACAGCTGCTTCTCTCACTTCCTATGTTCTTCCCAGCTGCGCCGCTCTCTCGCGCGCGCCGGCGCGGCAGCCTCGTGCTCCTTGGACGCGTGGACTCGGATAGCAGGCGATCGTCGCCACATATCCCTCGCGAGTTCTATCTCCTTCATGTCTGATGTCTCTACAGCTCCCTTCCTCTCCAGAGCGCTGAGCCGCCTCCGGACTCCGGCATCTCACTCGCGGGTCTCCGTGTCCGTGTACGCGGCAGTAGCGGCCGTGAGGAACTGACGCGTGCAGCGCCTGTGGCGGCGGGTTTCGCGGCGTTGCCCTGCACCAGCGCCGCCGCAGCGTTGCCCTGGCGTTGCCCCGCAGTCCTGCACCAGCACCGTCGCAGCGTTGCCCTGCACCGGCGCGGCTTCGCCCTCGCGCACCCCAGCAGCGGCAACGGCCACATCTCCGGCCGTCTCCCTCTCCACCACCACGACCTACTCAGCGCTCAGCACTAGCCGCTGCTCCTTGGCCTCCACCACCAGCGAGGAGGGCGGCGAGCAGGGAGGCGGCGAGGCTGGCGGCGCACGGGATTGAGTTAGCGATAGAGAGAGATTAAGCGCAGAAGTACAAAACTGCCCTTTACTAAAATTAGTTAATTTTCGTAATTAACTAGTGCGGTAATTATTTTTTACGGCCCAAGCACAGTAACAAACCTCTGTACGGTTTGTACTGCTTGCACCACAAGTTTCCGTGGTGTGTTTATCTGCTTGTACTACTTGCATACAGAAAAGCACAGAGTAGTAGGCAATACCCTACTCTGCGGCCGGTTTGACAGAATTACAATTTCATTTTAAAAAAATCAGCTCTCTTAATGGAGATATAGTACTAGCAATTAGATATGGAGCTTGTCGGCTAGCGCTACACCGTTGACTTTGTTCGTAGACGTCGACCATGAGCTAACAGGACAAGGACAATATATTTGAACACGATAATTAACCATTTTGTTAGCGCCGCACCTTGGATGTGGTACGGTCAGTAGAAACGTAAGTAGTACTCAGCAATATATAACTACCATTGGCGTCACCAAAATTCAGGGATCCTAGCTAATCTCTCCGCCGTCTTCGTTGAAGTTATAGCTATCATGCATTGTCACGCTTGTGTCACTACTTACGTATATAAAATATTTACTGAATCTTTTGTTCCTTTGTTCTTTTCTTCAGTTTTTTTTTTCTGGTCCAACGTAATTAGTAATTTATATTGTGCGGTAGGTGTCTTTGGAATCAATTTTCCTTGATTCAGTTTGTGGCACTCGTTGGTGCTCATTCTTTCCTCTACCTATACTTTATACCCTTTGTTCCAAAAACATGACCTTTTCCGTTAACAAAAACATGAGCTTATTGATCTAATCAAAATCAGGCTATAGTAAATTTAACTAAGTTTACAGAAAAATATCAATATTTATAAACAATAAATAGTATTTGAATTTATATTACATGGAAAAATTAGATTTAAAGGTACCGATTTGATATCACAAATATTGATTTTATAACAGATCGAGCTCAGAGGGCATGTGGCAGCTCTAGGCATGACCCGGGGGCGGCAGTGCCGCGGTGGTGGCGGCGGCGCGCGGTGTGGAGGGGAGGAGAGGGCGGCGGCAGGGGCAGGGAGCGGAGAGATAGATGGGAATTACCCCTTTCTATTATTGAGTTGATTTGATTACATATGGGAGGCATATATAGCATAATTGACCTAGCTTAAACCCTAAACTATTTTAGAGAATTCATGCGGATAATCTCTTCCTTTATTTGCATCCTCTAATTATAGAAAATACTTTACTGATGAATAATTGATATGGCGAAGCGACAGCAGCGGCACCAGGCGCGTGCGCGCGTTGGGGCTGCGGCGGCGGCGCCTCTGGCCCCGCAGCTGACCTAGCCACGGCTCATGTCGTCGTTGGTCTCCTCCAGGCCCATATTTAGCCCAAATTCATGGCAAAGTAGTTGAACCATTATTGCACCTGTTACAGATTTTGTTTTGAAAAAAATGGTGAAACTCGCACAAATTGTATTTTGATTAAACCTATAAGATTATTCACAGAGAGAGTATAATATTATTATTAATCCAAAGGATATCAGATGGCACACTATTGCGCTGTACCAGAAGAATCTCAGTTTAGCATTAATAAAATATGATCGGAAGTACTACATGCTAATGCATGATCATCGACCAGAATGACGAAACCACCAATCAGCTCACTACACCATGGCAAGCTGCAAATATAATAATATAATGTAGTACGTACATAGGAAATCAAAACTCTGTTGATTTGTGTGAAAAGAAAAAAAAAAAAACCAACCACTAGTAGCCCAGTTGTTAGTTGAGCGTTTTTTTGGTAGCTGGCAAAGAAGATTCCATTAATTTGGAGATACGCATGACCAAAAAAAAAAAAAAAAAAAAAAAAAAAATCAACGATAGTAACCACGCAGAAAAGTTTGAAACGCTGGCAAGGTCATGGACCTACACTACCATACACAGCGACTGGCAACGAATATTCAAACGCCCGTGTGAAGTGCACGGCGTGCATCTCCTCCTACCCCCAAAGATTCCATCTTCCCTGCCCTGGCTTCCAGTCACATGAATCTCTCTTGATTTTCTTATTGTTGTTTTTTTTTTTACAAATTACATGACATAGACATGGGCGTTTACAACAGGGACGCAGTGTCTCGCTATCAACGGCTATGCCATCTATAAAAAAACATTGTTAAATTCAAGAGTAATTTGAGAAAATACAAGCACTTGCTAGGGTATCTAAAGAAGTTTCTTCCAGTGTTCTTGCTCGTTACCATGGTGTGTGGAGAAGCTTAATTTTTCTGGCTTCAACATTTTCGAGTTAACTTTTTAAAGAGGAGAGAAATAATGAAAAACAATTTATTACTGTGCAGCAATATTCTCTAGAGATTGGAGTCGCACGCACACACTGGCCACTAACTTCACCACCCCGCACGCGCGCACTCTATCTATCTATATAGCTGCCAATAAGTCGTCCATGGGCTGGGTACTCCGCAGCTTCTTCATTCCATTTCACAACTAAACCCATCAATAAGCAGCTGATCGAGAGGAGAGTCGTCGTCGAGGTTGAGGTCGTCGGCAACATGGCGTCGTTGCCATCGGCATACAGCACGTCGGGGCCGTCGCCCGACTGGCTGAACAAGGGCGACAACGCGTGGCAGCTGACGGCGGCGACGCTGGTGGGTCTGCAGAGCTTCCCCGGCCTGGTGGTGCTCTACGGCGGCGTGGTGAAGAAGAAGTGGGCCGTGAACTCGGCCTTCATGGCGCTCTACGCGTTCGCCGCCGTGTGGATCTGCTGGGTCACCTGGGCCTACAACATGTCCTTCGGCGACAAGCTGCTGCCGCTGTGGGGCAAGGCCCGCCCTGCGCTGAACCAGGCCTACCTCATCGGGCAGGCCGACCTCCCCGCCACGGTGCACTACTACGCCAACGGGACCATCGAGACCGCCGCCGCGGAGCCGTTCTACCCGATGGCCACCGTGGTGTACTTCCAGTGCGTGTTCGCGGCCATCACGCTGATCCTCATCGCCGGCTCACTCCTGGGGCGGATGAGCTTCGCGGCGTGGATGCTGTTCGTGCCGCTGTGGCTGACCTTCTCCTACACGGTCGGCGCCTTCTCGGTGTGGGGCGGCGGGTTCCTCTTCCAGTGGGGGTCATCGACTACTGCGGCGGCTACGTGATCCACCTCTCGGCGGGGTTCGCCGGCTTCACGGCGGCGTACTGGGTGGGGCCCCGCGCGCAGAAGGACCGGGAGAGGTTCCCGCCCAACAACATCCTGTTCACGCTCACCGGCGCGGGTTTGCTGTGGATGGGGTGGGCCGGGTTCAACGGCGGCGGGCCGTACGCCGCCAACGTCGTGGCGTCCATGTCCGTGCTCAACACCAATATTTGCACGGCTATGAGCCTCATCGTCTGGACCTGCCTTGATGTCATCTTCTTCAAGAAGCCCTCCGTCGTCGGTGCTGTGCAGGGCATGATCACCGGACTCGTCTGCATCACGCCCGCCGCAGGTACGCTGCCTCTGATGATCTGCCTGATGCGCTGTTCTCGTGTTGCCAATTTTAAAATTTTTATTATCATCCTCGATGACGATCGGAATTTCTCGATGCTGGGAAAGGGAGATACGTACGTACGTGTCGTTGGTGTGAACGTGACCGCGTGCCCCTCGCTCTAGATTCTTAGGACCGACGAGTACAGATTCATGATGCATGTCCATGTCCTGGCTAGCAAGTTAGTGAGATTAGTATGCAAACGGCGGCGCTGAATGGTTGAATGGTTGACTTTGAATTCAAAAGATGGTTCTGATGGTGCCCAGCAAAACTGGACAGCCGGGTTCCCTGCAAAAGCAACATGCATGTGGCCGTATTGCCATTTGCGGATTTTAATTTGTCATTGCCAACGAGTACAAGTGCATTGCGTTTACCATGGTGTGTGGCTATGTAGCAATTAATGAAGCAACATGCTACATGCATGCTCATCTGCAGCCTACACTAGAAGCAACATGCTACATGCATGGTACAATTTGTGTTTGTATTATGGCCTACGCTATGCAAGATATTGCTCCTTAATTTCGTTTCTGAATGTAGGGCTGTTACATTATTGCCCTTTTTTTTCCTGTTAAACTTGTCTAGTAAACTTTTTTTGGCGTAGCTTTTGAAAAAGCCAATATTATAAATTATTAGCACTGTTGAATCCAACAGGAAATATGCTTTAGTATATAGCACATTAACTCAATTGGTAGTGTAAAGTGTGTTGATATTTTTTCTATAAGTATAATGAAAATTACACATTTCTGACATGTACATGACGATACAAACACAAACTATATATTGGAACCAATGGGATGCCTCTTGTTGCTGGTGCACCTAACACAAATCTCCTGATCAGGTTTCTTATTAGCCGTTGGTCCGCTCAAGTTGATTATTTGTAAAGATAATAATAACTAATAATAGTTACTTGTCCGTTGAGTATATATATAACGCTAAAATGACGCTAAGTTTGTACTTGTACTAATCGAGGCTCCAATACATATAAAGAGAGTATATGCAAAGAATCTTCTTCTTATTTTTTTTTATGTGAGTGGTATACATAAAAATAGAATACTGAGCCGCACAGTTCCGTCAGGAATCATGAATCTCTGGTGTGTGCCAGTTTGTCGTACCTGCTTTGCTATCAGTACTTGCCAGTTTAGTCAAAGTCAAATCTTGTCTCTTTTTTACCTTTCCTTTGCACACTACTACTTGCGACAAAGTTACAATTAATTACGACACCGAAAGGAAAAGAAATGGCAACTTGCTTGTCAATTGCGACGTTCATACTTCACTGTCTGCTGTCGGCATTATATATTACAGTCGTAACTGTGCCTAATTTTGTGTAGCAATATAATGACGTTTTTCATGTAAACTTGGTTTAGTTATCTTTGCCGATCGATCAACCATGAGAAATTGAGAATGGACATGCTTGCAATGCAGGGGTGGTGCAGGGTTGGGCTGCCATGGTGATGGGCGTGCTGGCGGGCAGCGTGCCCTGGTACACGATGATGATCCTGCACAAGCGGTCGCGGCTGCTCAAGCACGTGGACGACACGCTGGGCGTGATCCACACGCACGGCGTGGCGGGGCTCCTGGGCGGCGTCCTCACGGGGCTCTTCGCCGAGCCCACCCTGTGCGCGCTCTTCCTCCCCGTCACCAACTCCCGGGGCGCCTTCTACGGCCGCGCCGCCGGCGGCGCGCAGCTCGGCAAGCAGATCGCCGGCGCGCTCTTCATCATCGGCTGGAACGTCGCCGTCACCTCCATCATCTGCGTCGCCATCAACGCCGTCGTCCCGCTCCGCATGTCCGAGGACAAGTTGGACGTCGGCGACGACGCCGTCCACGGCGAGGAGGCCTACGCGCTCTGGGGCGACGGCGAGCTCTACGACGTCACCGAGCACGGCCCGCGCGGCGCCGCCGCCGTCGCGCCCGTGTCCACGCCCCAGAATTGAACTGCTAGTGGCTAGTTGTTGCATTGTTAATGTTGCTCGATCGATCGACCATGTATATTGCTCCATATCCATCCATCATCCATGCATTGTGTTGATGACCATCCGTGACTAGCAATTGTTCGTTCTTCTTCTGCTGAGCCAAACGTGGCTTTTTGTGGATGTAAAATACTTTCGTTTTTGTCCTTGTAATACAGATGAGAGACATGTACCCGAATTTATACCCATGAATGTAATCACATCAAAGTAGAAGAAGTTTGCAATATTCAGATTTTTAAAATTTGGCAGATTATTATCCCAGTGTTCCTATATTTGGAGGACGTGCAGTGCAGCAGCGGCATTCCCTGCCGTCCTCACGAACGCAGCTATAATAACACGCACGCATCGCCGAGATCCATCGACGATCTCGCTGGACGACGAACCTAGCTAGCTACCGCTCATCCATCCTGCCATGAACCGTTCGGCGGCGTCCACCGTACCCCTCGTCCTCGTCCTCCTCCTCGCCGTCGCGACGGCGTCTGCCGCCACCACCGGCGGCATGGCCGGCGCTGCGGAGGCAGAGCAAGCCGGCAACTATCTCGTCTACGTGAACCCACACCCCCCGGGCGTCGATGGCCAGGCGTACCAGCTCGGCATCCTCGCCGCCGCCCTCGGAAGGTACGTGCACCGGCCGGCCGTCGATCTTTGCCGCACATGCATCGTCGGAACGGAAACCTCATCGTGATCTGATGCATGATCTATCTCTGGTATGCAGTGAAGCGAAGGCGAAGGCGGCGATCCTGTACAACTACAGGAACGTCATGAGCGGGTTCTCGGCGAGGCTCACGCCGCCGGAGCTGGAGGCCGTAAAGAGTAATTACGCTTTCATCTATCTATTTATGGATCATGACGACCGGAATCACCACTGATTATTGCTTGTTCAATGGATGCAGAGCAACCTCAGGTTAACCGGGTGCTGCCGAGCGCGACCTTGTCTCTGATGAGCAGCAAGTTCGACGGCGTCAGCTAATTGATCCCGCTTT
Source organism: Themeda triandra (assembly GCA_018135685.1). Lineage (NCBI taxonomy): Eukaryota > Viridiplantae > Streptophyta > Magnoliopsida > Poales > Poaceae > Themeda > Themeda triandra. The sequence continues at coordinate 192,999 of JAENPR010000472.1, forward strand.
TCACTTCCAGCAGCCAACAAGCGCATCCATCGACCATCACCAACTCTAAAATAACTCTCATCTTTAAATTTGTTTGTGGGTGTGTCATTGGTTGCTTGCATTAAACCTTGTACATCACAAAACTAAAGGCAGCATATGAACGCGGTATCTTGCACATGCAACCTTTGTCTGGTACAACCTTATATGTTTCTGTTTCACGTTGTGTTGCATGGAGTCGTCTCCGTGTTATATTAGACTAGTATTTTTTTGTTTAACTTAAAATAAAATCTTGTAGATTTTCCATTTGAGCTAGCTAGTTGTTGGTGACACACTACATACTGGTGCCATCCAATGAGGATATATGCGCGAGGTCAATCCTGTTATAGATGTGGAGGTTAGATCATATCCTGGTGAAGTGAAGGAGAATAAAGCCATTTGAGGCTAGTGCAGTTGGCATTTCGCAATGGCAAGCATGAGATGACACCACTCAGTCTAAATTAGAGGCCTGCTTTGCTGCTGCATGCTAGCTAGCTGTTACCTTCGTTCTTCTCTTCCTCACGAACAATCAGTGCGTAGCAGAAACAAGAAGCGAATAAAAACAAGAGCTTATCAGTTGCGTGGTTACTACTCATATATACACAAGAAGCGAATAACATTCAGTGACTGCATGCTTTGGCTTTCATCAGCATTAGTAGTAGATATATATCTCTGTTCACTTTATCAGCCTTGCTTATTAGGCCAGTCTCAATGGAGGTTTCACGGGAGTGTCATGCACATTAAATAGACTATCATGTCAGCATTTACATGAAATTGCATGAAATTGGAAGGAGAGAGAAGGAATTCGTTTCACCATGGTAAAACTATATAGCGGTGTTTTTAAAACATTGGAAAGTGTGTGAAACCCCCATTGAGAGTGTTATTTCATTTCATCCGCATACATGGAGTAAGGTTATTGGTGGAAGAGAGGAGAGAGAGACAACAATGGACCCATAGAAGCTTTAAATAGTATGTGAAACTGTGCAATGAAACTATGCATTGAGGGAGTGAGTCGTTTCGTATCAAAATTTCAAAACTTTAAATAGTATGTGAAACTGTGCAATGAAACTAGCCATTGAAAGTGGCCTTAGCCATGGTAGCCATGGTACAGTGTTTTCACTCAAAAAAATCGGCAAACAATATTTTTTAGTCCGACTTTTCAGCAAACATGGCCGTTACGACACGATTGCTGCAAGCATGCATGTGTCGGCACGGGCGCATTCAGAGGCTTACACAGAACGCTGAGACTGTGATTTCTCCTACCTGATGACATGACAGGAATTCTTGCAGTAATCGCTCGGTTAAGCCCTAACGTGCTGTCACTTGCATGCAAGCTGTGCGTTATGCCCAGCAGCACCCCACCAGCAGTCAGTCACACAAGTCTACCTCGTGAGCACGGAGAGGGCAGCATAGCTAGCACTGACTTGACTGCAGTGGTGGAGTGACTGGTTATCTTTCGTCTACTATCGATCTATCACCAGGCCCTTTCGTCTACTATCGATCTATCACCAGGCCAGCTGCTGGATCCGGGGGAGATCAGATAGATAGATAAGGGTGCGGTGCGGGGCCATCCTTGTTTACGCACTGTGTACTATACTAGTAGCAAGGCGCACGCTTCCGCGCGCCCATACCAGTGTACGCGTTCTAGTTTCATTGGATATTACACAGTTCAGAGTGTATAAGGAGGTCATGTGGTACAAAGCTAAGACAACAGTAGATGTCTATGATAGTATGAAAATACCGTGTTATCATAGTATTATATGTACGGTATGAAAATCCCCAAATAAGTGCAATAGCCATTTAACATTCAACAATAAGCTGATATAATATACGTAGGAAGGTTAAAGCTGCTAAACATATACATATATACATACATCTCCATTATTGTGCAAAGGCATTAATAGATTTAGCACAACCTGTGTATACATTAAAAACAATCACATAAATTACACAGGACCAATAATTTTAGCAGGGTACATCATGCAGAATGTGAGTTATTTGTTCTGAACTCTCATATATTCATTTCAAGCATTCAGAAGTTAAGCAAAAAAAAAAAAAAAAGAAATAGGTGTAGACCATGTAATGTCCACCTAGTTGCATCATTTGCGTCATGGAGTCGACAAAGCACTCCTTAGTCCTGATAGAATAATAACTTCTTACAATGACATATGACCTATAAAAACTTCTCATACCTAAAGTTGGTAACCGTAAAACTAAATGTTCATTCATGATGCTGCCCAAAATTAGAAGTTAATAACTAAATCGATAGGGGATCCCATGCAGTAACCCTAATCAATGGAATATAGCACGAATCTATAGATCGATAGGGAATATCATATTAGTAACCCTAATCGGTAAAGAGAATGTATCTGTAGAGAGGAAGAGATGAATAACCATAGGAAAGCTATTATTCTTCTCAAATCAGAACCCCAGAAAATCAAAATCCTCTCTTTCTTTCCCATGGCCGAACTACGAAGAAGAGGAGAAGTGAAGGAGGCCGCCCTTACCTGGGCCTTGCTCGCGCCGGGTCGTCGCCGAGCCACCCGTGCCGGCGGCCTCCACGCTGGGCGCTAGAGCCGCGCCGAGGCTACGCGCGCGCCGCCCACACCCGTGACCAGCGGCGTGGCCGTAGCTGATGCATCGCCATGGGAGAAAAGTAGAGGAAGGGAGCCGCGAGTGACGGCGGGAGCGTGAGCGGCGGCGGCGGTGTAGGAGCGCGTGCGGCGGTGCGAGCCGCACGAGGAGTCGTGGAGAACGGGGAATAGATGAGGCCGACTCTTTTTTTCCTTTTTAAAATGAGAAGACACAGTATATATTTGGTGTGTTGGCTCCAGAGCAGAAGCTAGAATCTGGAGCTAGAAGCCGGAGAAGACAAAGAAAATGTCAAGAAGCAACTTCCAGCTTCTAGCTTCTCATCAAATCTGGACCATACAATAGAGATCGGACGGCCAAGGAAATCCGGATGACGTGGCCATCCTCCTCTTCATAGGAGCCGGCGGTCTTTATATTGTTTTAATGTCTCATGTTCGATCTATTAGTGGCAAGGGCCGCAAGGCCGACCATGCACGACGGGAAGAATAGTGCAGTGCACCACACATGGCTAAGACTGTTCCTCGTCATTAGTGCATACGAACTACATATACATACATAATATAAGGTAAAAACATACATTCTCCATCTTTTTTTAGATCACACCTATGACGTGTATTTTATTAAACAGGTAGGAGTTTTTGAAATGATTACAAATTAAACGGGACAGTAACCCAAGTTACCAAAGCCCAAACACACCCATAAGGCAAGTATGGAGGTGTTTGGTTGGGTGCATAAGAGCTATCCAGCTTTGGTTGGACCAGTTTTTCAGTGTTTGGTTGCCTGTTTGGGGAGTCTGGGCTGCATTAGGTAAACCATCCGTACCGCGTTATGCAGCACAGGGTAGCACGCCCAAATCGGCCGTTCTACCCTGGCCTGGCTTGAGCCAGCCCCCCGTCTCGTTCCTGTCACCTCCGCTCGCCTCGCTCGCGCCACCGGCCTTCTCCTCGCGTCGATGTGAAGCCGCGCCGCCCAACCTTGAGACGAGCCATGAGGACGGCCTCCCTTTCTCGGAGACGGTACTTCTCCCCGCGTCGATGTGAAGCCGGCGGGGGCAGTCGACGCCGAGGTGCGCACCTGGGAGACCCGTACGGCGGCGGATGTGAAGCCTCCGCGTCGCCCGCGCTATCAAGATGGGCCTCCAACCGAAATCTCGTCACGGTTCGTCGCTCTATCCTCCTCCACGCCTTCACGTGCGCCGCCGGATCTCGTTTCCGGAGATGAACCCGATCAGCCTGGCCGGAGCAGAGGAGAAGCAGAAGATGGAGATGGAGCGGAGGCGCTGCAGCAGCAGTCCTGCGGGGTGGCACTGCTCTTGGATGCAGCGAACTTGTGGCGGTGAAGAAACTGTGGGTGTCGACGCGGTGGATGTGGCTGCCCGAACGAGAGCTGGAGTACGACGACGACGTCGAGCTCCCAGGCATGCTCGTCATGCTGCTTTGCTTTCTTGCTGGAGGCGTGGATTGCTTGCTTGCTTTGCTTGGTTCATCGCCATCGTGTGCTGCGTGCTTGCTTGATTCATGGCCATCGTGTGTTGTGCGCTGCGTGCTGTGTGCTTGTGCGCTAGTGGATGCCCACCAACTGTTTGAAGAAATGCATGAAAAAGAGGTAACCATACCAATTTAGAGAAGGGGTGACTCTATCAAGACAATACAGGCAACCAAACACACGCTGAGGCTAGCCAGGCTTAGAAGGTGCATGCAACCAAACAAAGCCATCTTGGCTTGCTTGAGACAGGCCAAGGCTAGGCTGGCTTAGTTTTGCTAGCCAGACTCGTGGAAGAAACGAAACAAACACACCCTATATTCCCCATCTGAGCATGCATAAGAAAAAGCATAGGCCACATGAGGCGTCTCTGAGTGGACTTGATTACAAGACCCATGTACTATAACAGAAGCTAAGCAAAAGGCTGTGAAAGACCAGTCTATCAAGCTCAGGCGCTGCTCAGTTGTTGAGCTCTCCATCCGTGTCACAGTCCTTGTCCTCCTGCAGGCGTTGTGGAAGGTCAAGCCAAATATCAACACACAAACCGCTACTGGATGCATATGCATATTCCAGGGCCAGCCACGATTTTCAATTCCTCCATGACCCAACCCACTATAATATGAAAACTCAAAAGCATACGCCATGAAACAAGGAAATCGAAATATCTGACCAATTTGAATTTCACATTTTTTATCTGAAATTAGTATCAGAAAAGCCATTTGGGAAAACGATTCAGGTATGTAGGGATGTCAAAAGCAGAGCACTAATTTTGGTTTGTTATGAAGAAATGGGATATAGTGAGTAAATGGGATAACCCTATACCCAACATTCTCCAAAAATATCTGAAATTGCAATTGAATTGGGGAAAACAAAAGATTACATGTTTTGTTGTCAAATTATTAGTTAGACATAAAGCAAATAGGTTCAACATTTCATTTGGTGAACTGGTGTATGGTGTTGCAAGAAGAGGGCAAAGAACAGTTTCGAAACAATCAATACTGATAGATGGTGACTTCGATATTATATAAAAAAAAGATTATAACAACATATCTAGATGGAAGTTTGCAACCCAACAAAAAGTTTCTTTACCTTAAACAGAACCTGAGCTTGAGCCGAAGCACACTAGTAACTCATTTAGTGGGTCATCCTGAGAAACTGGACATACATCCACAGACATTGTGCGAAGAAGGCTTGCTTTAGAGAGAATAAGCTTCATAAAAGACAATGGAACCCACCGAAAACAACTATTTATCTGCACAACTTGAAGATTGCCACACATGCCATCAGTCCACTGTGCATCAGTCCACTCTTCACTTAGGATGTCAGAATTTGTAACACATTTTGGTTCCGATTCTTGAATCTTCGCCAATAAAAGTAATTAAAAAATCAGTTGGCAGCAGCAAGATGACTTTCAGAAACATAATGATGAATATCCAAAAGACAGTGTTCAACATTACCTGAATTTGAAGTTTTTCAATGTTTGGGGAGCTCCTCAACAAGGAGAACAATAGCAAAATGGGGTGCATCTCAACAAAGTGTGTTTCTATTGCCAAGCTCTTCAAGTTGTGAAAGGTAAATGGAATTGTATCCATCTCAACCACAATGTCCTGGGAGAGAAAAAAGACGTGTGATAGTAAATTACTTGCATGGCTAAGGCCTCTCATGTTTGCTTCGGTTTCAAAGTAAAGTAACATGTGTCATAAATCCAAAAACGTTATTTGTATGCACCCATAAGATTAGAACAGCCTACTTTTATATTCTTCCATATGCCTCTTGACCTAAAATAGAGCATCAATTAAGAAAATGCACTATAATCATCTGATGATTGCATCTTATGACAGCATTCACTGACTTTAGCTACTAAGCAAGCTTGTTGTACAGGGCCCAGGACAGCCCAAACCTTTTATCCTTGATTTATGCCAACCAACACAAAATATATATGATGATAAAATGTAATAGGGCATAGGGTCAAACAATGTACCGGATAGGTAAAACTTAGCTCCTGAACTTGGGAAACCCCAGCAAAGAATTGTAGCAAACGTTGTCCACCATGTCCATTTGGTAGATGCACTAACACATCAATGTTGGCATATCGGAGGCGCGGCAACTGCCCAAATCGCAAGCCATCTTCAACGTCTGTATCAATAACCAGAGTTTGGAGATTTGGCGCCTCAATCATGCAGTCAGCAGGCGTGAAGAACACCTGCACAAGCACAAGTTCACGAAGGAGGGGCGACCCCTGAATGATAGCTTGCAATTCCCTCTCTCCGTTGTCTGCGAAAACAACACGCCTTAGGTGTAGCTCCTGGAGCACAGGAAAGCCGGCGAATCCAGATCGAGGGCGGGGTGGAATGCTGCAATTCTCCAGAATGAGGGACACGAGATGGTCGCAGGAGAAGATAGAGGAGTGGATGGTTAAGATGGAGTGTCGCACATGGTTGAAGATGGAGATGGACTCGACACTGCGGCGGGAGAGCGCGATGAGCCAGTCGTCGACGTGGTCATCGTCGTCGACGACGTAGGCGGTGAAGCGGGAGATGCTGGGTGCTGTGTAGCGAAGGAGGACGCGGGAGATGACCTCGGGGCGCGTGCGTCTGGGGAAGCAGAGGGCGAGGCCGGGGACGGCCTCCCAACGGTGGCGCCAAGCGCAGGAGAGCACGGAGGTGCGCACGGCGTCACGGAGGTCGAGGCGCCTCAGAATCTCGTCCAGCACGTGCGCCGGGAGGGAGGACAACAAGTCGCCGGCATCCGCATCCGCCGGCGGCAATGGCTCCATCACCTTAAGCCCCTGCCGGCAGCAGATGGATCGATCTGCCAATAATGGTGGAAGGGGGGTGTGTCAGCTCGTTCATGCAGATTCGGGAACGCAACGAGACCAAGATAGTAGGCTGTACCAGTGTGGGTAGTAGGCTCCTACCTGGACCATGGACGGGGAAGATGGAGCGACGAGCATGGCGGACCGCCGCCGCTGGATGCCGGACGCCGGTGTCAGCAACGGAGCGGAAGTTGGCGACGGTGGCTTGGGAGAGGAATTGGTGTCGTTGTTGCGGCTAGTTTTGGGCTCGGCCGCAAACCTGGGCTGGGCTGCCAGATTACTAGACTTTTTCATTTGGGCCGCAAACCTTACCCGATTGAAATTGTTTGGCTACTGCACTTGCGCGTTTCGAGATTTCTGTCCAAAAATAATTGAAAAAAATGCTTCCGAGCATTCGACCTACAACTACATGTATACAGTATCTATTATTATACATGCCATTCATATATTATTATCATTAGTTTTTCGATTTTTTCGTTGCCCCAGTTTTGATAAGAACCTACATAAGAACATGTACATCGCCTAGGCTCTGCCATTGGAGGGATTTTTTCTAATTTTTAATTCTTTTTTAATCAATATTTCAAAAATATACCTATGAAAAAATATCTGCATGTCATATCCCTTTTGGTCGCGCCAATACAGATGGCGCGACAAAACAACTATGTCGTGCCACATGCAATGGCGCGACAGGTCGCCACCATGGCTCCCAACGTTGACCCAGGCAAACTCCCTGTCGCGCCACATGCAAGCTATCGCGCCAATGCATGTGGCGCCGCGGGACATACAAGTTGCACTAATGCTATAAATAGGTCATCCTAAATATAGAGAGTGCTACTTGATGTCTGCGTAGAGTATATTGCATGGCAATTTATCTGGACCAAAGTGTATGTTTAAAATATTTCACTAGTTTTAAACGAATGTTGCAAGTGTATGTCTCAATTATATAATCGATTCGAAACACATGTTATAAATAATTTTATTAAGATGTTGCAAGTGTTGAAGATGTTGTAAATATTTTTTATTAATATGTTGCAAATATTCCATCATTTTGAAATACTATAATTAGTATAATCATCCGTGGCCAGCTATAAGCTAAAGGCAATTTGCCAAATCAATATGTATCTATTAGTATCCTTAATGTTGCTTTCTCTCAATAGGATAATATTCAGACAACTCTCTGTTTCTCTTCTTTTCCACAACTAACTTGTTGCTCTATTTTGTTTTTTCTATACTCTTTTATTTCTCTTTCTCAAGCCAATAACAATATGGCATTCCATGCTGAATTGGCCGGCCTTTATGTGCTTCCTCCATTTTCTACTTGTAGTATATTTTGATTTTTGAATAAAGTCAAAAAAGAAAAAGCCTGCATGCATGCCTCCATTGATCCAATATTAATAGCCACGAAACTCAAGTAATACTATTTTTAGATGTCTTGTTTTACTTAAAAGGATTTGCATTAATGTGCTTAGTATGGCCGTTTGTCGCGCCATATGCAATGGCGCCACAGGAAGGGCCCTGGTCAATGCTTGCCGCCACGGTGGCCACCTTGTCGCGCCATTGTATGTGGCGAGACATAGTGGTTTGGTCGCGCCATGTGCATTGGCGCGACAAAAAGGGATATGACATGCAAATATTTTTTCATGCGGTATATTTTTAAAATATTGGTTAAAAAGGGATTAAAAAATAGAAAAAAATCCCCATTGGAGACAAGGATGATGGTCATCCTTTACTTCCGTGACAGCGTGGATGATCCGAAGAGCAGAGTAGTAATTAGACACGTGTGTGACGTGTGGCCTGTGATGTGTTGGCGTCTTGCTATCGCGCGGTACATTGCAATGGATTGGATGGATCCACACCACACGCACAAGTCCACGACGATTCTTTCTAGTACTCTTAACTAGTCTACTTAAAGAATTTAGGTTTAGGGTCACGCGAAGGGGCAAACAAGGTCCCTTTCGCGACCTTGGGACGCACCCGGAGAGCCGTACGTCATCAGCAACAGGACCAACGACCGCGTCGAAGGCTCGCCCATTCATCATATATATGATCCGGCTCAGTTTCTTCCGTCACTTTCTCTTTGTTCCGATGATCCAATCCTCTAATTGCATGCACTTTTTTGTTTTGACTTGGTCACTACTAGCTAGCTACTGCCAGTTAAGCTCTTCCAAGAAGCATCTTTCTTTCTTTTTGTTTGGCCGACGGTAACTGTGTAATAACCATATGCCTATGCTTCTTTTTACACGCGACTTTTGCTTGTGATATTTATCTTTGCTGCATTACCATCCGGAAATAAAATCACTGTCCCACACGCAAATTCTTTTATTTTCCTTTTCTTCCACTTTCTTCTCCCAATGGATACAAAGCTTCTTTTTACACGCGACTTTTGCTTGTAATATTTTACATCTTTGCTGCATTACCATCTGGAAAATCACTCTCTAACACGCATTTTTTTTCTATTTTCCTTTTCTTTCACTTTCTTCTCCCAATGAATACAAAGCATTCATGGAAGGAATCAAGGGAACAAGATCGAGTGAGGTGAAGATAAAACTCTCCCACAACAACTTAAGTTAGTTAATTTCATTTAATTTAGCTAATTTGAGCGTGGAATTGCTCAAGATCTGTTTGGTCTTGGATGAAGCCATGAAGGGAGATGGGATGGTCTAGGTTTGATGTTTGCTTGGTAGCTAGGATAACACCATCCTTGTTTTCTTTTTGGTTGGAGAAAAAAAAGGATGAGATGAACGACCATTCTGTGTCTATCTCGAGGTGGGTCCCATGTGTCATGCTCTCTCTCTCTCTCTCTCTCTCTCTCTCTATGTTGTGATCTCCTAAAACAGAGCACATAATAAAAACACACATCCATGGTGGCGCAACAACTCCACCTGCCCCGCCTCACTGGTGCGGGGCCCCCGCACCCTGTCAAAGTCGCCGAAGCGGAGCTCGACGCGATCTCATCAACTGTCACCCCCAACCCTATGCCACCATGCACAAACCACCATCACCTGCCCGCTCGAGGTTGAGTGAAGCGCGTTGGGGATGTGTGTTGTGGCCATGGTGAATCTCACCAAAATCATGCAAGGCTACCTAAGCTAGACCAAAGCTCTCACCCTTTAATTTAAGGTTTCATGTGACTAACAAGAAGTATAAGTATGTAGATACAATGGTACATTGTACATTAGAACTCAAATGGGAATTCTGCCCCAAGAAACCAAATCCACCACAAGAAACCTAATCAAGGGCTCACCTAGATGGTTGTGATTAGTGGAAGGCCTAGAGCCCGACAACCCATGGCCGTTCGCCCAGACTCACAAAAATACACTTTGTTGCAAATTTGAAGAACTATGATCTCATTTGCGTGCTGAGGTTCGCCTAGACACCATTTGTGACTTTTATGGTATAACCTTATCCTACATATGCTCGTATGTATTGTTCAAAAACTATTTTATGATTTAACCGTGTTACACGTGTGACACATACATGTAATCAGATACTACTCATCGAGAGAGCAAAGGGCACTACGTGTCGAGTGTGAACACGTGCACATAATCAGATGCTCAAAAAGGAGGGTCTCTTGGACAAAAAATCCCCGAGTGATCATGGAAGCAACCACCACCATTTCACCAAGACGGATTAGCGAGCAAGAGCATCAACGAGCTCCTGCAACGGCAAAGTCAGGTCAACCGGGCCCGTCTGCCTTTTCAACGCGTGCTAAATTGCATCTGGATCTGGCTGTCCGAAAGGGCAGCGGGGCACTTGGGCGTCGCTTTCATGGCCCAAGCCTGAGCCCCAAGGGCCACCAGCCACACGACGACGCCGGTCAGCCCGCTCGTGGCCGCGCCTGTGCCATCCCTCGCTGTCGCCGCCCGCCTTCCACCCACCTGCACTGACGTAGACGCTGACGTCCCGATCAGCAGTGCGCCGCCGCCATGGACCCCACGCACACACGTGTCAGCTGCAGCACAACAGAGTAGCACCGCTGCCCATATAACCAGCTCGATTAGCTCAGCTGGAAACGCACTCACTTCACCACCGACACACGATCTCGTACTCCAGTGCGCGTCAGAGAGCAAGAACTTGATCGGCCAGCCAGCCAAGCCAAGCCCCCAGTCGATTAGCTAGATCAGGCATTGGTCCATTGAGATCGTCATGGAGGTTTGCAATTTTGGTAATAAAGCCATGGAGATGGAGGCTCAGCAGCAGCGCGAGCAGAGCCAAGCCGGGGGCTGCACCGACGACCCGGCGGCGGTGCTGACGTGCCTCACATTCCTGGAGCAGAAGATCGCGCACCTCCGCGGCATCATCGGTGCCGCGCCGCGCCCACCGCGGCAGATGGTGTCGGCCGAGCTCAGCTGCATCGCCGTGCAGCTCGTCTCCATCTCCAAGAGCCTCGCCGGCGCTACCGGCGGTGGTGCAGCGGACCTGCAGGACGAACATTCGCGCGGCGCCACGCGGTCGCCGGGAGCGGCGGCGATGTCTCCGAACGACGGGGACAGTGAATCGTCCGACCACGACCTCCTCCACGCCGAGGACGAGGACGGCGACGGCGACAGCGACGGCCGCATGCCGCCAGCCGGCTCCTACGAGGTGATCGAGCTCGGCAAGGAGGAGATCCTGGCGCCGCACGTGCACACGTGCAAGGTCTGCGGCAAGGGCTTCAAGCGCGACGCCAACCTGCGCATGCACATGCGCGGCCACGGCGAGGAGTACAAGACGGCGGCGGCGCTCGCCAAGCCCGCCTCCGCCGCCGCGCCGTCGTCAGGGCGGTGCTTCTACTCCTGCCCCTTCGTGGGGTGCAAGCGCAACCGGGAGCACCGGAGCTTCCAGCCGCTCAAGACGGCCGTGTGCGTCAAGAACCACTACCGGCGGAGCCACTGCGACAAGAGCTACACCTGCCGCCGCTGCAACGTCAAGCGCTTCTCCGTGCTCGCCGACCTGCGCACGCACGAGAAGCACTGCGGCCGCGACCGCTGGGTCTGCTCCTGCGGCACCTCCTTCTCCAGGAAGGACAAGCTCTTTGGCCACGTCGCCGCCTTCGACGGCCACGCGCCCGCGTTGCCGCCCGACGACGACGACCACTCTGTTGCCAATAGCGTCCTCGGAACTGGCTCTGATCGCCTGACGACGATGGACACCGAGGCAGTGAGCAGAATGGCGAGCATGGAGTTCTTCCCGGACGCCGTGTTCGATGGTCTCAGCTCTTCTGACATCAAGGGATTCGCGCTCACGGGTGGACAAGGGCAATGTTTGGAGGATGACGACGGACGAGGATCGCTGTCACCATTGCCAATGGGGCTCGATTACTGTGATTTTGATGGATTTGATCTCTTCGGGGCAACAGCTATTGATTTCTGAACCCAAGATAAAATAGAAAAGAAAAACGAAAAATGATTTGTCCTCAGTCCTCACTGAATCGGCATTTTAGCCTGCAGAACAACTGAACAAGTAGGAAAGTGTACACTACAGCATACCCAAATCGAAGGAATTCACATTTTGAACTGATAGATAGTCCATTGCAATTTGCAAATCAACACTAGTAATTTCGTTCAGGTTGTGTCAACACAACATCAAGAAGGGTCCCAACCAGGAACTATAAGAATCAGGATCACATGTACTGATGTACATATGACATAGCAGAAGTAAGCAATGAGCAAAAACATACGACCAGTGTAACACCTCAAGTGTTATTAGCCTAATTGCATCTAATTACATGTGCATAAGCATCATTAAGTTAATTAATGGCATTGCAATTGATTGATTTGAATTTCAAATTCAAATTCAAATTTGAAAACCTATTTTCTAAACTATTAGGAATTTTGATATGCTTCAAAAAGCAAAGTTGTCATTTTCATTATTTGGAGCAACTTTTACATTGAAAATTTTTCAAGTTCCCATATGAATTTATGAGCTTTTGAAAAAGTGGAGAAAATCCCCTAACTGCTACAGTGCCGCGGCCATACCTTCCCCTGCTCCTCGTCGCCGCCGTGGCCGTCGCGCGTCTTCCCGGTTTTCCCGCGCGATCGGGCGCGTGGACGACGACGCGAAGCCGCTGGCCACCTCCCTGCACCGCCCAAGGCCGAAGCCGGCCATTTCTCTTTCCCTTCTCCTCCATTTTCTCTCCCTCTGCTCCAACCGGCCGCTACCACTGCCGCCCAAAATTCTCCTCCACCGATCCACCGTTTCCAAATTCGTCTCGTCCCTAGCTTCGCCTCGACCTGCTCTTCTTCCCCGACCCCGCCGTGCTTTGCTTCATCGCGAGGTGAGCCTCCACACCGCGCCGCCGCCATGGCCGCGAGCTCGGCCTCGCCGTCGCCCCAACTCCCCGCCTTTGAATCATCTTTCATTTTCGTTGTTTTAGGGTCACATTAGCACCGTGGTGCTTACACGCCCGCGTCCCGGCCATCCTTTTTGTCGAAGCCGGCGAATTTCGCCGCCCCGTCGCCGTCCAGCCGCCGGTGCCGCTGCTAGCACCGCCGTCCTTGCTCGACCCCCTAATTCATCCCATTAACTAGCCTAGCAAGTGCGCAAGGTCATAGGGAGCATCGCTGTGCCGGTCCCGTCGCCGGAAAGCTCGCCGGCGTCGAGCTTCGACCGGCGAGGCCACTGCCCTCCGCTCTGGGTCGCTGACGGGTGGGCCCGTCGGCCTTGCGTCGCGCGCGCACGCGCCACGGCCGCGTGGCTGCCGCATCGTTTGGGCCGGCCTGCCGCCATTGGGCCGCGCTCGCGGTTGCCGGGCCGCCACTTCTTGCCGCCGCCGGGCCGCCGCTCGCCGCGCTGGGCCGCACGCGCCGCGCCACACCGCAGGCCGAGTTGGGCCGAAATAGCAGAATCGGCCCGCGTGCCTGTTTTCATTTTTGAAAATGCTTTTCCATTTTAATTTTGATTGAATAGTGTTAGTATTTGTTTATTTTGTATAAAATTAATCATAGCTCCAAAAATTATGAAAATTTTTGTGTAGCCCTCTCATGAGATGCTTGATCTAGGAAAAATATGAAATCTGTTTTTGGGCAATGTTTTGCATGTTAATTAATTAGCTCATTTAATTAATAAAGGCTTCTTCTTTCAATTTTAATAATTTATTTGTTGTTCCAAAAATCATGAAATTTATTGTGTGACTTAGTTATGATGTAAGTAGCTTAAAATAAAATTTTGAACTTAATTGGAGTAATTTTATTTTATGCCTTATTAATTGTTTAATGCTTTAATTAATCTTTAAACTTGATTAATCATTATAGGGATTGTTTGACTTTTTGGATTGAGTGTTGACCCTAGGTCATTACTCTTAATGACCTTTGGCACCTTTACTTAATTGTTTGAGCTCATGTTTTTCATGTCAATATGTTAATAGGGGTTATTTTATGTGCCTAAGTTAATTAAAGTAAAATCTTAGGTGCGGGTGTTAGGTCTTTAACTCCAGATGAATTGTTATATGTTCAGTTGTGTAGATCTGGTAAGTGTGTTTGCTTTTCTTAAGAAAATTCAAAACCCTTGTTATAGTGATTTGAATATAGTTTGGAGAACTCGGTAAACGAGTGTCCAGTGATGTAATCATACCAACCTATCATCATGGGCATCATGTCATCATCACTATCCTCACTTATGCAATCGTTATACTTATTCAATGCATATGCATGCAATAGGTGCGCCCGCGGAGTGACCTTTTGTTGGAGTTCGAGGAACGTGCCCCAGGAGCCGGAGATTCCTCGGGAGCAAAAGGGTCAGGTGGTCGAACCCGACGCCATAGAGGAGGTTGTTCTTGAGTGTCCACGACACGAACCATCGACCTTCGTGAAAGGCAAGCCCCGGAGCATTTTAACTTCCTAACTTTTATAATTACTAAATGCTTTATGATTGTTGCATTAAGTTCTAGGAATTGAATTGGCACTTCTTGCCGCATTTATATCATTCCTTGTCAGTTTTTATTCCCGAAATCCTAATGATATGATACCGTAGCATTTGCTTAGCCATGCTTAAACGGTAGAAGTCGAGTGATTAAGGATCACTTGCGAGAATTAGGATGATGGTTCACGGTTGGCTATATATGCTATCGTGCAAATAACCATGTGTATGTAAATCGAAGGCAAGATGGAGCGCATGAGCTACATGGTCGGCCAACCTTGTTAGTGAAGCGTACCATCGTGCAAATTAATCACACACAAGGAATGGAGCCTTTCCTAGTCATGTTGAACAGTGCCTAGCACTTAGCTGGCTGGATCTGAGGTTATCCGCCGCGAAGCCTAGTAGCTCAACTTAGGCCGGATCGCGAAGAGTATCAAGTCTCACCCACCGACAGGTGTTATAATTCCTGATCCATTGGCATATCCGGCGTGGTATGTCCGTGTGGGAAGTCATGTCCGTAAGTCCAGAGGCAGGTGTTATAATTCCTGACCTCATGGCATGGTGGCAACCCTAAGTGAGGCGCTGTTCGGATCCGTGATTCCTGAGTTGTACGAATGGTGTTCTACGGCTACCCTTAGCGGGGTGTGCCGGGAGAGTGTTAGGAATATTTCCCCAGCTGGGTTGTAATCGATTCGAATCGCCATCGTCTCCTGGATAGTGAGAAGCTTGACGGGAGTATCTCCATACTTGAAAACTTTAAGTTGTTTGGAAGGTTGATCACACTTCGCAAGATAGCTGATAATGAACCTGATTTGGTTATGTATTTCTCTACTCAGTTGCTTGTTTAGCACAAGTGCAAATCTAGATAACGGGTTAATGAAGATTAACTTGATGCTAATAACAACATGATTACTCTTGTCACTTAAAGCTTTTACGCAAAATGAGTTAAGCCAACTCCACCTATAAAGCTTTGCATAATCCTTGGAGTCTTTATTTCTATTTCATGTCGGGTAAGTCTTGTTGAGTACAATTGAGTACTCGGGGTTTATTCCCTCCGTTGCGAGATGACATCTTCTATAATGGTTGCTGCAACTATCGCTTCTCCCCGCCGGGGAATGAAGACTAGACCATTGGGCATGGTCTCTAGTAGCTTTCTTACCTTATATTGCTTTTGTAAGATATGAGCTTGTACTGGCAATGTAACCCTTAAACTACTGTTTTAGCTTTTAAAACTATGCTTCTTCCGCTACCCTATATTCTGGTTTGTAATAACTAGAGTGGACTCCGATATTATATAATCTATGTAGATTATTTGTAAAAGGATGTAACAGGTGATGTGGTTATGCTGAATTACTACGATCTTGGTTTGTTGCAAGTTGGTTTGAAATCCTTCGTGATTTCGTTGGACTACCGGGTTTATATAAGACAAAGTATACGAGTGTCAACGTATTAACGGGGACATCTGTACTTAATCTTGTATAAATTGGTCGGTTCTGTGACAGCTGGCATCGGAGCATGGTTCAGCACTAAACACGTTATTTGTGTAATAAAACAAAAGCTTTTGCGAAAACTTAATTTCAAACCTAAAGGTTGCCAGTGTTCATATTTTTTTTATGCCCATATAAGGATTTACAGGTGGCTTAGTAAGTACTAACCTGGGGAAAATTTAAATATTGCATCGACGCCTTTGCTAAGGTATGAAGAGTGATAACTTGACCGCACTTGTTACCCTGTGGTCTAATGGTGGTGGTAACCTTCATATATGAATTAGCCATATATGTTGCTAGTGTTAATGTTTGAATCGTCGCCAAGGTAAGGCGAGTTGTGAGAGCATGATCGGACAAACGCCGATCTAGGGGAGTGCTTATATGGTGAAGTATTTACATGTTCCACACATGTTTATATGAAAGTGCCCATGTGAGGGTGTTTTCCACCATTCTTGGTGATGCCGTCTTCCCGACGATGATTCGGGTATCGTGCACCTACATCTATGTATATTGGGAATATGCATAGATGGAGGGGTGCGTAAATTGTGTTCTTGCTTTCCTTGTGTGTTATATTGGGAATTGTTGGGCTGAAATGAAAATTTCTTGCAGGTACACTAACAATACTCACGTTAGTTCGACTAGTTACGATATATGAGAGAATGTATGTATGCCACCGTCTAGAACGTCAGAATCAAAGTTAGGATTGTGAGGACGTACGGATCGTGCATGCATCATGGCATTCATATAATATTTGCACTTGTCCTCCCTTATAAAACTTCTTACCTCAAAAGTTTTTAATACGCCATTTCTCTAAAAAGTGTCCTCCTATAAGAAGTTGCATCTCTCACTTTAAATGGTCTTAAGGAAACTCCTCAGATATGGGAACCTTTTAGTTGTTGGTAAAATGTGTTTTCAGATACATCGCGATATTGCGCCGGTGATGTTATTGATGACAATGTCTTGTGGAGATTTATGATTGTGCCTCTATTTATTGTTCGAGTTTCTTCTCCAATGAATTCAGTTTGGCATGATTATATAATTTACCCACACTTTTTGGACATCATCAATACTCACTATTTGCGCATATCTCAGATGGTGAAAACCACCATCACGGTGAGCACCATGGTCTTCCTCGGCCTCCACCTCCGCCTACTCGAGGCGCTTATGCATACCATGGTGGAAAGTCGGCGTCTCATGGGAGAAACGGTTCGTATGTTGGCGAATTGTGGTGGTCGTGATGCCCATCGGGAACCAAATCGTCGAGTAACTTCAAGGATTTCATGGACACCAAGCCTCCTACCTTTGAAGAGACAAAAGAACCACTTGGCCGATGAATGGCTGAATTCCGTAGAGCAAAGGTTTCGTTTGCCCAGCTTGCGAGGGCCCGAAAGTGGAGTATGCTTCTTATCTCGCTTCAAGGTTCGGCGGGTATTTGGTGGGCCAACTATTGGAAGGCATTACCCGCTAATACCAATCTTGTGCGGAATCGGTTACGTGAGGTTTTCGTGAGCACGTTTCATTCCTCCCGGTCTTATGGCTATCAAGCATACGGAGTTCATGAGAGGCCGACTCAAGACACAAAAACTTTTTGCGAATATCATCGGGCTTTCAACCATTTGTCTCGTTATGCTCCGAAATGGTTGATACCGAAGCCAAGAAGATTGCTAGTTTCAAGAGGGGACTCGGCCCTAAGCCGATGAAATCTATGGGCAATTGCAAGTGTACAACTTTCAATGAGTTTGTTAGTGATGCCCTAACTCAAGAGAATAATGACAATATTTATCTTGCTTTTAAGAGCCGCAAGAGGGCGTATGATGCAGGAGCTTCTCAGTCTAGGGCTCCTGTCATGCCTAGAACTCAGAATCGTCCACCTCGCGTTAATATCGATATCGTCCTCCTCGAAGAAACCTCAATTCAAGGCGGTTATCGCAAGGGTTATACTATTGCTCTTCCCAAGAATACATCGGGCAAGGCGGTTCCAATGTCCCTCCAAGCAATAGGCCATGTTGGAATTGCAACCGCCCGGGACATTGGGCGAATAATTGTCCTCATCCTAGGAAGATGAATCAAGGAAATGTTCGTCCCGGTAATGTTCATTATACTACTATTGAAGAGATACCATCTCGGTGAGGTTGTCACATTTGGTAAGTTCCTAGTGAACCAACAACCCCAGTTATTGTGCTATTTGATTCGGGTGCTTCGCATTCTTTTATGAGCCCTACTTTTGCATCCAAGTTCATCAAGACATAACTACGTAACTCATGGGGGTTATTGCATTAGTGCCATTTGGGACTCGCGTCTCTACCGATCGGATAGTAAAAGATGTGAGCATTTTAGTTGAGGGTCGAACCTATATTGTGAACCTTATAGTGTTGCCAGTGCGGGAATCGATGTAATTCGGGTATGAATTGGATGAGCAAGAACGGAGTTCTTATTGACACTACCACTCGTGTGGTAATGTTGAGAGATCCCACTAATAACGAGGCTTTCTTAGTTGAGCTCCTCGTGATACCACCATTCGCAATACGGCTAATGCTTCTTTGAAGCAAAGGCCATTGCCGATATTCCCGTGGTTTGTGAGTTTCCGGATGTCTTTCCCGATGACTTACCTCGGATTACCTCGGAACGTGATGTGGAGTTCAAAATTGAATTAATCCCGGTACTTGCTCCTATCTCTCGAAGACCATATCGAATGCCACCCAATGAGTTGAAAGAGCTTAAAACTCAATTAGGTGAACTTTTAAAGAAGGGTTTCATTCGCTCCAGTTCCTCTGAATGGGGTAGTCCTGTTATCTTTGTAAAGAAGAAGGACCAAACCTTGCGCATGTGCGTGGATTATCGCCGCTCAATGCCAGTTCATTGTCAAGAATAAGTATCCTCTTCCTCATATTGATATCTTGTTTGATCAACTATCAAAGGCTAAGGTATTCTCCAAGATTGATTTGAGATCGGGATATCATCAAATCAGGATTCGTCCCGAAGATATTCCCAAAACCGCTTTCTCAACCCGCTATGGGTTGTTTGAATATCTTGTCATGTCTTTTGGCTTGACCAATGCTCCTGCCCACTTTACATACCTTATGAACAAGGTATTCATGCCCGAATTGGATAGATTCGTGGTGGTTTTCATTGATGACATTCTTATCTATTCTCAAAATGAAGAAGAGCATGCTGAGCATCTGAGAATTGTCTTGACCCGCTTGCGTGAGCATCAGCTTTATGCTAAGTTCAGCAAGTGTGAGTTTTGGTTGAAGAAGGTACCTTTCTTAGGTCATGTGTTATCTGAAGATGGAATTTCTGTTGATCCTTCAAAAGTGCAAGAGGTGTTAGACTGGAAAGCCCCGACTTCCGTTCATGAGGTTCGGAGTTTTCTTGGTCTGGCTGGCTATTATCGTCGCTTCATTAAGGACTTCTCTAAAATTGCCAAACCCATGACACGATTGCTTCAAAAGGATGAAAAATTCTTTTGGACTCCAGAGTGTGAAAAGGCTTTTGATACTTTGCGGACTTTGTTGACTTCCGCTCCTATCTTAGCTCAACCGGATATCGAGAAGCCTTTTGACATATTTTGCGATGCATCAGGCACTGGTTTGGGTTGTGTTCTTATGCAAGAAGGCCGAGTCATTGCCTATGCCTCGCGTCGGCCCGAAAACACGAAGTCAATTATCCCACTCATGACTTAGAGTTAGTTTCTGTTGTTCATGCTCGAAGATATGGAGACATTATCTACTTGGTAATGTATGCAATATCTATACCGATCATAAAAGCCTCAAATATATCTTCACTCAACCCGAGTGAACATGCGTCAAAGAAGATGGTTGGAGTTGATCAAGGACTATAATCTTCAAGTGCATTATCATCCCGGTAAGGCAAATGTGGTTGCGAGATGCCTTTAGCGGGAAGTCTCATTGCCACTCTTTAGTTGTTGAAGATTTTCATATGTCCCGTCTTCTTCATCCTATTGTTCTTCATAATCTCACGGTTGAATGCTCTCTTCGAAACCAAATCATGGAGCTGCAAAAGACCGATAAAAGTGTATTAGGCATCAAGAAAAAGATGAAAGCGCAAGAAACCAAGTATTTTAGAGTTGATGATCAAGAAATTCTCTCGGTTTAAGGATAGACTTGTTGTGCCAAACAACAAAGATCTAAGGAATCAAATTATATCCGAAGCTCATTCTTCTAAGTTGTCCATTCACCCGGAAGTAGTAAGATGTACCAAGACCCGAAACCTTACTCCGGTGGCCCAAAATGAAGAAAGAAATTGCAGCCTTTATTGCTCGTTGCGATAATTGTTGCCGTGTCAAAGCAATACACATCAAGCCCGGTTTACTAGAGCCGTTGTCTATTCCAGATTGGAAGTGGGAAGAAATCAGCATGGACTTTATTGTTGGTTTGCCAACCACTCCAAAGGGTTTTGACTCTATCTGGGTGATCGTCGATCGTCTGACAAAGTCAGCTCACTTCATTCCTGTAAGGACGACTATCATCCTCATAAGTATGCTGAGATTTACCTTGAACAAGTAGTTCGTCTTCACGGTGTACCCAAGACTATTGTCTCTGATAGGGGAACCCAGTTTACAGCTCATTTCTAGCAACGTCTTCAACAAGATCTTGGCACTCAAACACTTCACAGCTCAGCTTATCACCCGCAAACTTCGGGACAAACTAAGCGTGTGAACCAAATTCTAGAAGACATGCTTCGAGCCTGTGTTATATACTGTAAAGGACCATGGGACAAATGGTTGCCTTTAGCGGAATTTTCTTATAATAATAGTTATCAAGAGAGTATCAAGATGCCTCCCTTCGAAGCCTTGTATGGCCGAAAGTGTAGGACTCCTTTAAATTGGGTAGAAACGGGGAAAGAATGTATTATGGAAGTGACTTCGTCAAAGATGCCGAAGAGCAAGTCCGAAAAATCCGAGAAAAATATGGAAGTTGCTCAAGCTCGACAAAAGAGTTATCGATAAGCGAAGGAAGTCTATTGAGTTTAAGGTGGGTGACCATGTGTATCTCAAGGTGTCGCCCATGAAAGGTGTGAAACGTTTCGGTGTGAAGCGTAAATTAGCACCTCGTTATATTGGACCTTATCCAATCATTGAGAAGTGTGGAAAAGTAGCCTACAAACTTCAACTACCTCCTGAAATGGGAACTATCTTTCCAGTCTTCCATGTCTCTCAGTTGAAGAAATGTCTTCGCATTTCGGAAGAAGAAGTTAAAGTCAGGGGTATCAAATTACAATCTGATCTTTCATATGAAGAAAAGCCAGTGAAAGTCTTGGATGTTATAGAACGTGTGACTCGCAATGAGTGGTGAAATTGTTCAAAGTAGTTTGGAGTAATCACGGTGAGAAAGATGCAACATGGGAACGAGAGGACTATCGAAAAATACTTATCCATCTTTCTATTTCAAATGGTACGTTTTTCAAAATCTCGGGACGAGATTTTCTTAAGGAAAGGCTGTAACACCTCAAGTGTTATTAGCCTAATTGCATCTAATTACATGTGCATAAGCATCATTAAGTTAATTAATGGCATTGCAATTGATTGATTTGAATTTCAAATTCAAATTCAAATTTGAAAACCTATTTTCTAAACTATTAGGAATTTTGATATGCTTCAAAAAGCAAAGTTGTCATTTTCATTATTTGGAGCAACTTTTACATTGAAAATTTTTCAAGTTCCCATATGAATTTATGAGCTTTTGAAAAAGTGGAGAAAATCCCCTAAGCGCCACAGTGCCGCGGCCATACCTTCCCCGCAAATCGCCGCGCGTGGCCGTCGCGCGTCTTCCCGGTTTTCCCGCGATCGGGCGCGTGGACGACGACGCGAAGCCGCCGGGCCACCTCCCCGCACCGCCCAAGGCCGAAGCCGGCCATTTCTCTTTCCCTTCTCCTCCATTTTCTCTCCCCTCCGCTCCAACCGGCCGCTACCACCGCCGCCCAAAATTCTCCTCCACCGATCCACCGTTTCCAAATTCGTCTCGTCCCTAGCTTCGCCTCGACCTGCTCTTCTTCCCCGACCCCGCCGTGCTTTGCTTCATCGCGAGGTGAGCCTCCACACCGCGCCGCCGCCATGGCCGCCATGGCCGCGAGCTCGGCCTCGCCGTCGCCCAACTCCCGCCTTTGAATCATCTTTCATTTTCGTTGTTTTAGGGTCACATTAGCACCGTGGTGCTTACACGCCCGCGTCCGGCCATCCTTTTTGTCGGCCGGCGAATTTCGCCGCCCCGTCGCCGTCCAGCCCGCCGGTGCCGCCGCTAGCACCGCCGTCCTTGCTCGACCCCCTAATTCATCCCATTAACTAGCCTAGCAAGTGCGCAAGGTCATAGGGAGCATCGCCGTGTCTTGGTCCGTCGCCGAAAGCTCGCCGGCGTCGAGCTTCGACCGGCGAGGCCACGCCCTCCGCTCGGGTCGGCGACGGGGGGGCCGTCGGCCTTGCGGGCCGCGCGCGCACGCGCCACGGCCGCGTGGGCCGCGTGGCTGCCGCATCGTTTGGGCCGGCCTGCCGCCATTGGGCCGCTGCCTCGCGCGCTGGGCCGCCACTTGCTGCCGCCGCTGGGCCGCCGCTCGCCCGCGCCTGGGCCGCACGCGCCGCGCCACACCGCAGGCCGAGTTGGGCCGAAATAGCAGAATCGGCCCGCGTGCCTGTTTTCATTTTTGAAAATGCTTTTCCATTTTAATTTTGATTGAATAGTGTTAGTATTTGTTTATTTTGTATAAAATTAATCATAGCTCCAAAAATTATGAAATTTTTTGTGTAGCCTCTCATGAGATGCTTGATCTAGGAAAAATATGAAATCTGTTTTTGGGCAATGTTTTGCATATTAATTAATTAGCTCATTTAATTAATAAAGGCTTCTTCTTTCAATTTTAATAATTTATTTGTTGTTCCAAAAATCATGAAATTTATTGTGTGACTTAGTTATGATGTAAGTAGCTTAAAATAAAATTTTGAACTTAATTGGAGTAATTTTATTTTATGCCTTATTTATGCTTAATTAATTAATTGTTTAATGCTTTAATTAATCTTTAAACTTGATTAATCATTATAGGGATTGTTTGACTTTTTGGATTGAGTGTTGACCCTAGGTCATTACTCTTAATGACCTTTGGCACCTTTACTTAATTGTTTGAGCTCATGTTTTTCATGTCAATATGTTAATAGGGGTTATTTTATGTGCCTAAGTTAATTAAAGTAAAATCTTAGGTGCAGGTGTTAGGTCTTTAACTCCAGATGAATTGTTATATGTTCAGTTGTGTAGATCTGGTAAGTGTGTTTGCTTTTCTTAAGAAAATTCAAAACCCTTGTTATAGTGATTTGAATATAGCTGGAGAACTCGGTAAACGAGTGTCCAGTGATGTAATCATACCAACCTATCATCATGGGCATCATGTCATCATCACTATCCTCACTTATGCAATCGTTATACTTATTCAATGCATATGCATGCAATAGGTGCGCCCGCGGGAGTGACCCTGTTGGAGTTCGAGGGAACGTGCCCGCAGGAGCCGGAGATTCCTCAGGAGCAAAAGGGTCAGGTGGTCGAACCCGACGCCATAGAGGAGGTTGTTCTTGAGTGTCCACGACACGAACCATCGACCTTCGTGAAAGGCAAGCCCGGAGCATTTTAACTTCCTAACTTTTATAATTACTAAATGCTTTATGATTGTTGCATTAAGTTCTAGGAATTGAATTGGCACCCTTTGCCGCATTTATATCATTCCTTGTCCAGTTTTTATTCCTGAAATCCTAATGATATGATACCGTAGCATTTGCTTAGCCATGCTTAAACGGTAGAAGTCGAGTGATTAAGGATCACTTGCGAGAATTAGGATGATGGTTCACGGTTGGCTATATATGCTATCGTGCAAATAACCATGTGTATGTAAATCGAAGGCAAGATGGAGCGCATGAGCTACATGGTCGGCCAACCTTGTTAGTGAAGCGTACCATCGTGCAAATTAATCACACACAAGGAATGGAGCCTTTCCTAGTCATGTTGAACAGTGCCTAGCACTTAGCCGGTCGGATCCGAGGTTATCCGCCGCGAAGCCTAGTAGCTCAACTTAGGCCGGATCGCGAAGAGTATCAAGTCTCACCCACCGACGGGTGTTATAATTCCCGATCCATTGGCATATCCGGCGTGGTATGTCCGTGTGGGAAGTCATGTCCGTAAGTCCGAGGCGGGTGTTATAATTCCGACCTCATGGCATGGTGGCAACCCTAAGTGAGGCGCTGTTCGGATCCGTGATTCCGAGTTGTACGAATGGTGTTCTACGGCTACCCTTAGCGGGGTGTCCGGGAGAGTGTTAGGAATATTTCCCAGTTTGGGTTGTAATCGATTCGAATCGCCATCGTCTCCTGGATAGTGAGAAGCTTGACGGGAGTATCTCCATACTTGAAAACTTTAAGTTGTTTGGAAGGTTGATCACACTTCGCAAGATAGCTGATAATGAACCTGATTTGGTTATGTATTTCTCTACTCAGTTGCTTGTTTAGCACAAGTGCAAATCTAGATAACAGGTTAATGAAGATTAACTTGATGCTAATAACAACATGATTACTCTTGTCACTTAAAGCTTTTACGCAAAATGAGTTAAGCCAACTCCACCTATAAAGCTTTGCATAATCCTTGGAGTCTTTATTTCTATTTCATGTCGGGTAAGTCTTGTTGAGTACAATTGAGTACTCAGGGTTTATTCCCTCCTGTTGCAGATGACATCTTCTATAATGGTTGCTGCAACTACTGCCTTCTCCCTGCCGGGAATGAAGACTAGACCATTGGGCATGGTCTCTAGTAGCTTTCTTACCTTATATTGCTTTTGTAAGATATGAGCTTGTACTGGCAATGTAACCCTTAAACTACTGTTTTAGCTTTTAAAACTATGCTTCTTCCGCTACCCTATATTCTGGTTTGTAATAACTAGAGTGGACTCCGATATTATATAATCTATGTAGATTATTTGTAAAAGGATGTAACAGGTGATGTGGTTATGCTGAATTACTACGATCTTGGTTTGTTGCAAGTTGGTTTGAAATCCTTCGTGATTTCGTTGGACTACCGGGTTTATATAAGACAAAGTATACGAGTGTCAACGTATTAACGGGACATACGTACTTAATCTTGTATAAATTGGTCGGTTCTGTGACAACCAGATTAGGTTACCACAGTCTGCATTTTCATCTGTCTTCGGAAACATGGCAACACAATGGTGGATGCATCAAAGCACAACCGGCAGAACCTCATAATAAGACAAAGGAACTACTCCCATGACCAAAGAGATTCACATTTTTGAACTGACAGGCCATTTTGCAAATCGACAGTAGTAATTTCATTCAACTTGTGTCAACACAACATCAAGAAGGATCCAGTGAATTCTAGATACGCAGCAATGCACAACGACAGAACCTCATATGAGACAATGGAACTACTCCCATAGTCCCATGACAAAAGAAATCCAAATCAGAACAAGAGCAAATAATATAAGTGTCACAGCTCATACAGGAATAGGCCCTTTTTATTGCAACTCGTATATAGACAGCATTGTTTGGCTCTTGAATTTGTTGTACACAAGAACTAAGAGTTACATATCCTGCTATCCAGTATCCACCAACCTACAATTGTGCTAAATTTGACAGGTGCTAGTTTACAGAAAAGTGTCCAGCAAAAATAGTCTGAATTTTCACTCAGCTTACAAAATGAAGCCTGAAGTTTCTGGACAATGATGTGGTGACGAAGAACAAAACATCATTAGAACCTAACCCAACAGCGGGTGCACTGTGCCATGCAATCTCCTCTGCAGTCAATATTGTAGCCCAAAACCTTTGGATTCCTCAGGAGAAGGCTCCGCAGAGTCTTCCCATTTATTCCCCAGTCACTGTCCAGCTTGCTCACATTTAGCTTCACCTCGCTGTCAAGATCGCACCCAAGAACCTCCGGAAACTTCTTCAGCAACTTGTGAAGGTCTTCATCCGATAGCCCGAGGCTCCTGATGTAGTTCAGCACTCCAGTTACCACCTCAACATTTGGAACCTCTTTCTTTCTCTCCTCGGTCCAGTACGGCGAGTGGATCCAGCCAAACGCCTTCTTCAGCATCTTCTCGGCATCTTCGCTGGAGAAATTCAATGAAGTGAGGACTTGCTTGCACTCTTCATCGACATCCACGACAGAAGCTTGCGCTTGGTCGGCCGATAGCGTCCGCCATTCCTGATGGCTTTTCCCAAGTTTGATGTTTTGCTGCCGGACATTCAACCTTCCTCCATATTTGTTATCTGAAAGCTTCACGGCCGGTGCATTCGAGACATTGCGCTGGAGAGGCAGGAATTGAGACGCGAAGTGAGCGCTCAAGGGTCATTGCTGGTGATTTCACCAACATCTTATAAAGGAGCAAGGTAGACTGAGGATCTTACAGCTGTTATAAAGAAGCTGAATGCAGGAGTTTCAGCAGTCACCAAAGGCAGTGCTGGTGGTCTTGCCAACATCCTGCACAGAAAAAGAAAACTGTTATCAATGTCAATCAGACCACAGAAGACAATGTTAGATGAACATGGATGCAGGTGAGGTGAGCAGAAAGGGAAGGTAATTGTGTTTTCAAGCAGAGAGGACTCGTGTCTATCATTCCATCGAAACAGAACAGAAAGCTAGTTGTGAAGTAGTGAACCGAACAAAACCTAGAGATTGTTTCGGCTGCCATCAATCAATTACATCAAATCCTATATCAGTCCTGAATCCTAACATGATACCAGTAAAAAAAAATAATCCGATGCAGCAACAAGGCGACTCCTAGGTGCTTCCGAAGAGACAAAACGAAGAAGGCGATAAGCAAACGCGAAGACGACCACGCGATCACTGGGTGAAGCTGGAGCAGCAATAAGCCAAGACGAAATTTGGGAGCAGCGCAGCCAACAAATCTGGGTGAGAGAAGGATACGGGGAAGAAAAAAACAAGAGAGTGCGACTGTACTAGGTGGATCCGCTCAGCCTCGTGTGCGCTCGCGTTCCTCCGGCTGTAGCCCTCTTCTCCCCTCTCGTCCGTGGGCTCAGTTCGTCAGGTCACCGGCGTCTCCCTCGGAGGGTAGGACTAGGAGAAGAGGCGAGGGATCCGCCGCGGGGCCGCGTCTCCACCGTGCCTCTTCCCAGCCGCACATGCCCGCCGTCGCCATCCCATCTCCCCAAGCGCAAGAACCAACCCACCCGCTCGGCCAGGGCGATCACTCGCCGCGGCCCAGACCTCAGGCCCACCATGAAATTTACTGGGCTTAAGGCCCACTAAGATTTAGAAACTGGGCCTATAAATGATGGGGAGAACTGAGAGCACCGTTCACAGTTCTTCAAGCCAGCAGAATCCACCACGTCAATCCACTCACTGAAACGCAAACATCGGTTCCAAAAAGGAAGCAAAATAAATTTTAAAAAACGACAAGTGTGCAGTCTATGTACAATAGCCCAACAAACTAAGCCAAATCTTTCCCTTTCCTTGCGAGGAATGAATACGAAGGGAAATTCACTGGCATCAACCAACCAAAGTTCACCGTGTCAGAATCTGAGGGAAACATGCGTAGTAGAATAGTAGTACAGAGCAGGGGACAGGCTGAAAGCTGTCCGTCCTTCACATCGTCATCTACACTCAGCAATCTTCCAAATCCACTTCTATCAAGGAAAACTCCAATGGAAACCAGCTAAGCAAACGAGTTATGCACAGCAACTTCTACTGGCCGCCATGGCGGTACAGGAGCAACGACCGGTAAACTGCAGCGAGGTGGAGGAACACGATCAGCAGGATGAGCAGATCGTCCACGAATCCAAAGAGCCCCAGCACACCTGCAGGTTGCACAATCAAAAGTTGCATATACGATTCAATTCAGGCAACAGTAGTGACAAGTTTATTAAGATGTCGCCAATTGTTCTTGGGAATATGGAACTTACTTTCGGGAAGAATGTCGACAGGGCTCAGCACATAAATTGCACTCAGTGCGACCTACAAGTTCGAATAAGTCATCATCTTATCAGATTCATATATGGTCTCATCTCTCACATCCATTGCATTGGGCGATGGTATGAAACTGAGGTGAGGTCAGAAACAGCGCAACCTGTTTGCTTTCCCAATCTTAGTAACTTCCTGGCGTAGTATCAAAGTGGAGTATGAAGCAAAAGAATAGTTTGATATATGGGACTTACCATCATCATCATCCGCGCCCTGAACACAAGTGGGAGAGTGCGCTGGGGATCCATTAGTTCTCTGAACAGTCTTCGGATGAAGAAGGGTAGGTCTTGCAACCTCTGAATAAAGGGAATGTCAAAAACAAAGTAGGTAGATGAAAACCTCTCCCACGAGATTATATGGCTAGATGCTAGAGACATACATTTCTAGTTGAAAACGTAGTCATATTCATTGTACAATTCTGACAGCTGAATCTTAATTGTATACTTGTATTCCTTATACAACTATGACAGCTCAATAGCCATATCTGTTATAACATGAAGGCCGCATATCTAATGAACCCTACAATTAACAAGGGAATTTCTTACACTCTCTACAAGGAGTGTAGGAGAACATTAAATTATGTCAGGTCCAAATAAGAATTACTCCTGATAACAAAGATGATACTAGGTTTGGTCTGAAAGAAAGCAAGTGATCAAATTAATCATATGCTAAAAGTACGGTCCATTAAAATCACCATGTCTAAGGCACGCGTACAATAGTCCAATTTGATAGATGAATTCCCAATCATACGCAAATCCTATAGGGAGTGGGGGAGACATGCCAGTCAAGGAGCAACAGAACACGAATTCTGTTTTGAAACAGTATGAATGGAAACCTTGTCTCGGACCTTGTATATCAAGGAGTTTGACCACTGTTTTTTCATGCACTCTAACAATAATAGCGGCACCGAAATATCAAACGCAGTAACTTTTACCAATCTCAAGTGTCGATTTTATTCTGAAAAGTATAATGAAGAACTGAAGACAAGATCTCATGATCAGTGCACCAACCTGAGTCAGGCTGCGTGGTGCTCCACCAAATATACAGTTATAATGCTGAATTTCTCCTAAAATACGGTGAGCTTGTGGATCATCCTCCTGCTCTGATAAAGCAGCAGGCACCAGTAGATTTATAAGGCGGCGACAAATGGGACACTTGCAGGCCTGTACAGCAGGCCCATGATGCCAAACACGGATGATGCACTCTCCTGTAAAAGATGATCGTAACACTGCATTCAGTAATAGACAAAACTCCAAGGCAGTAAAGCTGTGTAGGCATTGTGCAATTTACAAGATGATATTAGTAGTTCACCAAATCTAGAAAAAGATAAAAAGAATCATTTGTTTATATGTATGTCTGGTCATTTCTAGCACACAAGACAAGACCACACATCTACATATCTACTTATAGATAATTAATACTGAACATGAACACAACGCAACAAAGTTACACAAACTTTCAAATCAAGAAAAGATAACTCCATCTTTGCATTGGCTAGTTAATTTTTAATAGAAGTAGTGGTGGGTGATAGTAATCCATAGGGGACACTGGTTCTTCTTGACTTCTGCAATTTCTCAGGAATTGCCCTAAAAAAACAATCCGGCAGAAGTTACAGCAGAGTTGTTTGGTTCGGCTACCACAAGTATTGTGTTCATCAGTTTCGGTTCCATTCCATTTCCATGACACCAACCTTCCAAGATCCGGCCTCTCTTTAGCATCAATTCGAGTTGTTGACAGCTCGACACTATCTACCAACTAGCATTACCGTGTCTCCTCACCTACAGACTATATATCTGCCTCTATAACTTCCATCGTTTCTGTACCCTAAACCCTCATTTTGCATCGACTCATCAATCAATTCGTAATCAGGCTCTTATGGAAAAGAGGGATCAAGGCCAATTCCAGCACCCGACTCGCAAACCGCAGCAATTTAGCAAACCCACAAATTCTTGACAACTCGAATCAATAGAATCCCTCCTCCAGGAGAAAAAAAGAAGAGGCAACCGGCCCCAAATCTATTCTTAACCGAGCAGCTGGCAGTTCTGCGTGGCCGGCCGCATCGGCCGACTGGCTCGATTTCCCTCGGCGCAGTCGGATCGAGATTAGGGAGAGAACAGACAAATCTCCCTAGAGGGAAGAGGGGCGCAGCGGGGGCCAAGAAAGGAAAGGAGGAGGAAGAGTAGGAGAAGGGACTTGCCACAGAACCAATGGGAGCAGTTGGCCTGGCACGGGATCCGGAAGCGGTCGTGGCAGACGGAGCAGACGTCGTCCTCCGGCGGCACGGCCGCCGACGCCGCCGCGGAGGAGGAGCTCATGTCGTCCGGCTTTCGATGCTCTCTGTGTCCGCCCCGCGGCACTGGAACGCGCTTGGCGTTGCCCGCGTTGTTTCCCCCACGTCAAGTCGTCGTCGACTTGCCGACTGGGTTGCGTCAGCCGGCCACTGGATTGGATACGAGGCAACGCCGACGCCCACGCTAAGTAATCCTTCAACGGCCTCACTAGTAAGACAATTAAAAGCAACTCCAAGCGGCCTGATTAAGACAATTAAGAACAACTCCAATAGACACTCTGTATCTTTTTCTAGTAGTTAGAAATAGAAATGTTGATTAAAAAAATCCTCAAACAACATATTTAGTTAGCTATCCAAATATATAACAATCTTTTTTTTTTCAAGAATGAGTTAACTGTTGTCTTTGGAGAGTGTGAAAATATGGAAAATGGCTCTCTTAAGATAATTTAAACATTAAAGAGTGAATTTTGGAAAGGCTCTTGAAGATGTTAAGCCCTGTTACTAACCTCATTTTCCAAATATAATACTCAAATTTTTAAACCATTTTATTCGCTTCCGCTTGCAAATGATTTGCCACTTTCTATGAGATTTATAAATTTTTCTTTTTTCTGTCTGTATCTATATATAGTATAGTATTGGAATGTTCAAGAGACACTTAAAAAAATGGAGCGAATCTAAACTAGTAACCTACTTGCTTATTAATATACTCACACTTTTATGATTTTACTAGTTAAGTGCCCGTGCGTTGCAACGGATTCAAAGAAATATTACACAATAATATTCAAATGTCACTATTGATACATATTTTATTACAAAATAGGAACTCTAAAGAACATAATCATAGGAACGTAGTAGATGATGCAACACATGTTGGCAGATGTTCGCCGAAATATTTTTTTCCCCTTTGTGATTGGAAGTTCGAAGAGTATCTGATATGAAGCCAACCTTGGACTCTGGTGATGTCTTGCGCGCGTATAGAGCTGAAAAGATCAACACTACAATTATGAGCGACAAGATTTAATTAGTGCTAATGCAGTAACATATATATGAAGACAACAGATGTTCATCTTGGTACAAATCGTAACCAAAGCTCAGGCTTAACACGAATTCACAAGTTCTGGATCCTAGCTTATAGGCATAAAAATCTTTAGATCTGTGGCATGTTACAACCTTGAGCGTTCGTAGCCTGAAGGGACAACATTATTGTCAGCCCTGTCATGAACACAAATTGAACTGTAGAAGCACTTTTTTTTCGAAAAGCTTGAGGCTTGATTGTAAGATAGTCATGCGAAATCTGTAAAGGTACACATGAATACAATATGAGATGATTCAGAGGTAAAGCAGAGGCAGCAGGATGCTGAAAATAATAATTGAGCTTTTGCCTTGAATTACAGAAATCATAAGCAGAAGGGGAGGAATCTCGTAGCATGTACCTGAAGGGTTCTTAACTTAACAATATAACTTGAGCCACATTCATTTTTTCTGAAACAAGATGAAACTTGAGCCACATTCATTTTTTCTGAAACAAGATGAAAAAGAGATCCAAAGATCATCCACTGTCGCCAACGAACAATGCATTGCCCCAAAATGTGTGAGAATAAGATGCACTTGTTAATCCTAAATTAGGATAGAGTACTAACACGTGATAACTGAAAGTATGAAAAAGCTGAAGATGCACCGCTGAACTTTTTTTTTAATAATGGTGCATAATTGATTTGACATGGAAAGGATAGACAAAATGTCCTATTCCTTGTCAAATCCTCACCAAACAACCTGCTGTAGTCTGTAAATAGCAAACATAAATAAGCTCTTGATCTCTAAATAATCTAACACAACCTACTGATGTCTGATGGTGCATAATTATCTCTAAATGATGGTGCATAATTATCTCTAAATAATGGTGCTGTAGTCTACTTTTGGAATTTTTGTGTTGCCAAAACAAAGTAATAAGTAAATCTTGACATGATTCAGCCATTACCTCTTGACTGATGCCATGCTACCGTGAGCAGCAGCGCCTTCAAGTCAAATGCTCCACTTGCCCAGCTTCAGGGTTAAATGCTCCACTTGCCCAGCTGAAAGGGAAGAACAATTATTAAATCGGCTGTTAGACGAGACGACAACTAAGAATACAGAATGCAGTTTGGGGACAAATTTCAGGCAAACACATTTTTCAAGAAAACTTTAGAACCATTTTAGCAAGGGATGCCCACAGCTACTCCCATTTGATGCTCCAACCCATTCATCATGATCTGGCTATTTGGAATCTCGATCATTACCATTCAGTTGCCAGTTTGGACTGTACAGAATGGTATGTTTAATTTTGGTGGATTGACATAGAACAATGCACAGATTGCTCAGCGGCAAGATCCGCCATGGCAACCACTGATTTATTGCTTAATTTCATAGTTTGATCTAGAACTATACAGATTTTAGTGGAATATAAAAATGACAGAGCACGAAAAATTTGGATTAGCTATGTGAGAACTCTTAATCTTGAGTGGATGAATGAAGCTAGGAATAAAGGAACAAATGATTCAACGGAATAGTAATATAGCCCTCACCAAACTTATGGAATCTACACATCCCAAATAAACCCTGTTGTACTGAACATATACATGGTCACCTCTGTAATCTGCAAGTCACATGCACACAATTGGCTTATATCTGTTTACTCTGTAAGAAAGAAAAGGAAGGCACATACACACAATTGGCTTATCTGTTCAAGAGAGAGAAAAAAATATTTGGAACCGTGAACACTCAACTAAAGACCTTGAATGGTAGGTTACTAACAATCACTCTCCATTTTCTGATCTTTGAACCCTACAGAGAAAGAAAAAAAGGTTCAAGCACTTGCAACCAAATGAGTAAAGGATACTGGTGATTCTACAAACAGGCAACCGTGATGAGCAAAATAAAAAAGGAAATAGGAATCAATAAACAAGTATAATTTTCTGGCAACGAATCACCACCAAGCAAGAAGCGGTGGTTATGAGCCTCCTCCCACACAACCACGGTGTTTTGGTTGGTGCTCTTCCTCCCCTGGCGAGCTGGGCGGACGTCAACTTGGGGTTGGCGAGCTGGGCGGACGGCGTTTGGGCGACGGCGAGCTGGGCGAGGAGGAGCGTTTGGGGGCGGGGGCGTGGTGGGCGTAGAGAGGAGCTCAGCGCAGATATTCCAGATCCCGATTCCGCCTCCCCCACCTTCTTTCACGCGTCGGACTCGATGCACACACAGAGCAAGCATGAACCGCCTCAGAGGGATGGGGATGGATCCATGGGAGCGACTGAGCGAGGACCACGTACCGGCGAAAGAAGAGGTGGAGCAGAACGGCCGCTGCGGCGAGGCTGATGGAGGCGTGGCGGGCGTCGGGGAGAGCAGTGGCTGGCGGCGAGCGGGGGACGGGGCGGGGCGGGGGCGAGCGGCGGATGGGCGAGGACGAGGTGCGGGTGCGGCGGCAGGCTGGCGAGACGAGGGAGAGCCGGTTCCGGGTCAACAGATGGAAGGAAGGGGGAGGCTGCGGTTTTTTTTTTATAGTGAAGGGAGGCTACGGTGACTAGCGCTAATTACGTCGGAGAGGCAAGCCGATTAGCGCGGCTACGGTACCTTTTGGGGATTTTTAGTAGTAAGATTTTACTTGCTTTCGTTCCCAAATATTTTGGCACTTCACGTTCACTGAAATAGAAAAAGTGAGCACGGAAAGCCAGAAATCTCCAAAACTAGGTTGCGCGGTCAAATTAACACAAAGGTGTGAGCATACAGGATTTCAATTCACCTCAGATCAAAAGCAACACAATGAGGCTCTCTTTTGAAAGAAAAATTATTCATTGCCTTTGCTCTACATTCTCTTAGTGATCCAGTGCAAGCCAAAACTATAAACTAGGTGCATCATACACGTTCAGAACAAGAGTTTCAAAGCAGTACTGTTCACCGAAATAGTGGCCATTTCGTGTCACCCATTGCATAAGAGATGATGTTCTTTTTCAGTGGTGATATGTACTGGGCACCGTGGAACGCAGCAGCTCTGACTACATTTAGGGGTCCAAAATCAACGGAGTACATCTTCTGGAAACCATCTAGCACTGCTGTCATTGCCACATTGGCAGCCTTCCGATCCATCTCATACCTTTGTAGCAAAGTCAGCTGCCAAAAGAAAAGAACAATTTTAAATAGCATTAATTATGGTTCAACAAATCTATAACAGGCTATATGATCAACACTATCATACCCAACACGAATCATAAGAATGGTTCAGGCATAATGCAACTGTAAAGTTCCAAAATTAAATTTCAAAGGGAAAGGCTAAACAAAAACAGAAACAGAAATAGATACTTACGTCCCCAACATCTGAGCCCACAGAAACTCCTTCCGCAATAACTTTTGCTAAAGCAGCAGCATCACCAAAACCCAAGTTGACGCCTTGGCCAGCTAAGGGATGGACAGTATGAGCAGCATCTCCAACTAAGGCTAGCCTTTTGGAAACATAATCATGGGAATGCATCAATGACAATGGAAATGCCATTCTCTCAGAAACTACACCAGTTGCCTTCGGTGGTACTTCAAAGCATTCCTTTGTAGATGCTGCAGTGTTCCCAATGCCAGAAAAGAACTGTTCCATGTAATGGTCAAGAGCAGTAGAGCGTGGATGCGGACCATAACCAAAATCCAACGCGTGGTTCACAGACTTCACAAACTCTTCAGGGCTCATTGACTTATGGCGCAGTGACTCCTCTGGGCTCATTGTCCATACAATGTTGCTGAAGTTATTGCCTATTGGAAGTAGTGCAATTGGACCAGAAGGGAGAAACCTCTGCCATGCACAATCATTTTCCACAATATGCTCTACTGTACAGATAATTGCACTTTGCAGATAATTCCACCCAGTTGTTTTTATTCCTGCAATCTGTCTAACATTGGACTTTGAGCCATCAGCTCCTATCTGCAACAAAGTTTAAATAGGACAAGGAGATTGAGGAATAGAACAAAACAATGGTCAAAATAATGCAAAAGAAGATAAATAAGCAATTACCACCAATTTGGAGTATAAACTTCGTCCATCACTCAGGTCAAGTTTAACTAAATTACTTCGATGTAACTCTTCTGTAGCATGACCAACAGATAATGATTCACTTGATGTTGGTTTCATTCCTGCTTGTCTACTCTTCAACGGGAAAGTAAGAGACACCAATCTGGTAGGGTATATCGCATTTTCAATATCATCCAATTCTTCCTGTTCAAGGAGAAACTTTTAAGCATCAAACAAAGTTGACTATTTTTACCAAAAAGAAAGGCACGCTAACAAGAATGGGAATCTTGGTTGCACGACACCAAATTATCACATTCCCTGTGCTCTTGGCTATATGGGATTATCTTATTTTACTGTATACCTATCAGCACGTCATATTACAAAAAAAATGTTGTGTACTTGTGTTTGTACTGTTTACAAGTAACGTAACAGGAAATATATGGCCTTTTAGGCAGCAGAAGAGCTAACACAACCTTCTGCCATGATAAATCCACCATAACATTTACTTTGATACATATAACGCAAATAAACAATGTGGACAGTACAATTCACTATGATGTTCAAGGGTTAAAGAAAAGACAAACCTGTAAACGTAAGAGCAGCGAGTTGCAAAGCACCTTGTTCTCCACCACACATCTAAGCAATGCAAACACAAAAATAAAGATATGGCCAGTGACAAAAAAAAGTAGATAAAAATAATGTCAGCTTTTATTAAAGCATACCCAAGGTATTCTTTGCCCACATCTCTTGCATTATACCTCGTGTATCCAAGTCCAGTGTAATCCCACACCTAACAGTTGTAAGCAAAACATCAAGTATCATAGTTAGCACCAAAGTTGAGCATCAATGTCATTATGTGTTTGTGTGGAAAATAACAGAGAGAGAAAGACCAAAGACAAAGAAGCCAAATGCTGATGCAACCCATGGTTAGGTGAGGTGATATTTGTACTTTTGCGCAATATACACATTGAAAGTCTGGCATGCCTACATGATACAAAAACATCTATTGTATACCAGCTATCTTCCCAAAAGACATAAGCTCCTGTTTTATGTCATCAGATATAGTAAGCAGAAACATGAATGTACAGTAGAAGTATAACAGTCTCAACCTTTTGGAAACCAGAGGCTTGCATGCCCCACTGGTATTGCTAGCATAATGTAAAGCACACAAATGATAACTTCAATGGTTCAGTTAACTTAGTACAAACTTGTTAGTCATTTGGCATCTGATCAGCATAGCTCAAAATGCAAATACACCAGCAATGTGTTTGGTTAAAAGAGACAAGTAGGTGAAACTGTGATAAATAATGGCCATACATTATCAAATAAATTGTCTATATAGATAGAAGCATGTTATGTCCTCACCTGCATTTTACCAAAGAAAGCATGTCTTTGCTGTTGAACATGCTCCCAGGCGCCAATATCTGCCACATTAATGTGCACACATGCATGAGGAATATTACCAATAACACTATTATTTGTGGTAGAAAACAAGCCATGCACACATCAAAAATGGAAAAACTACCATTTTTAAACTATACTTGGTGAACAGAGACATTCCAGTGCGCACAAAACGGAGAAAATTAAACAATAATAG
The DNA here is from genome assembly GCA_018135685.1 of Themeda triandra. Classification (NCBI taxonomy): domain Eukaryota; kingdom Viridiplantae; phylum Streptophyta; class Magnoliopsida; order Poales; family Poaceae; genus Themeda; species Themeda triandra. The sequence continues at coordinate 230,120 of JAENPR010000472.1, forward strand.
ATGGTAACTTTGTCATTTTTACAGTTACAGTAGTGAAATATACAAAACTAAATGTCTAAACTGGAAACCTCGAAGAAAATTGGTAGTCTTGCCACTGCCATAATGAAATAGAAACAATCGAAGAATGACACAACAATCGTCATTTACTGTGACGAGGCTGAAACTTTGAAGAATGGTGGATCAATAAAGAGTGGCAGAGTTGTTGGCATGTATGTTTCTTATTAAGTTCCGGCATATCAGCACAATGTATCCCAAGGGATAGGAAACTGAGAAAATATTGGATGGAGTAACTTTGATAAAGTTTACAGAAAATGCATCAAATATAAAACATCAAATTAGTTGCACTAAATTTCCATGAAACATGTCCTGATAATAGTATATATATTTGGTATCATAGATGTTAATATATTCATAAAAAATATGTCAAACTTAGTGAAATTTGACTTAGGACAAAGCTAAAATGAACTATATATTAGAATGGAAACAATATAAAAGAAATGTTTTGCCACATTCATTTGGAAAGCATCAGTGGCAGCCAAATCTTTTCAGCAAATTTGTGGCAAGTTATGGATAGAAAACGAGCGAGTGACTTCTGGGTTCAGGACTCCAGGGGTAATAAATTATGGCAAGCTCGAACTGTGAAACAAACACTGACTAAAGTTGGTTGAACTAGTTTCCCATACGTCTAATGTGGTCATATGGTATAGCTGATCGAGCATAGTTGTGTAAACATCAGTGTAAATAACATGAAAAGTTCAATCTAGATGAAATGCCAACTAAACACAAGACAAACTTGAATCCAAATACTATTGCAGCATGAAAGACAGCTGAAATTAAGTACGATGACACACATAGCTGATTCAGAATCATACCTTTGAAGAAGGAAATGGTTGCAGGGGTAACAGTACTGACCCTAGAATCGGGTATACTGTTTTTATCCAGGTAACCTCTTGATTTCAACGCTGGACTGCTATCGATTATAGCGATTTTAAGATGTTTTGTTAATGGCATATTGGCTGCATACAGGACGTACAAGTATGTGAGAAATTACAATTCCATGGTAAATAATTAACAATAAACTACAAACATGTAAAGGACCCAACAGACAAATAGTCTTATTTTGGGGATGATACTATTTCTGATCAAACACTAACACAACAAGTAAGGGAAGGCATGTTCCGAGCATCAATCGCCAGCCAAAACTAAACACAAGGCGCCAAACTCATCACTCATCAGCATCTTAAACAGGCAAGAGCACACGAACAGCAATACCTACACAATGCACAAGCAACAGCCAAGCCCACCATGCCTCCACCAACAATGGCAACGTCGAGCACATCAGGCGGAGGAGCCTTCACGCCAGCAACCTTGTCGGTGCGATCCTACACGTTCATTGAGAGAATCAGTACCAGGACACGCGCTTGAGTCAAGGAACAGTAACTCCGGAAGGAGCAATCGCAATTCACAAATCAGCAGTCAGCACCCCGAACGACGCATTCCACGGAATGCCTAAACCCTACAGCGGGAGCGAAACACAGAGCCACACGGGAGCCAGAGTCTTCGGGGTGAGTACCTGCGACCTGGGCGCCCCGGAGGATGGCGCGTCGCAGAAGGCCCTGGCGAGCGGCCGGATCCGGTTCGCCGCCGCCGCCGCGAAGCATCTGCGCGGGATGAGAGAAGGACGCTAGTGAGTGCGGGAGAGGCGGACATCTCAGGGCAGAGGGGGCTGGAGGAGAGGCGCACGACGCGCGCCGCTTTACCTTCGCCTGGAGAGCATGGCGGAGACTGCGGGGGTGCGCGTCGGTGCCGTCGGTCGCCGGCGACGAGGCCACGAGGAGAGGGGAAGAGAAGTCGGCGCGCGCGTGGAGGGCTCCTGCGCCGCGCACCGGTTGTGCAGCTTGTGCGGTGAAGGGATTTGGGCCTGCTACTGCTAGGTTGGGCCGGGCTCGAATTTACAGCTACGCGCCTTCGCCTGATGGGCTGACTCTTCGTGCACGGGGATGCGCAGCTTTCAGATGATGTCACGCGTCCACGACTCACCCTTATCGTGGGCCCGCCATGGCTAGTGGTCAAGGCACTATTAGCCCACGGTAAAATGTGGCCAGGAGTCAAAGACACCTAGCGACAGGATAACTGCCAATTCACGAGCATATATACGGTGGAATTCCACTTGGGTCAACTGTCAATGTGACAAGTGGTGTTTTACTGTAAATATCTCTTTTTTCCATTTTCATTGTTCCATCTCCATTCCAGGATAAGAATTACATACAATCACATGTAAATTTACGCTAGCAAGCACAACCATCCACGATCCATAAGGATAGCAATGTAGCAACAATTACACGGATGCTCTTAGGGATGGAACTTATAACTCGTACCTCCCGTTCGACCCACTGACCCGGTACAGAAAGCTTATGAACAGCTTGGTTACAATGTCTATTTGCAAAGGCAAACAAAACTAAGAAACAATGAAGAGATAATGGATTTAATCTCTTCCACCAGATGTCTCTTCTTTGTGCATATTTGTATTCCTATTTGGTAAAAGCTAGGGCTAGTCTCAAGTTTATACCATACTCATCAATTAGGTACAATCTAGGGATTTTTATTTCTGATGCAAAACATTCGATAAGAAATGTAGAGAAGATGTATCTTATATGTTATAATATCTCGTGTTGTTGAACTAAAATTTAGAGATATCTCAAGTTATATACCTCTGGTGGGTTTTCTTGCACTAAAGCCTATATGCAATGTGCTAGGCTCCAACATGATATGTCTCATGTTTAGGCTCAGGATCTAATGCTCTAGGTCAACTCTCATAGCTTTCGGCACAATGTCTCTTCTGTTGTGTCACAATTCTAATATTTTGGGTTAGCTCCATAGATAACATCACAATAATTAATTGTATAAGAATATTGTAGCATGACAATGCCTTGTAAAGCACCTTTCTTCGGTAGGACCATACTTTCCATCTTTTGTGACATAATAATTAGATACTAGAATGTGATATCTTGTATGTTTTTATAATAAAAAAAAAGCCTAACAAAAAGGCTAGCATTTTCCTGTAGGGCTTATTCTGTTAGGATATTGAAGAAATGTTTTTTTTTTTTTTGGCGAAGATTGAAGAAATGTTTTTGACTCACGATTCAACCGTCTTCGATTCCTTTTAATCCCCACTAAGCCAAATATAGTAAGGTGTAAACGGTATTGTGCCTTTACAGTCGCAGAATACCATGGAGCCACAGTCAATTGGCACGTCGAAACTGCTGCGTGTTGATGGTAACCTAAGTCTCATACACCATCACATATTCACATTGACAGCTGAATCGCCGCGTGCTGTCTTTCAAACCCATGGTCAGATTCTGATCAGTACAGTAATAAATACTAAGCAATATATAGCCTGCAGGTTAAGCCTCGCTCCGATCATATATATAGCGGGCACCGGCACACCGGCACAAGGCAAGAAGCCAAGCCAAAGCCATCCCCCCTGCTCTTCCTGCCTCTTTCACACGGAGCACAAGTAGCAGAGAGCCGACGCGAGACATCCGTTCCCTCGTCCGTCGCTCGGCATGGCCATCCCGCTGCCGGGGAAGGCGCTGCCGCGGCATGACGGTGCCAAGGGCGGCGGTCAGGCGGATTCCGACGACGCAGCGGCGTGGCCGGGCGACGAGCCGTCGGTGGCTGCGGAGCTGCGCGCGCTGTGGGGCATGGCGGCGCCGATCACGGCGCTCAACTGCGTGGTGTATCTGCGCGCGATGGTGTCCGTGCTGTGCCTCGGGCGCCTGGGCCCGCTGGACCTGGCCGGCGGCGCGCTCGCCATCGGCCTCACCAACATCACGGGCCACAGCGTGCTGTTCGGCCTCGCGTCGGGTCTGGAGCCCCTGTGCGCGCAGGCGTTCGGGTCCCGGAACTACGAGCTCCTGACGCTGTCCGTGCAGCGCGCCGTGCTGCTGCTGTTCCTCGCCGCCGTGCCCATCGCGTTGCTATGGCTCAACGTGGGTCCCATCCTGGTGGCGCTCGGGCAGGACCCCACCATCTCGGCGCACGCCGCGTCGTACGCCGCGTTCGCGCTGCCGGACCTGGCGGCGGGGGCCGTGCTCCAGCCGCTGCGCGTGTACCTCCGGTCGCAGGGCATCACGCGGCCCATGGCGGCGTGCTCCGCGATCGCCGTGGCGCTGCACGTCCCGCTCAACGTCGGACTCGTCTTCGGCCTGGGCCTCGGCGTGCGCGGCGTCGCCGCGGCGCAGGCGCTCACCAACACCAACATGCTGCTGTTCCTGCTGGCCTACATCCGCTGGGCGCGCGCCTGCGAGGGCACCTGGAAGGGCTTTGCCCGGCCCGCCGCCGTCGCCAGCGGCCTTCCCGCGCTCGCCAGCCTCGCCGTGCCCAGCTGCGTCGGCGTCTGCCTCGAGTGGTGGTGGTACGAGGTCGTCACCGTGCTCGCCGGGTACCTCCCCAACCCCGCCGCCGCCGTCGGCGCCGCCGGGGTGCTCATCCAGACCACCAGCCTCATGTACACCGTGCCCATGGCGCTCGCAGCCTGCGTATCCACCCGGGTAAGCAAGCACATCGATCGATCACCCTCAAACCGATCGTCTTCTTCGTATATATGCCGAGCGAGATCTTTGCGCCGGATTTTCTTGGCCATTTGGATTGGGTTTTTTTGGATTGGGTCCATAGATTTGCTTTCACCAGGTTCACATCGCGGTCGCACGCAGGAACAGGACCGGCGTTTTGCTCGTCGGTCCGCGGCGAGGCCGTGATTTTTCAGCTATCACCATGCATGCATGCCACGGAACTTTGACAGTTTGACTACCTGTGCCCTTCAACAGTTTGTCTACCTGTGCCCTTCACTGACTTACTAGCAGCTACTACTCACCGTGTCACACGAAGTTTTGTTTTTTTCATTCTTTTCCATGACGTGGACCAAAACTTCAAAAAAATATTTTTTTTGGAGAATCGTCTGCTTTCAGGGTAGTAAATCAGATTTTGTACATTTCTCCCTTTTTAAAAAGAATCCATTTTAAAATGTCTTGTTCCTGAACGATGCATATTTTAGCAAGTTTTAGCATGCAAGGCATCACACCTAGGAGTATTCTAGGACTAGCATGTAGGAAAGCTATTATCTTTTTCTTGCCAAAGGATATCACAAAGCAACAATTGTGTGCATGGTGAGTCTGCTTCCTCCTATTGCCGTCCTTGGGCATATCAAATTGGTCTCCACATGTGTGGTGCACCATTCCATATTCCCACACACTCTACTTTGTGCGCTACCACGTCAAGTACATGCACTCCTTCCATGTATACTCCGTACATAAGTAGTAGGCTCCAACCAAAAAGGAAGGAAGGCCTGCCTTTTCAGTTTTTCAATTCAAGAATGCAACAGCAAACATGGATGAAACATGGTGTGGCCATCCATGTTTTCATGTTTGTAAAGCTAATGAAATGAGGTGAACACATGCAGGGAACCATGGCGGTTCCCATGTTTGGTAGATGCAGCAGCATCAAACATGGTGTGGCAATCCATGTTTTCATGTTTGTAAAACTGATGAAATGAGGTGAAACATGCAGGGAACCATGGCGGTTCCCCCATGTTTACGGAGTAGATTCGTAGGTGCCTCATTTTAACCCCGCCCAGTCCATGGCGGTCACTCCGATTTTTACTGCACTGCAAGCAGGGGAAAACGACAATGGCACGTTGGTGGTTGGTCTTCTCATGTCACTGTGTGTTGCACACTTGCACAGTGTTTGCATTGCAGCACAGGGACAAGCACTGGTGGCTGCCATAGATTATAGTGCGCAGAGCACGAGCCGCCTGCAACACACTGTTTACCCTGTTGAGTTCCAAGAAGGGACAAGAATGGCTCGCACGCCAAAACCATAGGACAACAGTCGCAAAGATCTCGGCAGCACAGCAATGTCTACTGTAGCTTCACTGTGACTCTATGCTCATTTTGGTTTGGTTTTTGATCGGCCATGATGCCATATTGCCATGCAGGTGGGCAACGAGCTGGGCGCCGGGAAGCCGCGGCGAGCGCGGATGGCGGCGCTGGTGGCGCTGTGGTGCGCGCTGGCGATCGGCGTGGTGCACGTGGCGTGGACGGTGGCGCTGAGCCGGCGGTGGGTGGAGCTGTTCACGACGGAGCCCGGCGTGGTGCGGCTGGCGTCGGCGGCGATGCCCGTGGTGGGCCTGTGCGAGCTGGGCAACTGCCCGCAGACCACGGGATGCGGTGTCCTCCGTGGCACGGCGCGCCCCGCCGTGGGCGCCCGCATCAACCTGCTCTCGTTCTACCTGGTGGGCACCCCCGTGGCGGTGTACCTGGCGTTCGGCGCCCAGGGCGTCGGCTTCCGGGGCCTCTGGTACGGCCTCCTGTCGGCGCAGGCGTGCTGCGTCGCGCTCGTCCTCGCCGCCGTCGTCTGGCGCACCGACTGGCGCGTCGAGGCCATGCGCGCCAAGAAGCTGGCTGGTTTGGAGCTCGCCCCTAGTGCGACAGCCGCCACTGATAATGACGACGACGCGGATGATGCCGAGGAGAGGAAGCGCCTCGTGGTGGTCGTCACCGGCGAGCCGGCGGCGGCGGAGGGCGTGTAATAGTGTGTAGTGGTAGGTAAGCTGCTAGCGAGACAGTGCATGTAGCTGGACGATGAAAGCGACTCGACGTGCGTGCGTGCGTGCTGATAGTGTGCAGGGTCGCCGTCGTCGTCGTAGCCACCACCCAACTCAGCATCAATGGACGCAACGGATCATAGAGTTGTTGCTCGCTAGCTATGGACTAGTATAGCTTTGTGTGGCGTGCAGGGGCCTGGACGCCTGGGTGCCTGGCGGATTATAATTGAATAGCTAGCTCTGCGCCTGTGCACAGCTAGCTCTGCGCCTGTGCACCTGTGCGCCTGTGCGATAGTGGTGGTGGCTGCTGTCGCGGCGCGCAAATAGAGTAGCTAGCGCCGGCAAGTGGCCATGCATGGTTGTTGCTGTTGCACACTTGCACCCATCATCCATCCTGTCAGTGTTTTGTACCCCGGGGGTGTCACACCAACGAGTAAATTTCTAAGCGTGCTCCCTAATCCGGATGGTGATGCAAGAAGGACACAAGATTTTTATCCTGGTTCGGGCAAAAGGAGGCCCTACGTCCAGTGGGGGGAGGAGACTTGTATTATCTTGCACCTAAGTGCTCGTATGGGGTGAGCATGCGCGGTCCCGAGACTTTGCGAGTGAGAGCGTGAGAGTGTGTGTGAACTTGGGAACGTGCGAGTTTTTAGGTCTGAAAAGCGTGGTAACGTGCCCTGAACTAGGCCCTGACATCCCCTTTTATAGGCCAAGGGGAGGCTCAGGAGTACAAGAGTAGGTAGGGCAATCGTGCGCATGACGTCGAGGTATGGGCGTTCCGTCGAGTCGTCGGCGCTGTAGATGCTCCCTATTGTCCGGTTCGAGCCTGTGGAACCATGCTTTGGTCCGGTTCGACCCGCCGCAGGCATGGCCGGTGATGGCTCGCTTGTCCTCGCCTCGACGAGGGCTGACGAAATGGAGGAGTGGGCGATGATGGCCTGCCCGGGAACCCCGCAGGATGGCCGTCGAGGAGGGATGGACTGGTCACTGCTTGCTCCGTACGCCAATCGCGTCTGCCATCATTTCCTCGAGCGCCTGTAGGCCGGCTCGAGGGGTCGACGTCCCGTGCGATGGGACTGAGCAGCGGATTAGGCGGTACGGAGAGTTGACAACGGCGCTTGAAGGGGGGTGCCGCACGTGGCACAGTACAAGACTTGGCTTAATAGTGGCGCCTGCCATCCTCGAATCCGGGGGATGGGCAGCGTAATGGTGAAGCGACCGACGTACGCTCCACTATTGCGGGCCCTGTAGCCATGGAGTTAGGCGGTGTCTGTGTACTCTGGCGCTGTTCGAGCCCTGTGGCCATGTGCGTGCTCTGGGTAGGCAATTATTGCGGGCAGACTCGAGCGGCTGCTCGCTCGAGCGTTCTCCGTCCCCGCTCGAGCGGTCGCTCGCTCGAGCGGTTTACGTCACCGTCTCGAGCGGTCGTACGCTCGAGCGGTTTCCGTACTTCTCTCTCGAGCGGGTGAGCGGCCGCTGCTCGAGTTAGAAGGTTCTGAGGCTTTGTGGGCCTGATAGTGGGCCGGCCCAGTATGAGAAGGATTGGGGGTTTCTTCAGTCAGTTTTTTGGATTTTTAGAGTGGAATAAAGTTAGTTTGCCCATCTTTAATCCACCTAGATTAGGACCCCCTAATCTAGGTACCCGACAGTAGCCCCCGAGCCCTTGCTTGATTGTGGAACTTCAAGTGAGGGATCATGAAGTGGAGTTGAAGTACCTAGACTTGGGGTTATGTGGTTTCGTTTCGAGGGGCAAATTTCTCGTTTTTCCGTGGGGGGCGCGCGAGCGTCCCCCGCGGGGGTAGCCCCCGAGGCCCCAGAGGAATGAGGCATTCCTCTGGGGGCTTTGAAATGAGTCGCTTTGGGCAAGAACGTTATTAACTGGAGTCGTAGTGGCTCGAGGCAAGGGGTTTAATGATTTTTTGAGCCCCCGTGCATCTCCTACTCCTCCCATGTCGAGGGAGGTTATCGGTGTGACTCGAGCCCCCGAGCCTCGAATGGCTGGGCTAGAGTCGTGATCCAGTTTGTCGCTGGATCTCTTGGATCAGATCCAAGTGGTGGGAGGACTGACGCTACTCGCGGTCGAGCGAGCGTCAAGTCTCCCTGTGAGCTGGTAGCGGGGAGTCCAAGTGAGAGCCCGTCTCCTTTCGAGGGGAGGCGGCGTCGAGGCCCGGGGGCACTCTCATTAGAGCTGGGCGCATAGCTTTTAGAGAACCAGCTCCGTTCGAGGGGACCGGAGGCTCGAGTGCCTTCCGTCGACGGGATCTCTTGAAAGCTTAGCGCCCTGCCTTGGACGTGCCTTGGGGTTTCGAGAGTTCGTTCTCGAGCGGACCCTTTCGAGGGATCCTTCCCAGGGGCACCCCTGACTCCGGTGCTCGAGGGCGGCTGTTCGAACCCGTTCGTGGGTCAGCCTCCGCTCCCTCGAGTCTTATAGGTGGGACCAGAGTCCCAGGCTATCTTACCGTGTAAGGAACCGTCTGTTCGAGACGTCCCGTCGTTGCGCTAGTCGAGAGGAATTCGTCCGTTACTGGCGGCGCGAATTTTTAGGCGGAAACCGGCGCGTCATGATGATCGTGGCTCGGCGACGGTTCCGCTTCGTCTCGCGACGCGTGCGCCCTGTGAGTGGAGATAGGTGGCGGTTGTCAGAGGTAATAAATGCGGTTACCGTTTCTCGTCGAATCCGCCGGGGGCGCGCGTCCGTTGGATGGCGCGATCTGGGCCGTCGGATGCGATTCACGCGGATCGGCTGGGGCTCTATAAATATGGAGGAGTAGGTTCCCGGTTCTTCTCCCCGCATTCTTGCCTTTCTTGCCGCTCCCGCCGCGGTTGCATTCCGCTTCCGGATCGGATCGCCGCCGCTTTTTCGCAACCGCGCCGCCGTTCTTCTGCTCGTCACCGCCGCCGCGTGCCCGCTTGCGATTGCGCTCGCCCTTTGCGCCGCCGTCCTCCGCGCCACCATTTTCCGTGCTCCGCCGCCGTTCCTGCTCCACCGTCTCGCCGCCGTCCTTCCGCCGACGCCATGGTGAAGCCAAGCAAGAAGGCGGGCCAAGGTTTCGGCCAGGGCTCTGGGGGCAGCAAGGGCAAGGAGCCCGCTAAGCCTCCCACGCCGGTGGTCATGCTCGACGCGCTCCCGTGGCCCCGGTCCACGGTGACTGAGGCGATGTTGACAAACCTTGTCAACGGCGGGTTGCTTCCCCCCAACCCGGTGGAGGGGCCGCCGGAGTAGCAGGTGCCGGACGACGACCACCTCGAGCCCGTGGTTCCGCCGGGCTATGTCCTGAGCTTCGTCAAGTTCCATCGGCGGGGGCTCGGGGCGCGGCCGAGCCGCTTCATGCGGGCGCTCCCCCACCACTTTGGGGTCGAGCTCCAGCATTTTAATCCGAACTCCATCTCACACGCGGCCAGTTTCGCCGCCGTGTGTGAGGGGTATCTGGGCATGGCGCCGCAGTGGGACCTGTTCACCCACGTCTTCAAGGCGACGCTGTTCACCAAGGCGGTGAGCGGCGGCGCTGACGGCAACGACGGCGACGACGGCGACGAGGAGGTGGAAGAGGAGAAGGAGAAGGAGAAAGGGAAGCCGAAGGCCCGCCGCTATGTCCGAGCGGGCTCTTGCTCGATCGGCTTGAAGAGACGAGAGTGCTGGCTGACCGGCACATGGGCATCGAACAACGCCGGGTGGGACGCGGAGTGGTTCTACCTCCGAAACGAGGGGGACCTCTTTCCGAAGTACACCGGCGCCGTGCTGACCGCGCCCGGCGAGAACTGGATCTACGGTCAGCCAAAGAAGCGTCAGCCCCGTCTCGACCCTCTGCTCGAGGCCATCGCGAGTCTCAGCCGCCGGAGGGCCGGCAATCTCGTTTTCAACCTTGCCCACGTCGTCGCCGAGTTCCACTCCCGCCGGGTGATCCCGCTCGCCGAGCGCCCACTGCGGTTGGACCAGATGACGGAGGACGCCGACCCGGAGGCGCTCGAGGCCAGCCGGATGTCAGACGTACCCCTCTCGACCGCCATGATCGTGGCTCGAGTGCGCGAGGCGATCGACGGCGGGAAAAACTTCGGGGCGAATCAAGTCGGCCTCTTCCCCATGCGCCCGGTCAACAACCTGCTCGGTTATGTAAGTTCTTTCGAGGTCTTTCTCGTCGTTCCTTTTACTCGAGCCATCCTCATCGAGGTATGCTTTTTCAGGACATCATCGACCACGCGGACTCGAGGCCCCCGGTGAAGGAGGACGCGCCCGCCCGTGAGGTAAGACGTCCGAAAGGTGACCGGGAACACGCGGCGGCGCTCTCGAGAAAGGAGGAGAGAGCGAGGAAGGCTCGTGAGTTAGAGGAGAAAGAGAAGCGTAAATCTCGGCGCCGCCGCGAGCGGGAGATGCGTTTGGACGCGGACCCGTGCGACTGGAGCCCCGGCCTGGAGTCGACCGACGAGGACGAGGGGGAGGACGACGAGGAGGACGACGAGGCGACTGACAGCGATGGCGCCACCGCCTCTCGAGCGCTAACGCCTCCCGCTCGCCGCGGGAGTTGATTTTGGCGGCGCCCCTTTTACGCGGCGATTCGTCGTTGGTCCAGGCGGGCCAGCAGGAGGGGTCATCGCACCATTCTAGCCACGGCGCTCGGACGCCGTCACCGGCCCCAGCAGGGCAGCGGGGGGGGGGGGACGTCGCACCGCTCCAGCCACCGCGCTCGTTCGCCGTCACCGGCTCGAGCAGGGCGGCGAGAGGAGTCGCCCCGCCGTTCTAGCCATGGCGGGCGGGCGCCTTCTCCGACGCGGCGGGACTCCTCGTCCCGTCACCACTCGTCTTCGACGGGCGTGCACACCCGGCAGCATCCGGCTGCAAATGTGCGCACATCATCTTCTGCGCAGCCCGGCGAGCAACCCATGGAGCGCCGGGCTCCTTCCAGCGATCGCCGGGCCGAGCAGACTTCGACCCGCAGGACCCAAAGTCCCGTAAGGGACTCCGTGCCCGACCCGGCCAAGGAGTCGACGGGAGCGGGGGAAGCCGCCAAGGTTTTGAAGCCCCCGAGCGGCGCGAGCGGCGGGCTCGAGGCTCCAAAGTCCTCGAGTGACTCGAGGGGGCCAACTGAGGCTCGAAAGCCCCCGAGCGTCTCGAGCAAGCCGGGTGGCTGGAGCAGCGCCACCTCGACCATAGGCTGAGTTTTTCGATTAACCCTCCTTTCGTTGGTTTTTCCGTTTGGCGTGTGAATGCATCGTCATCGTGGTTTTTGTTTTTCTCTTTCTTCCAGAGCCAAGCGCCCTCGCAGCCTACCGTCCCTCCCTCCCATGCCGCCTACCAAGAGGCCGAAAGTCACAGAGGGTCGAGCGGCACCCCGTCGATTTCAGGTGGAGTGACCCTTCCTCCTTCTACTCCGGTTTGGCTAGAGCGGGCCAAGGATGCAATTAGGCGTGGCAAGCTGATGGCGGCTGCGTCTCGTGCAGGTGCCGGGGCCGTGACCGCGGTAGTGGGAGAAAAGGCAACCACCACCACCACGGCCTCAACCGTCTCCCCGCTCGAGACATCATCATCGTCAGTCGTGCGGAGTGACACGGCGGCCGGCGACAAGGAGGCGACGGTGCCGGTGACGGCGGCCACCTCTCTGGCGACAGGAGCCGGGTCGGAGCAGCAGCCGATTACGCTCGAGGACGAGAGTCCGAGCTCGGGCTCCAAGACTCCTTGGCCTATTGGCCTGCGCCAGCTCGAGGAGGAGCGCAAGGAGAAGGGGAGGAGGAGGAGACGCCGGCGGCCACCGATCGGCCGGTGGACGACGTGGAGATGCAGGAGGCGGGCCGAGTGCCCGAGCCTCAGCCAAGCCGGGCCCCTACCCCCCTCGGGATTTGGAGGTCGACCCCTCCGCTGGGCAACGGGTCGAAGTGCCCCAGGCTTCCCCGGTCGAGCAAGGGGAGGCCCAAACCATGACGCATGAGGGGGCGTCCGAGGAGCACCCCGCCGCCGCTCAGGAGGAAGAGATGGTGGAGGAGCAGGCGGAGCAACCCACCGCCGCAGGCGGCGGGGAGCATCACAACGGCGTGCGAGGGGAGGAGCCACCCAGGGAGCTCCGCCTGGTGCCGTATCAGGCGCCGCTGCCACCGCAGCAGCTGAGGGAGGTGAGGTTCACCAGTATGTCCGAGGCCGACCACTGGGAGGAGGCCCAGAGGAAGCAGACGGCATCTGCCATCGTCGACAGCCACATGCGGACGGTCGGCTTTGGACCCACCGAGCCTACCGATGTGTCGATCGAGGAGCGGAGGCGGATCGAGGCACGGGTGCTCGCCCAAGAGGCGTCATCCTCCTGGAGTCAGCCGCAACGCCCGCCTACCCTGGCCGAGCGGGTGGTGACGGCGGACGTCGACTTGGATGCGGTGAGGAGGCTCCATACGTCCGTCGACAAGGAGATGCGGGAGGAATTCCCTCTATGGGAAAGGCCGCCGTTGGTGCTTCCCGACCCCCTTGACCACGAGGCTCCTGCGATCGTGATGAACGATCAGAAGGAGCTCGAGGCGCACACGGAGGCCGAGGAGCGCCGGCAGTGGCTCGAGCATGCCCTGAAGGTCGCTCTGTCACTCGTCTCCGAGGACCTGCCCCGGCTTTCCTCTGTGAGTATTCTCGAGTACGGCCGTTTTTCGTTCAGACTTATCGTAGTTTTGTGTCTGATTTTTTCTTTTTCGTGATTCAGACGGCGCAGAGCTGCTCGTACGCCAAGTCAGTCCACATCCGCGCCCTTCGCGAGAGCGAGGACGAGATCCGGCGGTATGTGCGCATGGGGCAGGATGCTGAGGCGGAGTTGCACCGGTCTGCCCGGCTCCTTCGAGAAGCCAACGCCGCCCTGGACGCCGCCAAGGGGGATGCCAAAAGGGCTCAAGACGAGCTCGCTCGAGCGGCGCAGGAGGCGGAGGCGGTTCAACAGGAGGCCCGCGACAAGCTTGCCCAAGCCGCGCGAGAGGCGGAGACCGCTCGACAAGAGCGCGAGCGGTTGCAAGGGGTCTTCGAGCAGCTCAAGAAGGACGCGGCCATTGCGCTAAGAAGCTACAAGTCCAAGTGCGAGCAGGCGGAGCAGCTCGAGAAAGACAAGGCCGCCGCCGAGACGTACACGAAGGACCTGCAGGCGATGGTCACCCGAGTAACCGCCGAGAAGGAGGCCCTCTCGAACGCGCTCGAGGCGGAGAAGAAGCGGGCGGGCGACTTTCAAACGGAGGCGGCCAACCTTCGTCAATTGGTGACGGAGAAAAACCTCGCCGTCCAAGCCGCCGGCCGAACTCTCGAAGGGGTACGAGTGGAGAAGGCCGACCTCAGCCGTGCGCTTAAGGGGAAGCAGGCCGAGCTTACGAGCGCGCTCGAGCGTGAGCAAGGGTTGTCGACCCGCTGCACAGGTAAATGCCCGAGCTGCTCTTGACCGAGTCCTCAAACGTGCTTGAGGCGCTCGTGTCGTTTGCCGACTTGGATTCCTTCAATCGCTGACCTGGGTTTTTTCTTTCAGCGCTTGAGGCTAATTTGGCCGCATCGCGCACGGCTCTCCAGCTCGCCCAGGCTGATCTCTCCTCGACACGCACAGCTCTTCAAGCCACTGAGAGGGCGTTGGACGTCGAGGTGGGTGCCAGGACTCGGATCTGCGGCGCCATCGACACCCTTAGCGAGCGCTGGGGATTCGAGCCCGTGGTGGACGTCGAGGGGCCTGACGCTGGGCGTGGCTATGCCGCTCATGTTTTTGCCTTTGGCCTCTCCCTGCGGGATCGAGTTCGGCACGCCCTCGTCTTCGCCGCGCGCCGGAGCCTCGCCATCTTCTACTCCGGGTTCGCCCTCTCAAGGGAGGATGCTCGGAGCGGGATGGAGGCCGTTGCTGGAGGCTTCACCTATGCTGAGGGCGAGCAGGAGGGAGCCGTGATTCCGAGGCATGAGCAACTCCTTGCCGACGCCGAGGGGCCTGGAGAGCAATTGGGCCAGAGCTTCGAGGCGTTCGTCCTTCCTCCCGCCATGCAGTAGTTTTCAACCGGCCTGCGAGCCGAGATCTGGGCAACAAGGCCCCTGTAAGAAAACAAATATTCTGGTCGTGGAATGGCCCGAGTGGCCTTTAAACATAATGTTTATGACTCGTGCTGTTGTGCTCTAGTTTTTTCTCTGTGCTCCAAGTTGTCTTTCATTCCTTGCCTTTTTTTTCTTTTTTAACTAAGTGGTAGCGCTGTGCTCGAACCGCTTCGAGGGGAGATGAGTTCGGGTGCCATAGCTCGGAAGCGTGGGAAGCCCTGTGCTCGGTCGTCCCGGCTCGACGGGCTCGAGGTGACGCTCATACTTAGTTTTTACAAGAAAAATTTCGAGGCGGGAAGGAAAAAGAGTGCGTCGAGCATCTTTGAAAAAACTAGGCGTGTTTTTTCGAGGACTTCAGGGGGGGCCCCCCTGGTCTAGCCCCTGAGGGGGCTTGACTTTGTGGAAACAAAGTCGAGCCCACCTTGTGTGTGAACGAGAAGACAGGAAATTAGCTCGCAAATCCTTTACTCATTCATACTAGCGGTACATTTAAACGAAAAAATGTACAAGGCATCGAGGCCTAGGGGAAAAAACGACGTAGCTGTTCGATGTTCCATGCGTTGGTGAGGATCGAGCCGTCCTCATCGGCTAACTTGTAGGTTCCTGGCTTCAGCACCTCGACCACGATGAACGGGCCTTCCCAGGGAGGAGTGAGCTTGTGGCGCCCCTTGTTGTCTTGTCGTCGACGGAGCACGAGATCGCCGACCTCGAAATCCCTTTTGCGCACGTTCTTCTCGTGGTACTGTCGTAGCTTCTGCTGGTAGCGCACAGAGTGTAGGAGCACCGTGTCTCGAGCTTCCTCGGCTTGGTCGACGGCATTAGCTAGCCTTTCTTCGTTAGTCTGCTCGTTGTAGGCCTTGAGTCGGGGGGACCCGTATTCGAGGTCGGTGGGGAGGACGGCCTCTGACCCATAGACCAAGAAAAATGGAGTGAACCCCGTGGCTCGGCTCTCGGTCGTCCGTAGACTCCATAGGACGGAAGGGAGCTCAGCCATCCACTTCTTGCCGTGCTTGTTGAGGCGGTCGAAAATCCTTGGCTTTAGTCCTTGGAGGATCATACAGTTGGCACGCTCGACTTGGCCATTGGTTCGAGGATGGGCGACTGCCGAGCAATTCACACGGATGTGGTGTCGATCGCAGAAGTCCAGGAACTTTTTGCCCGTGAACTGGGTACCGTTGTCAGTGATGATGACATTAGGCACTCCAAACCGATGGATGATGTCAGTGAAGAACTCGACCGCTCGTTCCGAGCGAATGTTGGTGATGGGCTTGGCCTCGATCCACTTGGTGAATTTGTCGATGGCCACGAGCAAGTGGGTGTAGCCTCCCGTCGTCTTTTTGAGGGGTCCGACCAGATCGAGCCCCCAGACCGCAAATGGCCACATGAGGGGGATCATCTGGAGCGCGTGTGCTGGAAGATGCGTTTGCTTGGCGTAGAACTGGCATCCTTCACACGCTCGAACTAGCTTGATGGTGTCAGCTGTAGCCGTGGGCCAATAAAAGCCTCGACGGAAAGCATTACCGACAAGGGTTCTTGGCGCAGCGTGGTGGCCACAAGCCCCCGAGTGCATGTCACTGAGCAATTTCCTGCCCTCCTCGATCGAGATGCACCGTTGGAGTATGCCAGTCGGGCTCCGGCGGTAGAGCTCCCTGTCATCCCCGTAAAGGACGTAAGTTTTGGCTCGACGAGCTAGTCGTCTCGCCTCCGTTCGATCCTCTGGCAGCTCTCCTCGAACAAGGTATTCGAGAAAGGGCGCTCGCCAATCTGCTGGTGGGCTCGAATCCCGATCGATCTCCATGACCTCGGCCCCCTTCGAGGGGGGGTCGGTCGTTGGAGCGGGCTCGATGACTGGTTCTGCTCCAGCCCCCGAGTCCCACTTCACAGATGGCTCGTGAAGATCTTTCGAGAAGACGTTTGGGGGGAGCGGCGCTCGAGACGACGCGATCTTGGCTAACTCGTCTGCGGCTTCATTGAAGCGTCTCGGGATGTGGTTGATCTCGAGGCCGTGAAAGTTTGCTTCCAGTTTGCATACCTCGTTGCAATATGCTTCCATTTTCTCGTCATGGCAGCTCGAGGCCTTCATCACCTGGTCGATGACGAGTTGTGAGTCACCTCGAGCATCGAGGCGTCGAATCCCGAGCTCGATAGCGATACGCAACCCAGTAACGAGCGCCTCATATTCTGCCATATTGTTCGAGGCGGAAAGTGGATCCGCAGCACATAGCGCATGTGCTCTCCGAGAGGTGAAATGAAGAGTAGGCCCGCGCCTGCCCCTGTTTTCATGAGCGACCCGTCGAAGTACATGGTCCACAGCTCGGCTTGAATCTGTGCTGGGGGGAGCTGGACGTCGGTCCATTCAGCGACGAAATCAGCCAACACTTGGGATTTGATAGCCTTTCGTGGGGCGTAAGTGATGGTCTCGCCCATGAGCTCGACCGACCACTTGGCGATTCGACCCACGACTTCCCGGTTCTGGATAATTTCTCCGAGCGGAAACGACGAGACCACAGTCACCGGGTGGCTAAGAAAGTAGTGCTGGAGTTTTCGACGGGTGAGCACGATTGCGTAGAGCAGCTTTTGGATTTGGGGGTATCGAGTCTTGGCATCCGAGAGCACCTCACTGACAAAGTAAACTGGCCGTTGGACGGGAGCGCGTGCCCCTCTTCCTGCCTCTCGACCACTATAACCGCGCTGACCACTTGTGTGGTTGCGGCAATGTAGAGGAGGAGTGGCTCGGCGGGTTTGTCTGGTGTAGCTGGTCGAGGTGGCACGAGCACGGGAGGGGAGGTGAGCATGCTCTTCAGCCTCGAGAGGGCTTCCTCCGCCTCGGGTGTCCATGTGAAATGCTCGGATTTTTTGAGGAGTCGATACAGAGGCAAAGCTTTTTCTCCCAAGCGTGCGATGAATCGGCTAAGGGCGGCCAAACATCCCGTGATCTTCTGCACCCCTTTCAGGTCTCGAATCGGCCCCATCCGCATGATGGCCGTGACCTTCTCGGGGTTGGCCTCGATCCCGCGCTGGGAGACGATGTAGCCTAGCAAAGATGCCTCGAGGCACTCCAAAGACACACTTCTCGGGGTTCAGTTTGATGTTCTTAGCCCTGAGGCACCCGAACGTCAACTTGAGGTCCTCGACAAGGTTTTCGACCTTACGTGTCTTGACAACGATGTCATCCACGTACGCCTCAACCGTTTCTCCTATATGTTTGCCAAAAACATGAAGCATGCGGCCGATATGTTGCCCCGGCGTTTCGAAGGCCGAAAGGCATCGTGACATAACAGTACATGCCCATAGGGGTGATGAAAGAAGTCGCAAGCTGGTCGGACTCCTTCATCTTGATTTGGTGATAGCTAGAGTAGGCATCGAGAAAGGAAAGTACTTCACAACCCGCAGTGGAATAAACAATTTGATCTATTCGAGGCAAAGGAAATGGAACTTTGGGACATGCCTTATTTAAACTAGTGTAGTCTACGCACATCCTCATTTTTCCATTCTTTTTCTCTACTAATACAGGATTAGCTAACCACTCGGGATGATGTACCTCCTTGATGAACGGCCTTCTCGAGCTTCTCGACCTCCTCGCGGATGATCCCGCGCTTCTCCTCGTCGAAGCGGCGCAGCGTTGCTTGACAGGTCTCGAACCGGGACGGATCTCCAAGGCGTGCTCGGCGACATCCCTCGGTATGCCGGGCATATCCGAGGGACTCCACGCAAACATATCAGCGTTTGCGCGGAGAAAGTTGACGAGCACGGCTTCCTATGCGATGTCGAGGGAGGCGCTGATGATCAGCGTCTTTTCGCCCAGGGAGCTCGGATCGAGCGGGATCTTCTTGGTGTCTTCGGCGGGCTCGAAGTTGCCAGCCTGTCGTTTTGGCGCTGGGGCGACGGCCTCGGCTGCTAGGCAGTCGAGTGTCTTGGCTAGCTCCTTGGATGCGACCAAGGACTCCCCATACTCAACACATTCCACGTCACAACAGTACGCGTGCTCGTATGTGGAGTCGATGGTGATGATCCCCTTGGGTCCTGGCATCTTGAGCTTGAAATAGGCGTAGTTGGGGATCGCCATGAACTGGGCGTAGCACGGGCGGCCCAGGATGGCGTGGTAGGTCCCCTCGAAACCAGGTACGTCGAAAGTGAGGACCTCTCGACGGAAATTCGAGCGTGTGCCAAAGTAGACGGGGAGGTCGATGCGGCCGATCGTGAGCGCCTTCTTGCCGGGGACAACTCCGTGGAAGCCCCCGGCGCTCGGCTTGAGCTGCGCCCTCGTGATGCCGAGCAGCACGAGCGTCTCCATGTAGATGATGTTGAGGCTGCTGCCTCCGTCCATGAGGACCTTGGTGAAGCGGGCGTTGAGGATGACCGGGTCGACGACGAGAGGATATGCGCCGGGGTTGGTGACGTGCTCGGGATGGTCATCACGGTCGAACGTGATGGGAGCATCCGACCGCCGAGAAATCGAGGTGTGGCGGGCTTCACAGAGAAGATCTCCCGGCGCTCGTTCTTCCTTTCCCGACGCGACATCTGAGTTGTAGGGCCACCGTATATCATATAACAATCGGTAATGGGTGGGAACCCATTGTTGCCGCTGTCCTTGGCCTGATCGTTTGAAGTTCCCTTATCCTTCTTGTCATCGTCCTTGTCGATCCCGAACCGTTTGAAGTAGCCTCGAAGCATACGGCAGTCCTCGAGATTATGCTTGACCGGCTCTTTGTGGTACGGGAATGGCTGCTTCAGCATCTTGTCGAAAACGGCCCCATCTGGAGGGGGTCGAGGCTTCTTGCGGTCAGCTGTGGCCACCTCTTCTTCCGCAATCACGCGCTTGCCTTGCTGGTTACCCTTCTTCTTCTTCTTCTCGTTCTTCTTCTGGGCCTTGCTCGAGCCCTCACCGCCTCCCGAGGACGGCGCGGGCTTGTTCCCAGCACCACCAAAGAAGGCCCCCACGGCCTCGTCACCGGCAGCGTAGTCGGCGACGACGTCCATGAGCTCGTTCACCGTCTTTGGGCGATTGCGCCCGAGCTCCCGCATGAGCTCTTTGCACGTGGTGCCTGAGACGAACGCCAGGATGACGTCGTGATCTGGAATGTGCGGCAGTTCGGTGCGCAGCTTGGAGAAACGCCGAGCAAAGTCCCGGAGAGACTCCGTGGTATTTTGCTTGCAATTGCGGAGATCCCATGAGTTGCCTGGTCGGATATAGGTGCCCTTGAAGTTCCCCTCGAAAATCCGGACTAGATCGGTCCAGTCGTAGATCTGATTTGGGGGAAGTTCCTCGAGCCACCGGCGAGCGGTGTCAGAGAGGAACAGGGGGAGTTGGCGTATGATTGCCTTATCCTCTCGAGCTCCTCCCAGCTGGCAGGCCAGCCGGAAATCAGCGAGCCAGAGCTCCGGTTGGTTTCCCCATTATATTTAGCCAAACTCGTGGGAGGTCGAAATGGGTTGGGCAATGGCGTGCTCTGGATAGCTCGACTGAAGACTCGAGGGCCCGGCGGCTCAGGAGCCTGCCGGTCCTCGTCGCTATCGTAGCGCCCTCCTCGATGGGCATTGTAGCCCCGGTCCTCAGCCCCCGCGGCCTTGCGCCGTCGATTGTCGTTGATGTCATGACGTGCATCTTGAGGCTCACGGTTGTCGAGGATGCGATCACGGGCGGGGGCCCTTCCACCTCGAGGGGGTGCCTCTTGGTGGACCGAGCCCTCTCGCTCGTGCCATGGCTGCTCTGGGTCTACCTCACGTTGTCTTGAGGCCGAGCTCTCGGCCTGTTGAACGACCGCGACCCTGGAGAAGCCCTTGGATCTCATCCCTTATCCGCAGCGCGTGCGGATTCGAGGGCGCAGGCATGTCCCGTAGCAACATAGCTGCCGCCAGGACATTCTGGCTTGCTCGAGGGAAATGGGCTGGCTCGATTGGTGCTTCTGGCCATCCGTCGTTGACGATGCGGTCGAAGACACCCCGCGCCTTCCCCCGAGCGCCAAGAGCTCGAGGTGGTGGTGGTTGGTTTTGCTCGAGGGCTCGCTTGAGCAATTCCAAGTTCACGCGATCCGCGTTCATCTTGGCCTCGATCTCCCGAATCTGAGCCCATTGTGCGGCCCGGGCGTCCTCTTCAGGTCGTGGGTTGGCGTGTCCTTGCGGTCGTTCCTCGTGGGGAGGAATTACCTGCAAGGCTCCAGCCGCTGGTGTCCCGAGGACCGGCGTTCCGACGGGGCGGCTGGCCGCAGCGGCGGCTGCTGCAGCGCCGTCTCCAGTCTCATCGTCGGACGGACCGTCGTTCTCGAGGCAGAAACACTCACGAGCCGGGTCGTAGCACCCTGAATCCGAGTCATCGGAGTCGGGGTCGGCGTCGGACGGCGTCCAGGGCCTTCCCGTGGTCTCCTCCTCGATCCAGCGGCGCATGTTCCCGACTGTGGCGCTGCGTTGGGAGCCAAGCGCCCTATCAAACCCACGGTCCACCGATGCTGGCCACACGATTTCCAGACTCATGGCAGCGCGCAAGAGGGGGCCGGGGCTCTCCTCCTGCGGCCCAATTGCTGACTGGATCTCGCGGGCGTACGTGGCGGCGGAGTTGGTGAGCCCAAACGGGAGCCTGCGACGGGCTCGATAGAGTCCGTGCGGCAAGAGGTTAGGCAACGCTGGTCGTGCGCGTGCTCGAGGTGCCACGCCGGGTTCTTTCGGCGAGCGCATGGCGAACGTGAAGCCAGGGTCCTCGTCGAGAGTTCCCTGTCCACGCGCCACCCCCTGCCGCGCGCTCGGTCCCCCTGCTGGGTACGTCGCGGCGTCCGGGTGGGAAGGCACACGAGCTGGGTGCTCAAGGCCCTGTGTCTGCTGGCGATGACGTTGGTGCTGGCGGCGTCGGCGCCGTGGCGGCGTCGGCGCCGTGGCGGCGAGCCGTGGTGGCGCGGTCGGCGCACGGCTCCACCAGCGCGTGGGGGTGACAAGCGCCCCCTCCTGGTTCACCGATCGAGAGCAGAGCCATGTCGTAGCCCGTACCGAGCGACACGAACTCTAAGCTCCCAAACCAGATCACCGTAGCGAACGGAAGCGAGGAAATGGGTGATGCCATCCGGACGAATGGCGGGAATCGAGCGAAACACGCAGTACCCCTACCTGGCGCGCCAATTGTCGGTGTTTCGTACCCCGGGGGGTGTCACACCAACGAGTAAATTTCTAAGCGTGCTCCCTAATCCGGATGGTGATGCAAGAAGGACACAAGATTTTTATCCTGGTTCGGGCAAAAGGAGGCCCTACGTCCAGCGGGGGGAGGAGACTTGTATTATCTTGCACCTAAGTGCTCGTACAGGGGTGAGTACAAGGCAGTCCTGAGACTTTGCGAGTGAGAGCGTGAGAGTGTGTGTGAACTTGGGAACGTGCGAGTTTTTAGGTCTGAAAAGCGTGGTAACGTGCCCTGAACTAGGCCCTGGCATCCCCTTTTATAGGCCAAGGGGAGGCTCAGGAGTACAAGAGTAGGTAGGGCAATCGTGCGCATGACGTCGAGGTATGGGCGTTCCGTCGAGTCGTCGGCGCTGTAGATGCTCCCTATTGTCCGGTTCGAGCCTCGTGGAACCATGCTTTGGTCCGGTTCGACCTGCGGCGCAGCATGGCCGGTGATGGCTCGCTTGTCCTCGCCTGACGAGGGCTGACGAAATGGAGGAGTGGACGATGATGGCCTGCCCGGGAACCCCGCAGGATGGCCGTCGAGGAGGGATGGACTGGTCACTGCTTGCTCCGTACGCCAATCGCGTCTGCCATCATTTCCTCGAGCGCCTGGAGGCCGGCTCGAGGGGTCGACGTCCCGTGCGATGGGACTGAGCAGCAGATTAGGCGGTACGGAGAGTTGACAACGGCGCTTGAAGGGGGTGCCGCACGTGGCACAGTACAAGACCTGGCTTAATAGTGGCGCCTGCCATCCTCGAATCCGGGGGATGGGCAGCGTAATGGTGAAGCGACCGGCGTACGCTCCACTATTGCGGGCCCTGTAGCCATGGAGTTAGGCGGTGTCAGTGTACTCTGGCGCTGTTCGAGCCCTGTGGCCATGTGCGTGCTCTGGGTAGGCAATTGTTGCGGGCAGACTCGAGCGGCTGCTCGCTCGAGCGTTCTCCGTCCCCGCTCGAGCGGTCGCCGCTCGAGCGGTTTACGCCACCGTCTCGAGCGGTCGTACGCTCGAGCGGTTTCCGTACTTCTCTCTCGAGCGGGTGAGCGGCCGCGCTCGAGTTAGAAGGTTTCGAGGCTTTGTGGGCCTCGATAGTGGGCCGCCCGGGATGCAGTATGAGAAGGATTGGGGGTTTCTTTTCGGTTTTGGGATTTTTAGAGTGGAATAAAGTTAGTTTGCCCATCTTTAATCCACCTAGATTAGGACCCCCTAATCTAGGTACCCGACACATCCATTCCGTGGACAGATCGACCTCGACCGATCGACGCCGACCTGCTTCATTGCGCCGGAAATGGCCTAGCAATGCGAGCTAGTGGCCACCCCAGTCGGCAGGACGGCCAGGGTGGGTGGTGTTCTTCCAGAATCCACAGCCGGGGCGGGGCGGCGCTGACGGCCCAGATGGATGCATGCCATCAGCAGCAAGAGTCTCTCGTTCGCTGGCTGTGGCAACGGCAACCCACGGATTGGAGGCTTTGGGGAAAGCGGCTTTGCGATATTCTCCCCCCTTCCCCTTTTGGGAGGACAGGCCGGCCACCCCGCGCCGTCGCTCTCGCCTTTTCTATCCTCGCGCGAGCGCGCCGCTTCATCTCGGAGCGTCGTGTCGCGCCGCCGGCCCGCGCGCTGGTGTCTGCGCTCGGCCGCCCGCGGTTTTCACCGCGACTCGACAGCGCAACGTCGCGTCTTCGTTCGTCCGATATATCGCTAGCGGCTTCGACGTCGTCGCAACTCGCAACGTCCGGACTGGATTGGAGTACTCTAGCCAGCTTACGCAGCCCGCAGGCGTCGCCGTCTTGCATTGGTTGCCGCCTTGCTTGCTTGCCGGGCGGGGGCGGGCTGCTGCGGCCGGGCATCTCGTGCGTGCCTTTGACTGTGACGATATGGAGCCACTGAACCAGAGGCGGTTCCGTCGGCGTCGCTGCTGCAGCTGTTAGGCGTCCACGTCGAGCGTTCGCCGTGGTCGCGCAGGAGACGACCGGTGGGTTCAAGGTCGTGGTGCCCGGGGACACGCTGCACGCGCGCGCTTGCTGTTTCCAAGCTAGGGACGCTCTGGCCAGTGGGCGGCGATCGCACCCGGGGCAGGCACCATGTGTGTTTGTGGAAAGATACAAAGCGTTCACGTCGATCAGTCTATATAGCCAAGCAAGTTATAACAGAGAAATAAAGGGCAGGACTTTACTCAATGTGAGTGCAAAACATGTGTTGACACTTGCTGTTCAAATGGCAGCTGTTATATCAAATTGCGTATCCTACTAGCTAGACGGCAGGATAAATGGCAGGAACAACAAAGGACATGTCCATTTATTATTACTCGTACGATCGTATAACAATCGAAGGTACTGATCCATCTGTTTTCAAATTATAATACGTGTTTTAAATTTTCTAGTTATATTGTTTTAACTATATATCTAGTCATAATGCATGAACTAAGTAAACGCAAAAATCTATGTACCTAAAAAGACCAAAATGTTCAACAATTCAAAATAGAGGGAGTATAAACCGTCAGCAAGGAAGTGATTCACCTAGTGAACAAAATGGATATAACTTCTAGCAACGACAAAAATACCAACGAACCCAGGCCATGACATAAGATTGAGCGACATGAGGTGAAAAAAAGTATATATTAGTTGGTTGCAATTTTTTATGCATAATCTGTAATTTTCGGTGCCGTGAATAAAAAAAAAACTGTTATAAAAAATCACAAACTTGACAAAATCTCATTTGCGCATTGGTGGAAAGATAATTAACAATTTCCACTTGTTTCTATAGTCATACAAGGACAAATATTTGATTTGTTATGACACGAAGGCAAATAACAAATTACAAAAATAACAGTTAACTTATACTAGTTGGTGATACAATAGTGTTGTCTAGAATTATCTTAACATTCAGCCACTTGAAATATAGAAGTGGGAGAATAACTAAGCTATGTATTATGGTCGAGCAATATAATAGCCGCATTATTTGTGGGACCATTTTGGTTAGTTTTTTATGAAAAAGGAACCAGAGTACAATAGATAATTCTTAGGAAGGGGTATATAATTAGATAGTGTTTTTATTTGAATATATGAAAAGTGACTTCTCCACTATTGGTCCGAGCCCAAAAGTGCTCTGAAATGTACTATATAACTGAATATAACAAAAGAAAGATATACCTTTTGTTTCTCTGTTCACATTGATCATTAGTATTTTCGTGATAACAACGTTGATTAGACTGTGCGCGGAGCTGAGGATGTGGAATGGGAATGGAATCAACCAGGCCAAGTTCGTGGCATCGACATCGTGGGGCTAGGTCGATAGGATGATGCGCATTAACCATTTTTTCTTTCCCTTTTTCGATTTGGAGGAGGGGTTGCATAACATGAGATGGACAACAAGAACATCTGCACCACACTTTTTCTTCTTCTGTAAGAATGCATCTAGCAGCTTATTTCATATCCAATATAATAGTATTGGTGGACTTAGATTATTGGGAAGATGCTCCAACAGATCACCAAAATTCTCTCCTAATATATGAGACTCATATGTCATATTACATTTTTTTATCTTTTATTTCTCCATCAATTATGTCTTCTTCCTACCGCGGGACTTTTTAATGTTGCAACTCCTAAGCATGCTCGACGACGTCATGGCTGATGAGGGCGGAGAGAGGTGTGAGGGTCTAATGTTGCCACCTCCTGAGCATGCACAATGCCATGGCCGGATGGAGGCAGAGTGATGTGTGTGAGGGCCTAAGGTTGCCACCTCCTGAGCATGCTCGACGCCATGGCTGGATGGAGGAAGAAAGAGGTGATAGGGAGGAGAGTGAGAGAGAGATGACGGTTGAGGTGGGCCTTAATGTATTGGGGGTGGTGCAACTACCCCTCTATCTATTTGAAAGGACAAGTTTAGTTTTTTTTTTTTCACCAGAAACAGAAGATGCTGAGGACACATGGTTTTTACTATAACCATTGTGTGGACCTTTGTGTGATGAGTGATTGTCAACATGCCAACACAAGGCGTGTGTGTGTTCTTACTAACCGATGGCACGCGGTTTCGTGTCAAACAATGGTGTCTCTTGGCTCATGTTGTCTGCAGGTGTCGAGCTCGGAGACGGTGGTCGACGGTCGGTGAAGATCAAGTAGGGTGTGCCGTGCTGACGGACCGGGTGCGGTGAAGGGCGGACGTGAGGCTTGGATCGAGGGACCTGAGGACCGGGCGGCCAGCCGTGGTGGCTGACAGCTGGGACATCAACGAGCGCAAGTGTACACGGCGGGGGACGCATACGGGCTACGCTACTCGCGGAGGGTTTGGTGGTTTTCGCCTCAAAACTATCGGCGGCGGGTTTCCCTGGTTTGCGCCTCAAAACCGGGGGCGGAGGTCCCGGTGCGGACGGACGACACGTGGCGGCATCGGGGAGATTGCTTGGAAGCAAGGCTACCGGTGAGAAGGCGCAGTGGCCGTCGGATCAAGTGAAGCTTGAGTTAGACCCTTATGCCCCTGGCTAAGTGGTGTGGCTCTCCATGTATCTAAGGGCAAAGAAGGAATGTAAAATAGACTTGCCCCCCTCCATAAATAAGGGATGAGGGTTCTCCTTCCCCCTCACCTCTGCTATTTCCATTTTTCCTTAGGTTTTTCCCTTCCTCTAGATGCTGTGAGAGAGAGGTATGCAAATCTTTGATTTGTACTCAAACCAGCGTGTATGGCAAGCTGAGCGCCGAGTCTCAGCTGTTTTCTCTGTGAGTAAATCACCTGTGCCTGTGTCTCTGTGATGGATTTTGTGTTCTTCCCGAGTTGACTTTTGGGGCATTTTGTTCTTCACATGATTTCTCCGTTTCTAGACCGATTTGAGTCATTCTTCTTGCGTTAGATCGATATATGACACAAGAGTGATGTTTTCACCGAAGGAATCGTGCTAGTTCCTCTTGAGATCAAAGATTCACGCAATTTCCTCTCCAGTCGCTCAAGAACGTTTTTTCTCACCCCCTTCTTGATTTCTCCCTCCTCACTTCGAATTGGCCGATGATCTTTTGAAGATAGGCTCTCCTCGTGCATAAGCAACAACATTCCTAAATTTGGTTGCAAGAGGTTTCGATTTGAAAGAGTTTGGGTTGAATCTTGAAGAAGGCGATTTTCGGGCGATTCTGTTTCTGGGGTCGCGGACAGTCCGGCCTTGACTCGCGGACTGTCCGGCCGTGTAGATACAGTCGAGCCGTTTCGAATTCTTGGCTGACGTGGCCTTTTCTGTAACCGCGGACAGTCCGGCCCTCTCGCGCGGACAGTCCGACGGCCGGAAGACTGAGACAGTGGCTTTCGTGGACCTTCTGTTGAGGTGACTCGCAGACAGTCCGCCCCTACCACGCGGACAGTCCGACAATGTAAACTCTAGAAGAGTACCGAGCTCTCAGCTTCTTGTTCACTCACTGAACTCTGACCCAGTAGCAGTCCAGAATCTGTTCGACGGACAGTCCGAGTTGAAACCGCGGACTGTCCGACGGTCTTTCTTCGTCTGTGTCCAGAACCTGTCCCGAACTGTTTGTTTTCTGGAGGTTTGCCTGCGGACAGTCCGGCCATACTCGCGGACAGTCCGACCCGGACAGTCCGGACAGATACCGCGGACAGTCCGCAGTTGACCTGACAGTTCTGCTTCTCCGCTTTGCGATTGCTTGAGCTCCGATTGTCTTACCGTTTCTTCCGCTACTTGAGTAGTGATCCGCTTTGTTCCTAGGGAACATCCACCCTCTCACTAGGGTCGTGATCACTACGATTTGAGCATCGAATTTTGGGGTTGATTGTTTGGGCCTAGGACGTGAAAGTTTCGAAAGAAATTTTTGAGGCTCCCATTCACCCCCTCTCTGGTCGCCGTTACCGGTCCTTCAGATGCTATTGGGGAGTTATTATGGACCAAGAAAACAACCACATATCCTTCATTACCACGGTTTTATGGAGACGAAGGGTCTTATTTTGGAAGTGGTAGGTTACTCTACGGCCAACTATGACCTTCCTTGTTCTCTAGAGTACTCCTTTTTCTAGAAGGTAAAGCGAACCATCGTATAAACCTACAATTTGTCTCTTCTTTCAGAAAAAAGGTCCCATAACTTTTCATTTCTAGAAATTTATAAAGCTATACACACATAACTTACATAACATTGACATGTTGGGTTTTCTAAATGCACTGATTTTATTAGTTACGCATGCATTTGCACTATAGGTAGAGACGGTGAAGCCTTTGAAATTTAGCTTGTAGAAAAGGTGCCGGTGCAGTGGCGGACGGACGACGTTTCATGAACATATGGTATAGTAGTAAAATTTATTGGAGAGAATACAGAAATCTGCGAGCCGTAAATCGAACTACAGCTACTGAGCTACCGCTGGCATGCTGTCGCCGGCGAGTGATGTCTTCCTCGTGGGATCATCACAGAAGGAAAAGATCAAAAGATAGAGTAAAGAAGACTAGGGTTCTTGCTTTCTACGCACTCCCAATTATCTCGCAATAAGCTTGTAATTTGCTCGATCGATATCTAGCAGGCTAGCTAGTGTAGTGTAGTGGCTCTTGCTGTTAATGAAAGCACAGCACTGCACCATGGCAAGAGTGAGACGGCCGAGCTTCGTAGATTAGAGAGAGGACACAAGTACTCAGACACAAATACTGTGGTTTAGAACTTTAGATCATATCGCGATCGAGCTCGTGTCAAGGATCGCGCTGCTGGCTGGTTGGAGGCCGAGCTAGATACTACGCGCTGCTAGTGGTAGTACTAAACTGAGACACTGCGCGCTATTGCTGACGCGACACGCGGCCGGGTTCTTTGCGATTGCGATTGGGATCGGGACATGATGAGCCGTGTGGAAGTCAGCCTGTAAATCATCATCAATCACTAGTTTAATCAGGCTGCCCTTGCCAGAGTGCCACTGTGCCAGGACGGAAACAGAGGAGACAGCCTCACTGAAGGCAAATCCCAAGGCGGAATTCAGGGAATCCCATCGATTTGGAAGCGACAAGCCACTGATCCTCCGTACAGAAAGAAAACAAAATTTCAGTTCAAGACTAGTCGGTTTTTCTTAAGATTAAACAACACGACAGCCTCAAGTCAAATATGGAGCTCGTGCTGTGGACTCTTTGTATTGATCCGACAAGACAAGGCATTGGATCCGATCGCGTAAGTTTTTGACTGCCGTGACCCATCTTTGTCTGTGTCGTGTTGGAAGCTACTGTTAGAGCATCTCCAAGGGTCTCTACAAATGCGTTTTGCATTTGATAATTTGAAAAAAAAACCTCAAAAAGAGGGCTCCAATGGTTTTGCAAATGACTTTTGCATTTGGGCAAACTTTGCAATTCTTAGGTTTGGTTATGCATCTATGCAGAGTCCCGCTCGCTGTTGCAAATCGACTCCCGCGAGCATCTCGTGCCCCCGTCCTCCCCTCGCGCGCCAATATCTTCTATTTGTAGACTTTGCAAATGAGTTTGCCAAGTCTAAATGCAAAGGCCCTTAGAGTTAGACTATTTTTAGACTTTGCAAATGAGTTTGGGACTTTGCAAACAACACCAAATACAAAACTCATTTGGAGAGGCCCTTGGAGATGCTCTTACGTACCCATTCCAAATACTAATGGTAATGGTGAACACTGTATCAAGAACTGGCCGCTTACTCCGTACGTCCATCGTGGGAACAACGATCCTCTGATGTTTCATGCGAAGGATCCGCGGCGTGGTCCTGTGGGGTAGTCCTACTGCTACTTTACTTTCTAGCTTAGCTTTGCGTTTGTTTACTTTACCTTTAGATATGTTCATAAATATTTGTTTATTTTCCAAAAACATGATTAAATTTAGAGAAGTCTATTTTACGAGATTGAGAAGGCTGCAGTGAAATACAATTCAGAATGGAAGGATGTCATCCTCCAAAGAAAAAGATCCATTTTACCTCTCTTATCTTTTTACAATAGTCTACTTTTCATCACTGATCTTGAAAACCAGACATAAGTCATCTCCCATCTATCCAAACCACGTACAAGACCTCCCTTTATGGTTTGAACTATGGTATTCGCTGTGCTGGCAGCCACGTCAGCGTAGGGCCCTCGCTGAGTCAGCCCAAGGCTAAAAATAGAAGGAGCAGCTAGCGGCGCTGGAGAAAATGGAGGAGTGTGACTAGTGGCGTCCGTGAAAGTGCAGCGTAACAAGTGCTCCTTCTATTTTTAGCCTTGGGTTGACTCAATGCGGGCCCTACGCCAACGTGGCAGCCAACATATAGTGAATACCAGAGTCCAAACCACGAAGGGAGGTCTTATGCGTGGTTTGGATAGATGAGGGAGGACATGTGGCTGATTTTTTATATTAGGGAGGAAAAGTAGACTATCACAGAAGATGAGAGAGGTAAAGTAGACTTTTTCCTTCTCCAAATAAATAAGTCATCTTTTCAAATACATAGTAATTGTGCCCTGTTCACTGGATCATTTCTAGCCGGCTCATGCTGATTTTGTTGTGAGAGAAAAAATACTGCTGAATGGTTGTCTGAACGCGCTGATACGAACAAGCAAATAGGGCGTAATTTTATAACACTTGGGGGAAAAATGAACCATTCATCGAGAGAAATTGAATGGAACAAAAATCAGAAAGTGGTTGTGTGTCTGCAAACTAATTTTATCTCAATCGATCATATGAGCTAGTTAGCTCGTTAGGATTCGGGTAGGAAATCATCTATTTTTGTACGCCCATCACTAGATTGTAACATACTGTATATGAATTAAAGTGGATGTATTCAAGTGCATCCAATTTATTTCATTTTTAAAAAAAGTCGGTTGGAAATATGTGAAGGTAGCAGAAAGCGAGTGGTAGTTAGAGCAGTACAGAGGGAACATGGAAGACCAACAGTAACAAGATTATTGGGAGCTTCTCGGTGCCCACCAATCCACCATGAACATGATATCATATCACGATGAGTGGCCGTCTGAGGTGTGCTCCATCTCCATCCTAAAATCCACACGAAGACGGGAAAGAAGATGCCGATGATTACATAGTACATGATCCGTGAAGATGCTATATAACATATCTATATCCACTCATCGGCAGGTAGTATATACTAAAACCCAGAGTAGATAGAATAGAATCGCAGGAAGTCTCAATTAGTTGTAAGACCAGGACCACCGCCACACTACAGATTAGAGAACTGCTAGTAGTAATAGGAGATTACTTAGAGATAGTACTAGATAGAGATCGATCTTTGCTGTATCGCCAACAGCCCAACAGATCCCTGGAAGCAGGGAAAGCGATCCAAGCAAAGGCGCGTGCTGATCCTGATCGATCGCCTGCTTCCCTCCTTCCCGTCATCCTGTGCCTGTGATTTTTTTTTCCCCGCATCCATTTCTACCTGAATTTTATCAAGAAAAGATCTCGTGTTTGCTATGGCCATGGCAGCCTGAGACAAGGGTTGCACAACTGGACAACGGGGGAACCAAGCAATGCGGCGTGCCGGCGTGTGGTGTGGGGTCAGCACCTTGACCTTTGTCCACAGTTTGGAGACCAGGATGGCTACAAGGACTGGTTTTGTTCGTGCGTGATGCGTGCACAGTTGGCGCCGGCCGCCGGTGTGCATGAGAGGTCGGTCCCAGCCTAGATCTGCTGGTTGGATTGAACATGTCTGTTTCTGTCTGCTGGTTTGAACATGCACGGGCACGGGCACGGGCACGGGCACCCGGCAGGTCCAGTACCGGCACCGCGCGTGGCGTGGATCTTCCGGCCGGTCGAGTCGGTACAAAACAAGACTGCACGAGTGGAACACAGGCGAAGCGCCAAAACCGGCTGGGCAGAGTGTGTGTTTGTCTTCTTTCGCTCATTCGGTGAAGCTGGCCGGCAGGGCACAAGCCGGCCATCTCCCTCCAAGGTGATGAGCCATTTCAATCGCCTGTTCACGCCGAGACACACGTCGAGTTACACTTCCATGGTCAATGCCAAAGCTTGAGCTTGTCAAGAGTCAGGTATGATTGTTTGACAGCACTTTAATCCACCCCAACCCACTTGTACTTAGGTGGATTTTTTTTTTTTGTAATCACGCCAAGGACGTGTTTTTGTACTTAGGTGGAAATTAATTAGTAGTTTTCTACACTAATACGTATGGACCGGAACAAATTAGAAAGCAGCCCAACAAGGCAACTAGCTCTCCATATTGCTCTTGCATGAACGAATCGGAAAAAAAATATGTTTCACTTCTTCATGAGCTCCGTGTGGATAGTGTACCAATGCGCCAATAGTGTACGTACCTTTTTGTTTGCTACGATTATGAAGTTTGAAGGGAGCTAGGTACAGTAGGCCTGCAGAAGCACGTGCACAATCTTTGTACAGTACACAACTGTTCTTTTTTTGTCTTTTTTCTGTTACCAAAGTACAGAGTACTGTACTGCGGGTCAGGTCTCGTCGATGCATCGCGCCGTCCCATCCCACCACAAGCTACTGTAGCTGATGGGGCAGAGC
Organism: Themeda triandra; assembly: GCA_018135685.1. Classification (NCBI taxonomy): domain Eukaryota; kingdom Viridiplantae; phylum Streptophyta; class Magnoliopsida; order Poales; family Poaceae; genus Themeda; species Themeda triandra. The sequence goes on from JAENPR010000472.1 coordinate 262,317, forward strand.
GCGTGGGTACTGTATCACTGTTCACTGCATCATACGTATCTGCCAGCACAGCTATATAGTAGTCGAAAGAAAAATCGTGGGTATAAAGTATTCTAATTCTAAGTTTAACTAATTTTATTAGTGTAAATAATAAGAGATCTAGTGTAAACAATAAGAAAAATCACTGTTCACTGCATCATATCTACTCGAGTATGTCCTGTGTTCATTACAAAAATATTCATCATAACGAATCTAGTGATATTCTTTTGTACAAAAAATGTAGTTTATTTTTTAATAAATTCGATAAAACCATTTCAGTTTTTCGAAATACTGGTAAGTACTGTACATGTTCATCGTCGACCTCCACCCCATAGTACTGTGCGACTGCATCTGATGCGCACGTCGTCGGTGCTCGCATCGCGTCGCGTCCGTCAACACCAGCTGGCGGCTTTCTGATGCAATGTGGGCCTTTTTGGCAGTTCGATTAGCGGAACGGTGGGTACAGTAATGGCATGCATGGGCGGGCCGCCGGCGCAGCAGCACGAGTGCAGGACCGACCACAGCGTAGAGTACCTAGTCCTACCGGTTCGTACTGTCAGTGTGTTCACGTACTCTTGTGCTGCTTGCTGAATGAAAACGTACGTATAAAACTTTTAGATTTCAGAATTCACTCCTAAATTCTACTATGCAAAAAGAAGATTTCCCATCACATCAAAATGTCCACACATGCATAGAGTACTAAATGCAGATGAAATCAAAAACTAATTGCACAGTTTTAATGTACTTTGTGAGACGAACATTTTAAGCCTAATTAATCAACATTTGGATAATTTTTACCAAATACAAACGAAATTGCTACAGTAAATTGTCCCAACTTTGGATGTCCAAAGTTAGACATCTAAACAAGGCCAAAGATATTACTACTCCTGTAAACTTATCAGTGTCAGTGTCTGTTAAACTCTTCACGTTGAGCAAGGCCTTGTTTAGATCGCCAATTTGGCATGTCAAATTCAGACGTCCACACACTGTAGAGCAATTTCGTTTGTATTTGTGAAATATTGTCCAAATATTGATTAATTAGTCTCAAAAAATTCGTCTCACAAAGTATAATAAAACTGTGCAATTAGTTTTTGATTTCATCTATATTTAGTATTTAATGTATGTACCATAAGTTTGATGTAACGGGGAATCTTCTTTTTATATAGTACCAAAGTTGGAAGTTTGGGGTGAACTAAACAAGACCTAAGTTCCTGATAGTGTCCCTTGTGGCTTGTGCTAAAGCAGACGCAAGAAAAAAGGAGCTCTTCAATCAAAAACTAAAGGGGTCCTCATTTAAGGACTTCGGCAGGAGATGTTCTAGGCTTCTAGCTATAGCCACTTGATTGCCAACATCAGAACCCACCACCGAGGGAGAAGAGGAGTTGCCAGATCATCTCAACAAGGAACTTGCTCAACGTGAGGATGATGACGGAATATGTTTATTATTAGGGAGGGATCCAGGCGATGTGTAGGGCCATACATATAACGTCAAATGTTTTTTTAATCGCAAAAAAATGTTTGAATGCTAGAAAGCTCAAGTATTTTGGGATCGAGGTCGTCGAGGGGGTACCTGGATTTTAGGTAAGTTCACACACATTGACTTCATTATGTTGGGACAAACTCACTCATTTAACACAGAGTTGAAGCCAGCGAGAGACGAGAACTCTCTCTTCATGCAGGTCCGATCCTTATGACGTTTTGTGAGGCCGATGGATATGCGCATAAACAATTTCAGTAGATTGCCAACAGTTGGAAAGAAATGCAATGCACGTGTAAAGCAAAAAAGAAAACCCTACCACCCCTAGGTTAGCCCCACACACTTAATTAACAACACTAGAGATAAAGTTACCATATGTTGTCTCCAACATGTTCCTTAACTTTTCGACGAGATCAGCCGGCCTACAACACCATGCATCGGCATCTAGCCAAGAAGCCTTTTTCGATGCACCTATACCATTGCCATGTAATGATGTAATCCACACTTTACAATCCAGCTTGTGATCCAGATACTCTTGATACGATTTCAATGCACTAACCTGCTAGTTTATGTTATATGAAAAGCTATGTACAACTTAGCATTTACAATAAAAAAAACTAGAATAATAGAAGCCCAGTTTCCATAATCTCAAGTGGATTTACATAGAAGTATAGAACCTAAATTAAACTTTTAGACACATAGATATATCCAACCGCTTTCTCTAGTAGAGAAGTACGTAGACCAGTAGAAGCTGACCTGACTCTAGCTCGTGCCTGTATATGTGCGACGCATGCATGGCTTTTGGTCGATCGATCCAATAATCTTGCAGATGTCATGAAGCAACTAGGCAACTAGTATAGATAGCAAAGCTAATAAGATAGCCAAGGAGCGCGCGCGCGCGCAAAAAGCAAGAGCAGGGACCAGCCTTTCGATATGCATCATCTCACTGTCACCAACACCAACGAACTAACTGCATGTTAAAAAGTGTTGATCCAATCTTGCAGATCCCAGATAGCCAATAACAGCCATGATGGAATGTCACTAAAGACGAGTGTCAAGTAATAATATGGCTGCCATCATATCCTGTCCATGCATGCATACGATAAAGTTCGTTTCTATTTTTTCTTAAGAGCAGCCGCGATGTGCCAGAAAGTGATCTTTATAGATTCGTATAAAGTCCGGCACAACATTATGCACAGAATGCTCCGGTTCGTTTCGCTAAAAAGTCAAGCTGAAAAGTAGTGTTTGTTGATTTGTTGTTTGAAAAAAAACATTGTACCATATATCTGATAAAACAAAGTTGATAAGTTCAAGCAAACATGTCACAAGCGTACTTCGGCTCCACGAGCAGCACATTTGGCACTTATCTTTCTCGTTTAGCTATCTCTCTAAGCTAGTCGCTGGCCTCCGAGATGGCGAGGGTGTTGACTACCTCCAATGCCATGTGCAAAGGCTAACTGTTGTTTAGCTTCTCCTCGATGAGCTCCACCATTAGTCAATCATGCAAATAAGGCAACATCATATTGGTGTGTTTGTTATGGAGAAATGTGGCATTTTTTCATGTGTAGGCCTCGTTTGGATCCATGAAATTGAAATCCATTCTAATAATCATAATTTAAACACAGATTAATTAAGCTAATATAGTTATTTTAAGAATATATTTTTATACTACTGTTGACCATATGGGGGAGATACTTGAGTGTTGCACTTCTACTTGAGAGGACTGAGCCAAAGAGCATCCTCTAATAAGTTGCACATATTTTCTTCTCTCACCCATGGATGTTTCTAAATTTTATTGGGGTGTGGGTGGTGAAAATAGATTCGAATTCCTCACCAAGGCAATTTGCAGGATAGATTCCATTTCCTCTAAAATGAAATGATTATATATCCAAAAAGGTCCTTATTTACTTCAATTCTTGCTTTGAATTTTAGTACAGGATTAGTGCTACTCATTAACCTAGTCCAAGGCAATTCTATGGATCCGATGTCTGTTTTTTGGTTTGTTTTGGTACGTCTCTAAATTTCTGCTCCAAATTTTTTTGATTCTTTTGATGACTTAAATGTGTTTTTTAGATGGTGCGTTAGCCGAAACTTCATTTTGGCGGCCGTGCGCGCGGTTGGGTTTTGTGCGAGCGATCATGTGGGTGTTGGCTCTTTTGTCGTTTTTCGCACCGGTCTCCGTGCCGACATCAGCGAAGTAAAAGGAAAACATTTATTTTAAAACTGCTATAATTTCTGAACCGTGTATCCGTTTTTAATTCCATTTACACCAATGTGTTCTACGCGGATAGACGAATAAAACTAGATCCGATATGTTTCGAAGATTTTTTTTTCACTTTTTTTCCTGTACTGTAGTAATTTTTTGTGTATAAGTTCTTTTTGCGATGTGCTGGTACATAAGTTACGGGCAAAGTTATGTATATAAGTTGGAGTTCTAACTATACAACCTTGTAAGCATGTATTTTCACGTGATAAGTTAAATGTATAAGTTATGAGCATAACTTATAAACATCGAAGATCACATAAGTTATGCATATAAGTCAGATTCTAACTTTTGCAACATGTAATATATATGCTTTCACGTAACAAGTTAAATGTATAAGTTATAAGCATAACTTATAAACATCGGAAATCACGTCAATTATGTGTATAAATTATATTCTAAGTTAGTCGTATAAGTTATAGAATGAAAATTATGCGCCGATTTTATAATTGTCTTTCTTTTGCTAAAAATAAAAAACTTTCTAAAAAAAAGAAAGTTGCGGGAATTTTTTCTTACTAAAAAGGGAAAGTTTGAGGTTGTCTCAGATCGATCGCTCAGATCGCTGCTGGCGCGCGTGCACGATTTAGTTGCTCCGTGCATTAGCACGTACTTCATTAAGCAGTGATGACTTAATAAGTGAATATTTGTGTTTTCTCCAATGCATTTTGGGAGGAATTTTTTCCGCTCGTCTCGCAAATGTCAACCGAACATAACAATGTGTCAAAAAAGGGTTTTTATTTGTAGACGATTCTTTTCCGGTAGTGCATGGTTTTGGGGACCCTAGCCGAAGGAGCCCATATGCCGTAGGGGCGCCACCCGCCTGGGCCTAATAACGAGCCAAAAAGGCCGAACGGTCTTGAGCCCAAGTTGGCTCTGTCTGTGGCCTGTGTCCACAATAGGCTAACGGCAATTTTGCAAGAAAAAAAATAACCCTTTTGTTGCTAAAAAAACTTTATTTTACTCATTTATGCATACGTCAAAAAGGTACACAGTATCAAAAACTTGTACCATTTTTGTTAACCATCAAGTTCTTCGTCGTGCAAATTCTTTCTGCATCTTTCTTAGAGGTTTTATATATTTGTATCTTCCCTTTTTGTAAAAAGAAAAAGGAAAAAATCTTGTAGCTTATATATATATGTTTTATATATTCTATTTAATTAGACCTCCGTATGCAATAACAACAATGATACATAACATTTAGAGAAGTGATTATCCTGAACATACATATACCCAACAACAACCCTAGAATATATAGTGGTTTTATTTCTTGTTTTTACCTTTCAAATATTACATGTTAGTTTAAATATAGTTACTATACCTTCCTCCAAATAAACCACACAAGCACATAAAGAGGTTATGTTGTAATACATGAATATTCTCACATGTATATAGCATATGTTAGTGGAAGATATATACAAGGCTTACATTGTAAACTACTATGCCTATATATATATATATGACACAGAGGCCTTGTTTAGATCCCAAAATTGGGAGTCTAAATCAGGCGTTCACATATCGTATAAGATCAGAAGAATTTCGTTTGTATTTGTGAAATATTGTCCAAATATTGATAAATTATACTCAAAAGATTCGTCTCACAAAAAAGACAACAAAACTGCCCAATTAGTTTTTAATTTTATCTATATTTAAGATCTATTAATGTATCACAAGTTTGATGTGACGGGAAATCTTCTTTTTGCATAGTGCCAAAATTGAGAGTTTGGGTGAACTAAACAAGGCCAGAAATAGCAAATCGCATAAGCTACCGACTGCCTCTAATTGTTAGCCACGTCGACGAAGTCACAAAAGGCCCAATGATTCAAAGATTCGGCGGCGCCGGCTCTACACATGCAAAAGTAGCAACGCAAGTACATACTCCGGCTACCGACTGCCGATGATGTATCAACTACTGCGCGTCAACACGTGATCGCCGGCTGGAGCTGGAGCTGGAGCCGGAGCCTGAGACACACCACCACCACCACGTCTTCTCCCCTCCGTCATGGTCAGGCCCACGCCACCCACCCGACAGCTTCGTCCCGGCTGGCTTTCATTTCCTTCAGAAATAAAATTCCCCTGACTGACTGACAGATTTGTACGTATCTGCCCATACTGGACTTTGCAGTCCAGTCCCTGCACTTCACCGTCAGTTTCCGCCGCCGGCAGGCGAGCCTGTTCGTTCGTGTTCTGTCTGTGCTCGTTTCAAGGCGACGCGGTCGTTGTGGTGCACGTCGGCCGTCCATGACAGACAACTAGTAGTACGTGCATGTCCACTTCACCTGCTTTTTATAGTTTTTGGCGTGTCACTTGTTTGGATAACCAAACCGCCCAAGCATGATGAGCACATGACAGTATGACACAGTCACTGTGGAGGTGCTTGCTAGCTGCCCAGCAGTAGCTTTCAGTCAATAATAACTGAAGAACAAAGGGACCATTTCGCTAACAGGTGCACTGGTGGGCATGGCAAGCATTTATACAACTCCACTTCACCAGAGCAAAGCAGATCGAGCCGCGAGAGCAGAAGAGACCAGACCACAGACCATGGCGTCGGACGAGTCGTTCAAGAGGCCGGGCACCGTGCCGTTCAAGTGGGAGGTGCAGCCAGGCATCCCCAAACAGCAGCAACACCCAGTCGGCGACGTCCCTCCAGCAACTAGTCCGAGGCTAGCGCTTCCTCCCGCCGCCCGGTTCGGCGCGCCGCTGGCCTCCGCGTCGTGCCGGAGGGCCTCCTCCTCGTCGTCGGTCGCGTCCGTGGCGGACCTGCTTTTGCCGACCGCGCCGACGACGCCGCAGACGCCGTCGCACCGGCGGTCCATGTCCGCGCGCTTCGCCACGTCGCTGGCGCTGATGCCCTTGCCCTTCACGCGGCGGGGACGTGGAAGAAGCGGGGAAGGAGGACGCGCCGGCGCCGACGCCAAGGACGACGCCGCCGACTTCTGCCTGCTCTACGCCGATAATAAGATCGCTCAATCTTTATATATGTAGATAAGTAGAAATCAAATGTATGTATGTATATGTGTACGTGATCGATCCTCGGATGCTCGTATATGAACAATCGACGAAAACGAGTGAACAATTGACACCGAGCAAAAAGAAATTTCGTGTGTACTCAGAGTACAGCAGCTTAGCTATCGATGATGTGGACTCGCTCGACACGTTCCGTGTTCACTCACGTTCACACGCTTTGGCGGGCGTGAGTGAGCACGTCGTCGCCTTCGCTCAGCCCAGGAGCGCGTTGAGTGAGCCCGCGTGCCATGCCATCTGGCATTCGCTCAGATTGCACGCACGGCCCGTCGTCTCCGCCATGCAGGCGCGGACGGCGGCGGGCTGCTTTTTCCGGCCGGCGGCCGCCCAAGACGACCGGCCTAGCCTAGTGCCTGCCAGCTTCCTACGAGGGGGACAGCCCAGCCTTGCATACAGTGCATGGGCATGGGCTCTCAACACAAGCCTTTTAGAGGCCCACTCAACTCGGCAGTTGCTGAACCCACCCAGCGCGGACCGTCAGAAAAAAAAAAAGCAGGGAAGAATACCGGTGAATCTCAACCTTCTTTTTTGAGCAATCGGTGTATCTGAACTTGACAACTCCTGTAAGTGAAGTTCTTTTCTATACTTGAATTATTGTTCTGAACTGCTATCTTGTACTCTCCATCCAGTCCTTTTAAGTATCACTATAGCATTGTCCATGCCGGTCAAACGTTTTAAAATTACTAATTTATTAAAAAAATATTTCACTAAATAAGTTGATTATGAAAGATTTAGCATTCTATCTAATGATATGCACGCTGAATGCACATACGGACGTGTGCCCTTATGGGGCAAAAATAATTTCCCCAAATTTCGTCATTATTATTCAACCATCCCTTTTCTAGCTAGTGGCGGATGCTTGCAAAAACTGTTGTACCCGGAGGATGACAAAGAAGCTATAGCGTCTGGTGTCAATACAGTGTTACAAATCGCTTTGAGGCTGCTGAGCAAGGCTGCGAGGAAGGAGGGAACTGTGCTGCTTGAACGGAACACGGAAGATCATCAGGAAGAGGGTGGCCCATGGTGGAGGCGACCCACTCTATTGTTTTACTGAAGTTTGTTTGTTGTTACTGTTATAGCCTTTGTTGCTACCTTGTCTGTTACTGATGGTTCGACTCCACTGGTTATGCTCCAGTCTTGATGTCATCTTAGCTGTTGATCAGGTTTCGTAGGCCTAGCCTGTAGTCAGTTTCTGAATTTGTCCCCTGCTGTTCCTGTTTCTCTTATACTCTGAATGATCTCTGTATTTCCGTTATGTATATAATGGAAATGGGGTTGCCCTCGGTTCGAAAAAAAAAATCGTCATTGTTGTGATCACCAATTCATCACATATATATAGAGCAAGAAAAAAAAAAGTAGCAGAAGTATACCTCCGTGCCACCGGCACCTTTGCTTCCATCTATAGCTACATTCTCTGTCTGCTCTGTCTCATAGACCCACCGTCCCGGATCCATACCATATATACCAGTCTTTCATTGCAATTATATAAGCCCATTTGTAATGTATGCAACGCATATTTATTATTCAAATGAGTTGCTTCTTTATGCGTGCCTTTTGTGCTGGCGAGACCAGCGGACAGACCAAAATCAAGCAGCGATGATCCTGAACTGAAATGGGTCTGTTCCTGAAGATCTACTAGCTTCATACACTGCAGTGTAAACATGGGTCACAAGGTTCAGGAACTCAACTCTAGCTTTTTTTCTTCTGAAACGAGTAGCTTTAGTACTTGGAACCAAAAATGAAAAAGAAGATCCAAATAGCTGTGAACTTAGTGCAGATCAAGTACGAAGAATCATGATGATTCAACGCTAATGTGTTCCACAACTCAGATTCACATCAGTCAGAGATTAAGAAGCAACCTGAAGCAAGCAAAATGTACTAAGAATTCTTGATCTAGTAATGGCAAAACGAGCAAGAGATCTGCTCCTTTCAAATTGAGAGCAACATTGAGAAAAACAACAATTCTTGACATGAATATTGTGTTCAAATTACCTTCAAATGCAGCACAGCAAGCCCCTTTTGCATTGAGAGGAGCGTTGAGCTAAAAAGTGGCTGTTGACAGAAATGTTATTCTCAAATTCTCTCCAATGCAGCAAAAAGAAAAAAAAAAGCCTGTGATACTTCAAATGCAGCACAGCAAGCCCATTTTAAATTGAGAGGAAACTTGAGCAAAATGGAGGCTGCTGTCTGAAATGTAAGGCTGCTGTCTTTTTTTAAGGAAAGCTGCTGTTATGCTCAAATTCCCTCCAATGCAGCAAAAAGGAAAGAAGAAACTTGAGCAAAATGGAGCCTACAGCACTGTCTGAAATGTATTTTTTTAAGGAAAGCTGCTGTTATGCTCAAATTCCCTCCAATGCAGCAAAAAGGAAAGAAGAGCCTGTCAGACAACCTATAGGCCACCCTAGCCAGGCAAGCCTGACCAGGAACGATCCTCTACAGCACTGGATACAGCTTAGCTAAATCCTGGCCGTTAATCACGCTCTGGCCCACAGGTCATGACTCATCAACCAGGCTTAAGTGCTTGCCTCCTTATTAGTCAAGGATGCAGCGGTACGATCCTATAGAACAGATCCTGTTCAAGTAAGGTCGTGCTGTGAGGTTCCAGAGCTGAACTTTTAAGCTAGCTTCAATGCATGTGAGCAACCGAGGTGGTACTAATCAGTGGGAGTGGCAAGCATATTTCATATTGTGCTCTGGGCCGGGCCATTCTAGTATCCTATGTGTGGGCTTCAGGTCGAGCACATCGAGGCTGCATTAGTTTTACATGGTTGAAGTGTTGATGCCTCACCTGAACAAAAGAAGAAAGATATGCTAAGCACAGGTGGTCCCTAGGCGTAGATGGTTGTAGTTCACAAGCTCAATCTGTGGCCTAAGAGCAATGCTGGATGTTGCTACCCCATGGTTGCCATTGATCTTGACAATAAGGTTGGCCTGCAGATTTGTGGTGATGCTCAGCTTAGGCATCTTGATACAAGCTACTAGTAAGTACTCCGTAGTACTAAGCACGCACTGCGCTCACCTTTTAGTTACCTACAGTCTGCATAAGATGTATGTGGATTCTGCAGAATGTCACCTGATGAAATTGCCTTGGCCTACTATAACGGTTGCTGAACTGAAGAGTAAAATACACCGCACGCCCTCAAACTATTGGCTTCTTCCCATCTACGTCCTCAAACTATTGAACCAACTATCTAGGTCCCTGATCTATTTCCGCAGCGCATCCACGGTCCAAAAGCAGCCACGCGTGCCATCTAATCCAACCTGACGGTGCCACAGTGGCAGATGAAGGGCGACGTCAGCGTATTTTATCAAAAAAACACCCCATGAACGGAACCTTAGCTGGAGCTTGAGCAGGACAGCAATGGCGGCCAGGGCCACAACGAGCAGGGAGCAGCAAGGGAAGGTGACCATTCTCCGCGATCCTCGATGCCTCACTCACCGGATTCGACGTGGATCACCCTGGCATCCGCGCTCCGCTGCCGCAGTCTGCTTGTGCCAGCGGCCGCACGACGGCGTGAACTGGCATCACGCACGGTCGCCGCCATCCGCCTTCTCGGGGCATCCTCGCGGAGCGGCGAGGGGAAGCAGGGCGATCGAGCAGCAAGGACAGCGTGCCGAGAAGGCCTATGCACGACCTTCCAACTTCCATCCATCAGCCATAGTCGCCGCCGTCACGGCAACCACGAGTTCCGGCGCGTGCAAGCCTGGACGCCGCCGCCGCTGCTGCTCACGCTGGCTGCATGCCAGGATGGCTGTTCCCGCGTGGCTCCTCCCTCCTCGCCCTCCGCCGCCGGCGCCGCGCCTCGAGCCGCCACCGCGTCCGGCCGCCAGCTCTTCCTGCACTGCTCAAGGTCGAGCACGACACCATGGCGCGTGCTTGCTCTCCCGCATGCGCTCGGCGCCCATGCTCCAGCTTCGTATGCTTGCTCGGTCCAACGCACATGCCTCCCGGCCCTACTCCATGCCTCCTGTCCCTGTTCCGGCTCGAGCAACCTCGCACTGAAGGGCATCACCGATGCGCTCAACATGACTGACGAAATGCAGAGCGCCCGCTCGATCGTGATGCAGCTCATGGACCAGATTTATCTAGCCAAGGCATATGTCATCGTTGCCAAAGAGGCAAACAACATGCAGGTCGTGGAAGAGCTTGGTGCCCAGGCACGTCGCAGAGCATTTTTGCATGGGCTGCATGTGGCCATGGGGGCACGGTGATGGAGCAGGAAGCAGAAAAGGGGATCAGGGAGGGACATGTCGGTGCAGATGTTCGTGGGGGTTTATTTGATAAAATGCGACGACCATACCCTTCATTTGCCACCATGGCACCGCCACGTTGGATCGGGTGGCACGCGTTTGCTGCTTTTGACCGGTGGATGCACCGTGGAAATAGATCAAGGACCTAGATAGCTGGTTCAATAGTTTGACATAGATGGGAAGAGACTAATAGTTTAAGGACCTATGGTGCATTTTACTCCTGAACTGAATTTTGCATTGACTGAATAACTCAATCTTGCATAATTGACTGACCTGAAGTTGCCATGGCACATACTGTAACGTCTTGTGCTTTCGTTCTAAAATGTCCATGAATGGTGGCTGAATCTAGGTATACAGCAAAAGCCGGGAAGTAGGTTACAAAGGATTCATTCAATTCTATACTCCGGCATGGTCACGTGATCATTACTCATCAACACTTTCAGTTCTCACCGAGTGTCCTGTGGTTGGGCTGGGCTGACTGGCTGTGAGCGGGTGTCAGCGCTCATTTGGGCTGCCGGTTTTGTCCGGCGCGGCCGGTTGTCCGTTGAGAGCCCCACAGGCCCACAAGAGAAGTGGATCTGGTGCCCCCAATGCACACCATACAGATACAGACGTACTGTGCTACCTACAGTACATGAATGCGAATCTCCTTCCTGTCTGCATGTTTCATCGCCGGGGCGGTGCTGTGCTGCTGCACCTCCAATCCACAACTGTAAGTAAGAACTCCGTTCAATCAATGTCGCAAACACCCAACTGCTGGACAACCTGTCGAGTACTACATTAGCACAAGCTTTCGTGTTTTGCATTCATAATTTGAGAGAGGGAGAAAGAGAGGTTCTTTATATGGCAAGCTAAGCTTTCACATCTCTTCACCAGATCTAGATGCAACTTGAACCTGGAATCATGCGCCGCAAAGATACAATACAAATATGAACCAATTGCATTGCCAATTGCCATATCATCGTAGGGGCAGTGCCAGCAGGGTAAGTAAGATCTACCACTACTACAACAGGACCAACTCCTAACTAAATTAGCAACACTGCCACAGCGCCAAATGTGCCAACTAAACTAAATGAGCAGGTGCCCAATTCCCACCGCCTGATCTGAACAAGACCAATCATCTCACCAATCGCCACCAAACACATGAAACCAACTGTACATACATACTACTACTACTACTAAGCTGCATCAGAGATCTCCAGTGCTAGTCATCATCAGTCAAAACTCGACGATCTGCTCCAGTAGCCGTCAGCCGAGGTGTCCACGGTGCGCTCCGTGCTGCTGCAGCGCGACAGCGTGTCGTCCTCCTCCACTCCAAGAAGTGCCAGGTTCAGATGAGACTGCATGTTCACGTCAGGGGCCGCCGCCGCGGCTTCCTCGTCCGATCCGTCGAAGCTGGCCATGACCTGCGCCCTCGCCCAGCCGATTGTCTCGTCGTCCCCCTCGAGGAGTTTGACGACCTGGTTTTGGTTTCGCAGGGTATTTGGGGTCAGAGTTCTGCAAAGCAAGACATTTTTCCTTTTATGGAATTGCAAGTCGTCTTTTCATGTTTTCTTCTTACCAGTGACATTTCAGGTCGAGAATGAGATGATGTCCTTGTGCAGAGCGAAGCTGCGAGCGTCATCCTCTCCATTTCATCGCAGTCGTAGTCGTTCCCCAAAAATGGATGAACCAGTTGTTTAATTTCTCCACTGGACAGCAAAGGCTTCGCCTGTTACCATGAATGAACACTACATTATTACAGAAAAAGAGAGGACAAATAGCTGTTTTCATGTGCAGCAGCAGTGACCATAGTACCGAGTCTACTTTAATATCATCGACATGTACTTAATAACGAATTAATTAGCAAGCAAACATGTGGCTACAGTTTAGTTCTTAGGGCATGTTACTGATCAAGACAGCAAGCATAACAAACTGAGAGTTGTAAAGCACTTACCCAGCCGACCAGGCTTTCTTGGCCCTTCACACTTCCTGGTGTAATGGGTCTCCTTCCTGAAATAATCTCCAGTACAACAACCCCGAATGCATAGATATCAATCTTCTCATTGACCTTCCCGTACGAAAAATATTCAGGCGCCATGTACCTGTACAGGTGTAGTTTGTTAATCACTAAAGATTTGTTGTTAGCTAACATAGCAGCAAACTAGAGCCCAAAGTTTGATACAGACCCGAAAGTTCCAGTGATGTCAGTACATGTTAGGTGGGGAGTCGAAGCCGACACTCGCTTTGCTAACCCAAAATCGCAGAGCTGAAATTTCCAAAAGGCAATGATGTCACAACCAGAATTAACATTGACAACTGGTGTTACTAATGGATGTTACAAAAAATAACAGAGCTGGAATTTCCAAAAGGCAGTGATGTCACAACCAGAATTAACATTGACAACTGATGTTACTAATGGTTGTTACAAAAAATCACAGAGCTGGAATTTCCAAAAGGAAGTGATGTCACAACCAGAATTAACATTGACAATTGGTGTTACTAATGGCTGTTACAATGCATCACTGCTTACATATCAAGCAAACTAATTAACCCACATGTCTCATATTTTTCCTTAATTAAAAATTAAAAAAAATATTTGCTAGGTAGATCTAGTTTGTGGGATGCATGAACTTGTGTCCTGGTTATAGCTCCAAGGTATTTGCAAACATAATTTGAATACTTACCCGTGCCCCAAAATCCTCGGAAAGGAGGATATTTGAAGACTTAATATCTCCATGGATCACAGATTGGGTCACACTGCCAAGATGGAGAAATTCAAGTGCTCTTGCAATGTCGATTGCTATCTTAATTCTCCTCTCCCAGATAAGAGAATCTGTGCCGTCATCCTTCCCTAAAATCAATGGCAGTTACAAATAAGAGGCCAGCTCAAAAAAGTTAATGACCCAAAAGATGGTTACATCTTGAAGCTTACCATGAAGTGCTTTGTCCAAGCTCCCTTGGGGCATGTAATCATATGCCAACACAAGATTGTAGTTATCGAAGCTGAATCCCCTTAGTGCAACAATGTTCTCATGTTGCAAGCTGGTTACAATCTCAACTTCCGTAACAAACTCATGTATTGCAACAACTGAGGGTTTCAGAATCTTTATGGCAGAAAATGTTCCGTCATCGAGTTGTGCCTTGAATACTTGGCTGGTTCCACCTTTCCCAATTAACATATCTGCATCACCACGAAAGAAAGTTAAGTTTTTTTATTTGTAATTTGAATAAAAAAGGAAAATGCACAACAAAGTAACGCTTCTGTCAGAAAGAATTACCAGGTGAGTAGTTGGCCGTTGCAAGTTTCAGTTCTTCATAACTAAACAACCTACAAACTGAAGAATACTTCTCTCGAAGTGATTCCAATTCACTGGGAGGCCATACTACGTCATATAAAGCGAAAGAAAACATTGATACTGGCTCAACAGCTGTAGTGGATTCACTTTCAGACTCACAATTCAACCTTGGACTTGCATCCGATTTCAATGATTTGCCATCTGGGTGGACCGAATTGTATCGGCTTGGAAGTCTCATTGCCCATTGAATCATTGAGTGTTTTGCCCATTCTAAAGATGAACTCCTCTGATGTCTAAAGAATCTTCTATGGAGATGACAGCGGTCAGATCTTCCTTCTATCATCCGTCTCAGTGACATTGGAGAACTCGAGGGTGTTTCAGCATTTCGTGGAGAGTCCTCAGCTTCCATGGATACAGTAGAACTCCGTTCAGTGGCAGCAATGCTAACCGAGCCATCCTTCTTACTAGGTGACGTCTCTGAGTTCAAATGGATATCACTGGAGAAACTACTACTACGCCTAATCATAGCTCTTATACCAACAGAACGTTTGGATCCCCCAGAACTCCTACCCGGACGTCCACTCCTTGGCAGCCGGCAGTATAGATCACCATCTCCTTCGAGTGATGGATCAGCTGGTTTTTCATCTTTTTGACTCGCATTTGAGCGCTTGGAATCACCAATACTCCGGACTGAATGGCCATTCCTGGGTGGCAATAAGCAATATAGCTCCCCGGGCCCTTCGGATGGCAGATCCACTGAATCATGTTCTTGCCTACTAGATGTACTTGCAACAGAATCGCTACTTCTCCCAGGAAGCACACAGTACAAAACACTGGCACCCTTGCCTGGAAGTTCGGCAATCTCATCTCTCTGCTCAACAATTGGCTCTTCAGCCTTGCCACTAGAAGGATCTGCATCGATCTCGACCTGATCCGTTGACAAATCCGCAGGGACCACGCTTGAGACCAGCTGTTCCTCTTTGATGGTGTCCTCCAGTTCACTTCCCTTGGTGCCAACATCACGCGTGGTGTCACCCTCACCACCATCTTTAGGTTCTTGTAAAGATTGAGTGCCCCCTTTAGCCTGACGGGCTCGGAACGGCACTACACAATACATCTCATCATCACCACCACACGGACGAACCTCTGCTGAGACCTTGCCTGAATGGGCACTGGACTCTCTCCGGAACTCGATCTTTCCATTGCTCACGGCGAGGACCGCACACTTTGCGGGCAGCTTCTTTGCGCAGTACTTTGCAACTGAATGCGAGGACCTGAAGAATGCAACAAAGACTATTTTACAACAGGGTATGCAGTGGAGGCAATGATAGAACGAGAAAAGCTTATGGATTCCGTAGTGGGAAGCACTGAGCATCCAATGCCGATGGCACTTTACTTACGAAATCGCACGCCTCTTCTTGGCGACGCCGAGAACGACCTTGGCGGCACCAAACAGGTTGGCCTCACGAACTAGCGCCTTGCGCACCGACGAATCCTTGCAAATCTTCAGCTTCAGATCGATCTGCGCAGCAAGCACCAGGATAAGTTACGGAGTACGGAGTATTACCCAGTGAGACATTTCAGGCGAATACACAACGGCGGCAAAGCCACGGCAGAATGGAGGGAAAGGACTTCAATCTGGTACATAAACAGAAACAGAAGCCAACTTGTCGGGTTAAGGCAGGCCATAAATGAAGTGAAAATTGCATCTTGTTTGCACGATAAATGTAAAAGTCGCGGCAACCAAAAATTGAGATTATGCCAAAAATTAACCAACCGCACGCGCGCGTGGAATGAGTATCCGTTAGCCAAGCGCAAAATTAACCGAAAATACTGCATTTTGCCACAAAATAAGGATGAATTGCATCAAACGAACTTCGTAAAAAACGAATCTTTCCAGAGTCAGTCAGAACACAAAGGGGAGAATATCTATATAAGAAATCAGGCGAGGCTAAAAAAAAAACGAAATGAAAGGGGAGGATACGAGACTTGGCATGTGAGCAAGGCACTCTCGAGTCGCGAGCAACAATGGAATCAGGAGAGGGAAAGAGCAGAGAGCAGCGACGGACCTGCTTGAGGTTGCAGAAGACCTCGTAGACGCCCAGCATGGCCTGGAAGTCGTCCGCTGGCGGCGCCGCCTCCGCGGTGACGTGGACGGCGACGACGCGGTCCAGGGGCGCGGCCACATTGACGAGCACCCAGGTGAGCAGCGCCCGGCTCTCGGCGTCCGCCGGCGCCCGCACGCCCACCACCACCGTCCTCCCCTCCGCCTCCGGCGCCTTCCCCGAGCACCCCGCCTCTGACTCCTCCTGGGGGACGCCTGCCGCCGCCGCGGCGTCCATGGTCTCGGCCGGCGGCGGCGGCGACCCTTGCTCCTCCGCCGCCTCTTCCTCCCCCCGCTGCTCCTGCTCCTGCTGCTGCGGCGGCGGCGCCTGCTTCTTCTTCCTGGACGACGACACCTTCATCTGCGCGGCCGCGCGGCGTCGCTCGGCGACTCAAAGGACGGGAACGGGGGCGGTTGCTGCGGCGTGCGCGACCATGGGCAGACAGGCAGTGGGTGACCGCGTCCCCGCCCCGTGGTCTTGTCCTGCGGCTCCAGCGCCGTGGCCTGTTCCGTTGAACCGGTGCTCCTGCCTGGCAACCGTCGCCCGCCTCCTGCTTCTCCCCCTCGCCGCGCGCGCCCTCTTGTTCCGTTGCTCGTCGTTGCTCTCTCTCTCTCTCCTCCGCCTGGGAGGTCGCGCCGGTTCGTGCCCGTTGCTCCCCGCCCGCTGGTGGCTGACTGGCTGGTCCTGCGGCTTCCTCCCTCTCTCTCCTCCGTCTCTCGCAGTTGCTTGTGCTGCTGCGGCTTCTCTTCTCTCTCCGATTCCGACCATTTGGGTAGGTTGCCAGCAACCGCTCTTTTCACACCGTTCCGTTTCGCGTTTCGCCAGCCTGCCGCCCTTTTTCCTCCTGTCTTTTTCTTCTTTTTTTTCTACAAAAATACACTACTGTACATACTCGCAGTGTGGAATCCGAGTAGTATTTACGTCAGGATTTGTTAACTTTTTTTTTGACAAGTGGTGCACGTGGTGAAAAGGCGTGTGGGATTAGCGGGGGGCACGTAGTGGATTAAAGGGCAAGATTCCGACAGCAGTAAAGCCTGCGCCTGCTTTTTATATTTTTTTTTCTCACGCTAATCCTGGTTGCCTGCTGCGATCTCTGACGGCGACGGCCCAATAATTACCGCCACAAACACTTAACCTGCCCTCGCCTTCCCTCCCTCATCAATGGATCGAACTCGCTCTGTCAGGAAAGGAAATGACCATCATTAGCACATCGTTAACCATGTGCGAAGGATTAGCCATTGGTAATAATCTCCTGAGCGGCTCTGACAGCAGACGAGGAAAATGCCTCTGCTGCTGCAGGAAAAGTATGTACTCCTCTCGTCTAGTAGCAATCGTTTTGGTCAAATCTGACGGGTGGAGTAAACCCGAAGCTAATGGCGACGAAAAGGTCGTAGCAGGTCAAGCTGGTCTCCGTTTGCCTTGTTCTTATTGGATAAACCTCTGTTTGGAAGCGAGCAGGAAGGTCACACACTCGCTGATCTGGTCTGGTGACTCTGGTCAGCCCATCCTGGCTGCGTCTGCAACTTCTTATATAGAGGATGGAATCAATCAGAGATTTTGCATTGCTGCCTTTTCTGTTACTAGTACATCTCTTCAATTCATCATTTTGTTTTTTTTTTAAAAAAAAGGCCATAGAAGGAGGAGGAGGAGGAGAGCTCACATCTATTGACAGAGGAATCAACACGATAACACTGAGCTTCTAGACTGAAAGCCTCTTGTGGAATAAAAGACCTTCTGGACTTGAAAACTTGTGTTCCCACCGGAGAGTATATATTCAGCTGGGCTCGAGAAAAGAAGAAAAAAGAGAAGGAAGAATCGAAACGAGGATTCAGCCACAAGACGTTGAAATTTGAAAACACCTTACACAAATTAAGAACGGATTAGCAAGCCGCCTTGCCTGCTAAGTCCTGCTGGTAGGTGTGGCTCAATTCAAAACCTGATCATGGAACCAGCAGAAATGGTCTACGCGACAGATCGAATTATAATATCTCCAGAGTTGCCTCGACGTACAGCAAGGGCATGCAATGCAAATTCCTCTGTGTCAATATTAAAGAAAGTACAAAAGGGAAAATACATACAGACAAATTTAGTTAGTTGCCACAAGCCGTTTAAGGTAGTACTCCTACCTTCTAGTGGGCTTCTGCCTTCTAGAGATCAGGAGATCGTGATGGCGACGCACAAGGCTCAAGCTGACCTTAAACGTTGGAATCGAATGCAATAAATATCACGACACGAGCAGGCACAGCACAACTAGCTAACAAGTGTCAAGGACCACTGGACCGCATCAGTCAGATCAACTAACGGGGAAGCGAATTGGTAACCATGAACTGCTTGCGATATTAGCGGCTGAGCGGCCATAGCCACACGTACGTCAATCACTTCCACTTGCCTTGTGAATGTGATAGTGTGAAAGAAAGAGAAATGGAGCGATCGATATCCGGTGCATATGTGGGCTTTTTTAAGATAATGGAACAAATTTCCATCCTCTATCTTTTCTCGAATACAGATTTGCGCATCATTGCATTAAATAGAAAAGAGTTTTACAAGAATTTTTTTCGAGGGTGGGTACAAATAATCAACACTGCTCGGCACCCCAGGAACGCATACAAAGCGGATTACTCACGCACTAAACATTCTAGTTCCCGCGCCCAGGCCCCGGCGTTCAAGCGCGGCCCCCGGCCCCGCGGCGCCTCCGCGGTCTCTGCCGTTGTTCCTTGTCTGGGAACAGCTCTTGCATGGCCGTGGCATCGTCGGGCCTTCCCTCGAACATCTCGTCCAGATTCTGCTGTCCCTCCTCCGTCGGCTGCGCCTCGATGAACCCCATCTTCTGCATGGCAAGGATCTCTCCTCTCTTTGTGACCGGGTACTTGGAGAGGGGGTTGGCTGCGATGCGTCTGCTCCTGAGCGGCAGCTTCGCGGAACTGGAGTCGGCCACCCGGGTCGACAGCAGGGGCGTGGTCGCCTTGTGGAAGACGCGCTTGGCGAAGTTCTTGAGCCGCCTCGTGAGGGACCCGTCCTTGCTTGAGGACTTCTCTACATCATCGTGCCCCCCCCGAAAGAGTGGGGTGTTGAAGCCGGGGCGCGTCATTGTCATCGGAGTAGTCGGGTGCCGCCACATCCGCCGGCGGCCGCGACTCGGGCGACGGTCTGGGCGGGCTTCCCGAGGCCCCGCACAGGTAAGCCATGCCCAGTTTTGGTTGCGCGGCGCTCGCACAGCACTGGGCCTCCCGGTGTGGCACGGGTGACTCAAAGCTCCCCGTTGAGTCGTTCCCGGCAGCCCCCGGGCCCGCTGTCGTCAGCTGCTCCCTGGGCTGCTCGTCCTCCGAGTCGATGAAGCCGAGGTCCTTGGCGGCCCCGAGGTCCTCAACGGCCCCCGCCGGAGTGTCCCCGAGGCCGGTGTGCCCGTGGAGCCGTGGAAGGTGCTCGGCGAGCGCCTCCTCCCACCCGCCATCGGCATCACCCAGGTTCCCCCACTCGGCCCAGTGGCCGAGGAGGGCCAGAGTGCCCTCAGCCGTGGTGTCCTGAACGCCGTGAACTGGCGTAGTCGGGGTCACCTCCTCCTGCTCGGTGTCCTCCGTCGTCTCCCCGTCGACGATGCTGACGGCTCGCCCGAGCTCAGACAGCGTGCCGAAGCCGGGTGGCCCGCCCGCAAGCATCCTCCCCCAGTGGTCGAGCAGCGCCAGTGTGCCCTGCGCTGCTGTGTCCTGCCCGGCATCGTCCGCTGCAGGGCTTACCACGACCACCTTGGCCGCGGCAGCCCGGCGGTCCTCGTGGGGGGATTTCCATCCTCTATCATTCGGGAATGATACATAGCTGGCCGGTGCATATATGTTGTGTGACCACAAACTGCGTAGCGCACCGTGGACCGAATGATTAAGGAGTAAACTTAGATCAGCCAGTGTTAATTGTTAATCGAAGCTAAGAATTAGATGGATTAACCTAGCAGTGAATGGTGTCCTTGTTAACTAGACAAGGACGGCTAAAAATTACTCTTAACTATTGGCCATTTGTTTAGATGGATCAGCATAGTAGTTAATTTTCATGGAATCCAAATAAATCCTAATTTTGTTGGATGGTCGGAAAAGTTCGTGACACATTTATGGGAGCACATACAAATTATATTCTCACCTTTTCTTTTTTGCTGAGGCAAATGATGTATATGTGCATCTACAATAGGCGAAGGAGCAGAAAATAGTTCATGAAGAAATCCAATAACTCCCTCAGACAACCTGACATGTGTCTAGATAATTGTAGACTAACTTTTGATTTCATTTACTAGATCTCTAGTCTAATCGACCTATTAATAAGGTTTTTTCTTTGTTTTCCAGGTACAAGCTGAATTTTAAGTTTCCGTTTGTTTGGAATGACAACAGACGCAAAGTTATGTTAATATTACAGTATAACTTTTTTGTTCCTTTTTTGTAGAATTTTTTAGATCTAGCTAATTCTAGTTTGTTATATTCTTGTTATATACATTTTCTGCGTTCTATCCCAAAAATGCAATTATCATTTTTCGAAGAGTTAAACAATTTCAACTTATTTGATCGCCTCTATATAAAAAACACCAACATGTTTTATACAAAATTACGCCAGGATTTGTTAACTTTTGCGCTCGTGTTTTGGCGGGGGGTGCACGTGGTGAAAAGGCGTGTGGGATTAGCAGTATACAGTAGATTAAAGCGCAATATCCGACAGCAGTAAAGCCTGCGCCTCAGCTGCGCTTTTTTAATTACTCACTAATCCTGGATGTCTAATCTGTGACCGCCCTCGCCTTCCCTCCCTCCCATCATCACTTGATCGAACTCGCTCTGTCAGGAAATGACCATCATTAGCGCATCGTTAACCTTCTTCCAAGATGGTAATAATAATAGCCATCGGTAATAATCTCCTGTGCGGCTCTGACATGAAATGAATGAGGAAAATGTGCTGTTCTGTTCTGACAGGAAAGTACTAGTCGTCCTCGTGTAGGAGTAGCGATTGTTTTGGTCAAATCTACGGGTGGAGTAGGAGTAAACCCGAAGATAATGGCGACGAAAAGGTCGTAGCAGGTCTACGCTGGTCTTCTGTTTGCCTTCCGTCCGGTCATTTTATTATTGGATTGGATTTTGGCACTGAGCAGGAAGGTCAGTCACACACTCCCTGTCTATCTTGTCTGGTGACTCTGTAATCCCGTGCCCATCCTGTCTGCATATGCAAGTTCTTATTTACAGGAAGGAACCAATCAGAAATTTTGCATTGCTGCCTTTTCTCTTACTACATCTCTTGAATTCGTATTTTTTAAAATGAATGAAAAGAAGGAGAAGGAGAAGGAGAAGGAGCTCACATCTTCTGACAACGGAATCAACACGATAACACTGAGCTTCTAGACTGAAAGCCTTGTGGGAAAACAAAAAGGACCTTCTAGATTTGAAAACTTATGTCCCCACAAGAGAGCGAGCATATATTCAGCTGGGCTCGAGGAAAAGAAGAAAGAAGAAGAATCGAAACGAGGATTCAGCCACAAGCCGTTGAAAATGGAAACAAACCCTGCGGAATTGAAATTAAGAATGGATTAGCAGCCTTGTCTGTCAAGTCATGCTGGTTGTTGGTGATTTATCAATTTAAAACCTGATTATGGAACCGGCGGAAATGGTCTACGGGACCGAATTGCCTTGACGTACAGCAAGGGCATGCAATGCAAATTCCTCTGTCAATATTAAAGAAAGAATGAAAGGGGAAACTAATAAATACATACAGTAAGACCAACGTAGCTAGCTGCTACAGCTTCTAGAGATCGAGATGGCGACGTACAAGCTAAGAGCATCTCCAAGCGCCTCTCCAAATAAGCCAGATTGTTGGTGTTTGCGAAAGCCACAAACTAAATCGTGTTTCTAAAAATAGGCATCTTCTCCAAGTGACTTCGAAAGTCTAAAAATAAACCTCTCGTCCCGCGATGGGGGGAGGACGGGGCGCGAGAGAGGGGAGGACGGCGCGAGAGGGAGCGTTTGGAGAGTCGAAGTTCGCTCTCCATATACGCAAAACCGAACCAGAGACCAAAACTCGCAAACGAAGTCGTTTGGAACCGTTGAGCCTCTTTTTGAGGTTTTTTCGAAATTCACAAACGCAAAACTCATTTGGAGAGAGCCTCAAGATGCTCTAAGGCTCCTGGACCTTAAACGTTGAAATCAGCAGAAATAATATCACGAGCAGGCAGCACAACTAGCGTAAACTAGAGCAAATTGAAGTGTCAAGGAAGGACCAGTGGACCGCATCAGTCAGATCAACTAACGGGAAGCGTGCAAATGGTAACCACGGAGGAGTGCATGCTTGCAATATTAGCGGCTGATGAGCGGCCCTTAGCTACACGTAAACCACTCCCCACTTGCATCATATTGCCACTGTACGTGTGTGAGTGTGACGGTACGTGTGAGGCCTTGTTTAGAAAGAGAAAACAACCGATTCCCGGTACGGTGCTTATGTGTTGTTGTCTATTGTGTGACCACAAACTAAACGTACCATATATTGTCGACCGAATGATTGAATAATTAAGCACCAACTTAGATCAACAAATGTTGATTGTTTTAACCAGAGCTAAAAATTAGCCGGTGCATGTTTGAACTCCACAATTTATGTTAAAAAAATTAGCCGGTGCATGGTTTGAAATCCACAATTTTCGTACAATTTTGTATATTTAGCTAGGTCTAGTTTGCATTATACTCCTATTTCTAAAAAGGATCCGTAGGTCGATCTTACTTCTCGAGAGATCAAACATTTTTAAATTTGACAACCTCTATAGGAAAAAATAGTAACTTGCTTTTATAATATCAAACAAATATTGTTACGGGAAATATATTTTCATAAAAAATCTTTTTGGAGGCATAAATGGGTTATTTTCTCTATAATAAAAGTATGTCAAAATTTAGTCAGTTTGACCAGCGAGTCCTATATTTGCTCCATCGCAATAAAAGGATTTTAGTGATAAATTTTTTAGCCATATAATTGTAAAGTTTTACTAAATCTGTACAGAAAATTGAATAGGCATCATTAGATATTTCTATATTACATCTGAACTAACAAACTTGGTTAAATTTAAAATGATTCGATTTTATAGCAGTACTAGACTAGTAGGAGTAGTACAGTAGCAGCCAAGCACAGGAGGACCACGTGAGAGACAAACGGGAAACGGGAACTATGCTTGTAACAGCTACCCTGTGCCCCTGTGGCCCTGTGGGCGTGCGGAAGTAAACCACTTGTTGTCGGTCGGTGCATCCGATGTACGAAACGCTATTTTCTGACGAGCGTTCCTTAGGACAAATGGTGCGGCCACTGTCACGTCTAGGTGCCGATGGAAAATCACACATACAGGGTGCATGTGCAATTGGGCACACGAGTAACGTCGTAGGTGTCATCGCATTACGTGTCGTGTCTCCTCATCGGCCTCAGGCACGATCCTGTAGCCAGGTGCTTGTGCGTGCAGTGTCACGACAGTTGGGATAAAGCCGCCAGGGCTAGCTCTTATTTATTTTCTAGACATATTGTAAAGTTTTAGTTTACGGATCGATAATCGCTAGAATTTGTTGGGTTTTTTTTGTTGGATGTGTGCTTTTTTAGACAGAGACCAAGTACTCTGTATCACTACTCTGTATCACAATGGCGTAATGTGTTTGAAATTTTAATAAAATCTTTCTTTATTTGTAAATAAAGATTGTAGCCGCACACATTTATGGGTCCAAATTTGAATTTAATTCCTTGCCTGGTCGTTCGCAACGTGTGTGTGATGAAGGAACTAACAATCTCGAAAGCCCACTTGATGGCAAGCCTTTTCAATTCGTGTGAATTGTTATGTTATTAGCTAACCACCATTTCGTTCATTCACATTCTTAGCCAAGAATAAGCAAACGGTGCACGTAATGACCTGATGGACCTTTTATTGCTGTACTTATATTATTGCAATCAGTTGCACGTTAGGGCTTGGGAAATTAGTAAGGTTGTCCAATTATGACGTACAAGCCTACACGTACCTAATTACGTTATTGCCCACACGCTGACACACGTAATGACCTCGCTAGCATACCTGTGTTAGTTTTAGCTATGGTTCATGCATGCAGTAAGAAGAAGTTTACATTTTTTTACCGTCGATCGATAGTGAGGTCTGAACACGTGTGTATAGTGAGATCTGTATAGTGAGTACTCCACATCGGCAAGGCAACGGCTGTACAGTGAGGTCTGAACACGTGTGTACACACATGTATTCAAGGAGAACTAGTTCCCTCCTTTCCTTCTCTGTTGCCACCAGTGGTGAAAAAAAATCTTTGCCCGCTAGTTGTGGTTTGGATTTGCTACAGCGCCGTTAAAACGAAAGATGCAGTGCAACCATCCACTTCATCAACTATAAAATACTCTTTTTTATTTACTTACCGACTAATCCACCTGATTTATGAGGCTGGCGTCTAGCAAAGACAACCAAATGCCGAATGGGAAATGGATGCGATAGCGAAAGGTCGACGGCGACTGCACGGTGGGGCCATGACATCCAGCAGCAGGAGCTCATGAGCTACTGTATGTATTCTGGTGTGAGCACGTGTGTACAAGGTAGAGAGAGATGATTGGTGGTTCGTCTGGTCAATTCTTTTCTTATCGCTATTGTCACAGTAAATTATCCGTACCTTCTGGTCAGATAATAAAGAAATGAAAGGGGAGTTGAAAGGAATCCAACGTGTACATATGTATATCAACGCTGAAATAAAAGAAAAGGTTGTCCACTGTTATTTTAACAACAATCGTCCAATTTTTTTTTAAAACAACAACAACAACAACAAACGTTCACTGATTTCTTGCATTCTAGCGTGCCTGTAGCTAGACAGAGGAGACGCAGATCAGCAGGCTGGCCAGTGGCCACCGTGCAGGCTGGCCAGTGGCCACCGTGCTGTGAGAAAGAAAGTTAGAAAGGTCTGAGGGGTTTGGTGTTTTCCTCGGCCCTTTTACAGCCAGCCCTGCGGACGGACCTAAAAGCCATCTGCCATCGACCTCACTCTCCACTCCTTGAGATCTTCGTCGACCATCGGCTGCTCCCCTGTGCTGCGCTGTACTGATACCTGCTACAGTAGAAAAGATGAATTCCTGATCGTCATCATCAGTGGATTAGTACTAGTAACATAATAGTCATAGGCAATGACGATGCAAGCATAGAGGCCGGCTGATCGGGAAACGCATGCCCGGCTCTGCCACGCGCCCGGCGACTTTTCCTCGCTGACTGAATGGCCTTGTTTAGATTCCAGATTTTACCCCTAAATTTCACTACGTAGAATTCCTATTCCCCGTCACATCAAAATGTCGTCACACGCATTTAAAGATCTTAAATATAGATAAAATAAAAAACTAATTGCGGGTTGTCGCTGCTCATGGAGATCTAATCTTTTGAGTATAATTTATCAATATTTGACAATATTTCACAAATACAAACGAAATCGCTACTAAACAAGGCACGGTGTGTGAACAACGCCTCAATTTAGACTCCCAATTTTAGGATCTAAACAAGGTCAATATCGGGCGCTGCATGCCTCGTGCTGATCTTGACCCATCTACAGACCCCGCATGAATCCATTTTGACAGTGAAAGTCCCGTCCTGTCTGATTCTCATTCAGCAGAGCGAGCAGAGTAGCCTGACAGACATGCATGCACGATTCAACGTGTCTGACAGATTTTTTTACTTTCTCGTGATTTCCGTCCCATGGCAAAAAAATGTTTAATGCTAGCTCCGTGCGGGTGCTAATTGGTAACACTATTAATTAATTGTAGCGATTAGCCGAGGCACAGATGGGTTTGTTTATTACTAGTTAGCAGCAGTCCATCCAATCTGAACATGCAGAAACGAAATGCAGCAGCCACAGAAGGGGGGCACGCGATCGACAAGCACAACTGCACAACATGGCCAACACTGCATGCGCGCAGTTATAGTTAACCAGTAGTAGTATCATATCATCATCATGCATTGCAGCTAGATGTGAACAAGACACATCGGCTGCTGCAGTGCCGAACCGATCCAGATTTGTACAGGGTATACATTCGTGGTTCCCTACACTTCATTCGAAGATTAAATGGCGCTACAGGATAGTATCATTGAAGCTAGTAAGCAATATTTCAGCAGCGAACAACGATCTATATATGGTGCATATGTATCCATCTCTTTCCGAAAGAAACGTACTGTATGAGTATTTTTTTTCTTTTCTATTTATGGAAATGAAAAAGGAAAAACAAAGTAGCCCAACTGATTAGTTGCAGGTTGCAGTGCAACAATCCACGTCATCAACTGTAAAATACTCCTTTTTTGTTTACCTACCGACTAATCCACCTGATTTTATGATGTTGGCGTCGTACCTTAGCATTCTAGCTAAGGCAAAAGCCAATGCTAATGAGAATGGATGCGACAGCGAAAGGTCGTGGCGACTGCACGGTGGGGCCGTGCCATCCATCAGCAGGAGCTCATGAGGTCAGCCAAACAGAAAACAACAAATGCAAGCCACACACCACACTGTGCTGTTCGTAGCAGGAGCACTGCAGGTAATTAAGCACCAAACCACTTGTCGGTGCATATGCGATTGTGTGCCCACAAGCTACTCGATCAGCCTACTCTACGTGCCACACTGGTCCTTGCAATATGTTGAAACAATTAGTTTGGAGAACTCTCTAGTCTCTCAGTTCACTGGTTACAGGTTTATATATATGTTATAAACATGGGCCTCTTGGGCCTTATAGACACAACCCAAATATGTATATAACTCACCACTCCCCCTTAAGATGGGCGATATATGTCAATCATCCCCATCTTATTACATGCTGCTACACAATCTTTGACTCCTAGACCTTTTGTTAAACAATCTGCCGTCTGCTCACCCGAAGCTATATGACTTAGTTTAAGTGTCCCATCATCCAGCCTCTCTTTGATGAAGAAGCGATCAATCTCCACATGCTTAGTTCTATCATGTTGGACAGGATTTTTAGCAATGTTAATGGCTGACTTATTATCACACCAGAGCTTCATGGGACCTTCACGTAGTTTCAATTCTAACAATAAATTCTTTATCCATAGCATTTCACTCAAACATATAGACATAGCTCTATACTCGCTTCATATCGATCGAGACACCACATGTTGCTTTTTGCTTCTCCATGATACCGCATTTCCACCAACAAAGGTACAATAGCCCGAGGTTGATCTTCGTCATCTAGACAACTTGCCCAATCTGCATCACAATAGCCTTCCACATTTAGGTGACCATTTCTTTTGAACCATAGTCCTTTGCCGGACTACTCTTCAAATACCTCAAGATTCTATAAACCGTATCCATATGTCCACTCCTAGGATCATGCATATACCTGCTTACCACACTTACTGCATATGCTATATCCGGACTTGTATGGCATAAATAAATCAAAAGTCCCACAAGTCTCTGATATCTCTCTTTATCTATTGGCTCTCCAGATTGTGCACACAACCTGTGATTTTGCTCGATAGGTGTAGGAGCAGGGCGACATCCAAGCATACCTGTATCATTTAGCAAATCAAGAACATACTTCCTTTGTGAAAGGACTATTCCTCTAGGAGATCTTGCTATCTCAATGCCCAGAAAGTATCGAAGTTGACCCAAATCCTTGACCTCAAACTCTTTGCTTAGGTTTTTCTTAAGTCGCTATTTCCAAAGTGTCATTACCGGTAATAACAATATCATCAACATACACTGCAAGAATGGTAATACGATTTCCAGAGTGACGATAAAATAATGTATGATCTCCATTACACTGCTTGTAGGCCATACCACACATTGCACGCCTGAATCGATCAAACCATGCCCTTGGCGACTGTTTCAGACCATACAAAGATTTCTTCAATCTCAGTACTTTTCCTTTGGTTTGTGCAGTAGCAAACCCAGGTGGAATTTCCATATAAACTTCTTCATGAAGATCTCCATGCAAAAATGCATTCTTAACATCCAATTGGTACAATGGCCGGTCAAAATTAGCCGCACAAGAGATGAGTGTCCTTATCGTGCTCATCTTTGCAACCGGTGCAAATGTTTCGTCATAGTCAATTCCATAAGTTTGGCTATAACCTTTTGCCACCAGTCTTGCCTTGTACCTCTCTATCTTACCCTCAGGATTTTGCTTCACTGTGTAAACCCATTTGCAGCTAGCTATCTTCTTTCCCCTAGAAAATGGTACAAGATCCCAAGTATTGTTCTTTTCAAGAGCTGCTAGCTCCTCAAGCATTGCCTCCTTCCATCTTGGATTTTGTTTAGCTTCTCTCCAATCCTTTGGGATCATCACTGATTGCAATGATGCCACAAAAGCTCGGTAAACTGAAGATAGGGATTCATATGATACATAGTTAGCTATGTGATTCCCATCATCATTGTCATCATCTCCACTTTCAAAACCATACATTGTTGGAGGCTTTCCAAAGCAGTATTTCTTCGCCTTCCTTAGAGCAATGGGCGGGTCCAAATCAGTAGAAGCATCAACCTCTTCTCCCCCTGTCTCCAACTCTGGGTTATCAGCTACCGAAAATTGGTGTTGTTCCACTATCTCTAGTTGTTCTTCATTACGAGTGATCTCATCACAAGTTGTAGCCTGTATCTGGTTGTCTTTTCTTCTCCTTGTGTATACTTGTAAATTTTCTTCTCGCATGTGATCTTTCACCTTCTTCGTATGGGCTCATCAACAGTTGTCACGGGACAAGGAATTGAGCCAATCAAAACCCCTTTTTTCTTAGATTTCTCATTATGACTCGTCCCCTAGTATTTCACTCTCCTTAACACTATTCTCATCCATACAAGAAGAGTCAAGATCAACAAACAGATCACTCAAATCATTTCTTTCCCCATAGAAAGGAACAGACTCTCTAAAGGTCACATCCATACTGACAAACATGCGGCGTTCAGATGGACACCAACATTTATAACCCTTTTGCCCAGAAGAATAGCCCACAAAGATGCACTTGATGGCTTGAGGATCTAACTTCCCAACTAAAGGTCTATGATCTCTAACAAAGCAAGTGCACCCAAAAACCTTTGGGGGAACAACAAACTCATTTTTTTCAAACAACATTTCATATGGACTTTTCATCCCTAGTACTCTAGACGGCATGCGATTAATAAGATGAGTAGTGTCATGACGCCTCACTCCATAAGAACTTAGGCACATTCATAGTGTACATAAGTGAGCGAGCCACTTCCAAGAGATGTCGATTCTTTCTCTCAGCTACACCATTTTGTGGTGGTGTACCAGGACATGATGTCTGATGTAAAATTCCTTCCTTGGAGAGAAAAGTCCCAAAGTCCTTATTTACATACTCAGTCCCATTATCAGTTCTGATAATTTGAATACGAGCATTGAACTGATTTTTTATACATGCATAGAAATCCTTAAAACATTCAAGTACCTCACATTTATGTTTCATAAGATATAGCCATGTCATGCGAGAGTAGCAATCGGTAAAGGTGACAAAATATTTTGCTC
Source organism: Themeda triandra (assembly GCA_018135685.1). Classification (NCBI taxonomy): domain Eukaryota; kingdom Viridiplantae; phylum Streptophyta; class Magnoliopsida; order Poales; family Poaceae; genus Themeda; species Themeda triandra. Next base: position 292,224 of record JAENPR010000472.1, read on the forward strand.
CACTCACGTAAATAACGGGGGAAGTCCATACATCAGAGTGGATTAATATAAAAGGTGACAAACTTCGCAACCCCCTGCTAACATACGAGGTTCTAGTGTGCTTGCCAAACTCACATGCATCACATACTAACTTACGTCTATCCACCTTATTCATTTCACAAGGAAACATTCTACCCATAATATCAAAGGATATATGTCCCAATCGACGGTGCAAAAGCATTACCTTAGCCTCGTCTTCACTTGCAACAATTTTGAAAGAGCAAGACATACCGCGAAAGGTCCTTTGTTTGGTTTTGATAATTGAGTGACAACTTAGGTGGACTAATTGTGTGATCATGAGAATACACGGGGATTTAGTCCACAGTGAATGTGAGATGAAGGAGCTTCATTGAATATGTGACATGACATGGAGTCATGTGACCGATGGTGAAGATCGAGATGAGGCTTGGCTCGAGACCGGAGGGTGTGTGAAGGACAAGTCGAGGCAGTGGAGCGACGGACCATGAGATGGTGAAGCTCGGGCAAGACTTGGTTCCGATGGACCATGAGGCGGTGAAGAGCAAGTGAGATCAAGATCGATGAACCGAGAGGGTTGCATGACGATATGAAGTGGATCATATCATCTTGAGATCGTGTCGGTGCATGTGTTGCATTGGTACTTTGGTGGAAGACGGTGGAAGTGGAAATGCGCAAGGCAAAGGTATGCTATAGGGCATTTCATTTCACCGATCATGAGGTGTGTAGAGAAGTTGATGACCGGATTTAGGATTGATAGCCGTACTATCAAGAGGGGCAAACTTGTTTGCATCTCGGTCATCTAGTGCCACTTGTGCGATCTAACATTGTGACATGCTAGGATCGAGTGGCGTTGTGAGAGCAAGTGAAAATACTTTGAAAATGATTGTGAAAATGCTAACACACATGCACTTGGTGGTGTTGGCACATTTGCAAAGGTGGCGTTGATCGCGCTTTGGTTTGTAGGGTAGAGTTGGGTTCGCTTTCGGGAAAATTGGAGGCATATTTTCTATTGCGCCGGATGCAAATTGTTGGAGAAGTTGGCGTTCGCGGCGGGCTGAAAAACCTTGTTTTCTGGGCGCCGGACGCAGCGGCCGGACGCGCGGCCAGGCGGGCCGGACGCGTCCGGCGCATGCTGGAGTCAGCGTGGGCATGCTGGCGGGGCGCAGTGAGCGCCGGACGCGGAAGCAGCGCGTCCGGCGGTCCCGGACGCCGCCCCGTTTCGGCCGGGCTCACTCTCGCGGTCGTCGCCGGACGCTGGGCGGACGCTGGCGGCGGACGCGGCGAAAACACTGTTTAGCGTCCGGCGCAGGGCTTCTGAGCAGGATCGAGAGATAGCCGTTGGGCTTCAACGGTCGAGCTCAAACGGTCGGGACACGTGGCGCGGCTTGGAGCGCCGGACGCGGCTTGGAGCGTCCGGCGGTTGAGGCCGGACGCGTCCGGCGCGTCTGTTTTGTTCCAGCGTGGGGGCAACGGCTAGTTTGGCCCTTTGGCCTATAAATACTTGCCTTGCTCGGCCATGGCTGGTTGCTGAGCACCTTGGGGACTTGGTGTCTGTGGAAGTATAAACTCCATATACCCTCACGGCCTAGTTTGGGCCGATACGCTATCACCAGGCCGGCCCATCAAGCTTCAAGACCGATCGGCTCAGGCTGGTCGGACAGCCTAAAACAGGCCAGATTCCCGAAGACCGACAAGAAGGACAAGACCTAGCTGAGATAGGAAAGTTTAGACTTGTAAAGTATATAAACTTAGTACCGGATAGGCTAGTTCCGACTTGTAATCTTGCTCCCGCGATATATAAGGAGAGCAAGGACCCCCGTGCAAGAGGGGAGAATGCGGCATAACGCACGACTCATACATCCACATCATAATCGAAAACAGAGCGGGACTAGGGTTTTACGCATCCTTGCGGCCCGAACCGGGTAAACCTCGTGTGATTGCTCCCCGTTTACGTCTTGCTTGCAATCTCGTGCGCCTTCCGCCAATCCATTACCGGTCGGGCATACCCCGGGGTCGGACTATCGCCGATATTTCGTCGACAAAGGGCGCGCCGAGGTAGGGGGTGCGCACCGAGATTTCACGTCGATCAAGATGGTTTCCTTCCGGCTTCCATAACCTTCGAAGCCGGCCTCACCTTCAACTTCGGAACGTTCACCTGGACTTCCAACTCAAGAATCGCTACTACAACTCTCACGCTCCGGCTATCACGCCGACAATGGCACCAACAATGGTGGCTGCGCCAAACCAGATCCAACTCATCCCGGTGACCACCATTACGGCCCCAACCAATCCACTCGATAGTTGACGGCACGGCGTCAACACCTCCGACCGGTCCTAACCAAAGGAGGCATGTCAAAGCAACACGGATCTACTCCGTTTGATCCATCAACAAGACATGAGGTTGACAAAACCCATGCCAACTTTGAGTCGCTCCGACGACGCGTCGATCGCGATCTACAAACCGCGCGACAACAACGAATTCCTAATCCGTCAACACGAGGACAAAACAACCGTCGCAGTAACTTTTGGGCGCTCCGAGCGGCCACGTTTATAGCCGGTGAATCTACAACGACGCGTTCCAACAAATCCTCGTGGCAACCATACACGGCCGATGGCGGCGTAAACCACAGCGAGCTCCGACCACGGCCGATCATCGTACGCGGTGGTCTGGAGAGGCGGGCCGAGCAATATACGGCAGAGAATCTTAGCCGATATTCAAGATCCGAGAGAGAGGACTTCACAACAAGCCTCACGGAACAACAAGCAGCCCGAGTCCGATTACGACACAAACTACCCGACACGGTGTACCTAGTCGGAGTTACGCGTCAACACGCATGCGCAGTAAACGCCCGTCGCAACGAACGACGACGACGCCGCCGAGAAATCCGACGAACCGGTCGGAACCCGCCAATCGCACCTACCGCGGCAACGCAGCAAGAACGATCCCCACAAAACAACACATCTAATGCCCGGTTGTTCGCAGAACGCACCGAGCTAGCCGCCGCCCTTCGTCGTGATGAACAACGGAGGGAAAGGCGACAAAGCAAGAGATATTGACTCGCCATGACAACATCGGGTGCAACGGAGCAAAGAGCGAACGGCCACGAGTACGATCAACTCGCCTCCTCAATGACAAGTGCGTCGGCACACGGGGCCGTGGCACTTGCCGACCGACACCAAGATGTAGAAAGAAAACGAAGGAAGAGCGCCAAAAACACATGGCGGCAACGGAGAGAATCGCCATAGTTTCGGCATAAGCCCATTAAGGGACGACACAAGGGATTCACCTAACACGGATGAGCCTCGTTGTTGTACCCAACCCATCGCACGACGACATCGTATACAAACGTGCTCGGAGCCCTCCTCCTAGACGAATGGTTCCATCTGTTCAAACAAACCGTAATGGTTTCATCACCCCCTTCTTGGACAATTTGCAAACCGAGAGAACCAAACCGGAGGCTCCCCGGTACCCAACTCCTCCCGAGGACGGGATACCTCCGCACACCGAGCACATATTCCCTAATCCAATAAACCCGGCCAATCTTCGGCGCATCGTAACAGTTCGATCACTGGGCGCAAAACATCCGAAGGCATGTTCATAAACGGCGAGTGGTATGAAGTAGTACAAAAAGGAAGCCGCTTTGAGAAGAACTCAAGCTCCTTAGATTCTTTTACGATGTACCTTTTCCAAAAAGGACAATCTCAATACTACTCGAACGGGATAAGTATATCGACCACGCCGACGCAGAGATGATCAAGCCCTAGATAATGACGACCTACCGCTCCGTACCGAAGAAGACCCGGTCATGGTCCACGACTTGGAAGAAGGCGGCGGCGAGCCGGAAAATTGAAACAACAAGAGATGAATTCTTCTCTCTTATCAAGACAAGTTTTCTTTTTTAGGCGATTTCCTTTCAAGGTTTAAGTTAGCGTCGTCGTACACATCGTTGTAAGTCATTCTAATGACAAAAAAGCAATCTAATGTGTAATATTTTATAATGAGAAATAGTTCTTCGTGTCAAACACTTGAGCACATGAATTTTTCTTGTCATTCAAAGGAAAATCATCCTTCGATCCGACGCGTTACGACATTCTCTAAACAAGACGATTCCAAATCCCGAAACAAAATCCTACGGCATAAACATGACAAAGTCATAAAACAGGATCTAAATAAAGAGATAAATAAAAGGAATCTCGAAGGATTCCGGCACAAAACACATCTCAAAAGATCCAATTCCTTCATTAAAAATATAAAAATTTTACAAACGGGGACCGATTGCATCTAAGCAATCTAGTCATCCCCGAAAAGCTTGCCGACCACCAGTCGACAGAGTCGCGGCGACGACGGCCTCCGCCGCCCCGGTGAACTCGACGGCGCCGCCCCCATGGCGTCATGCGCCGCCACCGACGCTCCATCCCACGGACATCAACACCCGAGATGGCGTCAACGGTGGCATAGCGGCGGAGGCACCATGACGAACGCCATGAACCGCCACCGCGGCCACTTGGCCGGGATCGCCGCGCCCGCGCGATGACATCGCCGCCCGGGTCGTTCACCGCATCCGCCGCATGAGCGGCCTCCGCAGCCGCTCCCTGCTCCGTCGCCCCGCAAAAACGAGTAAAAAATTAAAAATGCCAAGACGAGAACAACTCGGGACATATGAACAACGGAGAACTCGACTTACCGCCGACCCCGATGTCGCGGCCTCGCGCCGCCGGGCAGCGTGTCCACTTGGACCTTGCGGGCTGCCTCTCGTCCGCCGCCTCATTGACGGCGGCGGCGTTAGCATCGGCGTCGGGTCGGCGGCCCGCCGCTTCCGCTTTCTCCAGCCTCCTCCCCGGGCGGAGGAGAGTGCCTTCAGAACAGTCCACATTCCCTCCGCCCGCCCGCCGCTTGGTGGCGTCGGAGTAGAGGTCCCCGACGTGCCGCAGCTCCGCCCGACGGCGCTCGAGCGCAGACGCGAGAGTTCACCGAGACACCGCTCGCCGAACAAGGCGTGGAAACGCCGGCGGCCGCCGCCACCTCGTCCGCCACGACGGAGCCACATGCTCTCGCGCAAGCAACGGCGGCTCCGGCCTCCACGACCGAGCCACCCGCTCGGGGGCCGCGGCCCCCGGCACATCCTCCGCTCCTCCTCCGTCGCCCTCCTCGCCGCCTCGACGGCGCCGCGGCGGAGGTGCCCCGCCGCACCTCCAATGGTCGGAGGGTGTACCTACATTGTGAACGAAAAATAGCGGTTACACCAAAAGAAGAAAACCCCAAGATTAATCAAGGAAAACTCCAATCCAAGCTCACCTCCTCCGCGGCCTCACCTCCCGAGGGGAGTTCACCGACTCCTCCTCCTCCGCCGGGCGCTTACCGTGACGGCGATCCATCTAGGAGGCGGCGGCGCGAGTATGGGATCTAAAACCCTAAGTTTGCCAAAGCAGATGGACAAGAACAAGAACAGAGAATGCGCCGCGTGTACGTAACTCCAGCCGCAGCCCCGACTTATAGAAGAGCTCGGAGGAATCAAAAAGGCAACCGATGAGATCGTGGGTAATCAAACCCCGCGGCCCTCTCGTTCCCCGAGAGCACGAAGCGACGAAAACCGCTCCACTAAAGCAATAAGCATTTATACGTTTCCCCGCCTCGGGAACCCCCGCACGCTCGCCGACTCGAGTCATCGAAGATGGATCGATTGTGCCACCGACACAACGGACCCACTACGCCAGAAAACATTGACTCGACCGAGTCTAAAAACCGTACCCGAGATTTGACGTGACAACCCGGTCGATGTACGGTTGCATCGGAACCGAATATTTTCGCCCGCACGCGATCATGACGCGACACGACGGTTGAAAGATAAGTATCTCACATCCTTAATAAATTTTTTATTTCATTCATCCCCTCCATTTCAAAAGACCACACTTTAGAAAAACCAGTTTTCACAAATTTCTTGCCTCAAACATGAAGCAAACCAGGAATGCACTGTCTCTGGTCCCACTCGCTACGTGTTAACAGCATCACGCTCAAACAACACGAGTGATCCAAATGTCGCTCCCAAAGGAAAAGGGCTCCAAACATTCCGGCACCGCGCTGTTTGTTTAGGATCATCTAATCCCTAAGGACTCGGTCTCGCTCTTGAATGAGAAAGAGAAGAGTGCCGCCGGGCAATTTTTTCTTCCAAACTTGTAATAAGCATGACCTCCCTTTCTCGCATAACGTAATTTTATATACCTTATGACCATTCTTTCAGAACAAAGGCATGATCAAAATCCACCACGGGAAGACGGTGGCTCACAAAGCAAAATACGATAAGTGTTCTATTAACCTAACATACATGCCTTCACCGATCTTTTTTCACAAAAGATTTCTTTACACGAACTACTTCAAAGTACGTTCGAAATACTCTTTACAAAGTTAAAAACACCTTTTTTTTCTTTGTACCAAATGGCCAAGTACGTCACCCCTCCAATGAGAAAACAATCGGCTGCCTTCGTCTCTCGATCAACCCCGCTACGTGTTCACAGCTCCAACGCTATACAACACAGGGGTGTCAGCGGTCGCCTCCAATGGAAATAGGGCCCTAAGTGATGATTCGGCAAACGCGCTATTCACTATAGGTCACCTACACACCTGTGAACTGATTAACTCTAAGGAGAGGCGATTACTAAAAACCATTCTCAAACAACACATCTTGATACAACTCTATGTCATAGATTATATCAAATTAATACGATTCAAGATACCTCATCAAAACATTCACTCATACCAAATTTTCTCTTTGCAAAGCAACAACTCGAAGAACCGATTCACAAGTTCGTATAGCAACGGTATAGCATCAACAATTCAACCCACACAATCCGACAGCTGAGCTGGGATTTTTTCGCCAATGATACCGGTTGTCGGTGTTTCGTACCCCGGGGGGTATAACACCAACGAGTAAATTTCTATGCGTGCTCCCTAATCCGGATGGTGATGCAAGATGGACACAAGCGTTTATCCTGGTTCAGGCAAAGAATGCCCTACGTCCAGCAGTGGGGAGAGATTTGTATTATCTTGCACCGGGGTGCTTGTACAGGGGTGAGTACAAGGTAGTCCTGAGACTTAGCGAGTGAGTGTGAGTGAAGGCGCAAAAGCATATATGCGTCCAAAAAAACCTCCTTGAACTAGGTCCTGGCATCCCCTTTTATAGGCCAAGAGGAAGCTCAGGAGTACAGAGTAGATAGGGCTGTCGTGGGCGTGACGTCGAGGTACTGGTGTTGTCAAGTCATCGAATCTGTAGACGCTCCTTGTGGTCCGGCTCGAGCCTGTAGCGGTATGGTCAATGATGGCCTGCTCGTCCTTCTCGGTCGTGGGCTGACGTAGTTGAGGTGCGGTGCTGGCGTGGCCGAGCACGTGCGCCCGGGAACCCTGCGGTATGGTTGTCGAGGTGGGAAAGACAGGGCACTGCGCGTCCCATGCTCAGGTTGCGTCCGTCATCGTCCCTCGAGCGGCTGATGACCGCTTCGAGAGGGAGATGGCCTGAGCGACGGGATCGCGGCGGGTTAGATGGTACGGAGAGTTGACAATTGCGTTCGTGAGGGTGCCGCACATGGCATAGTGCCGAGGCATGGTGCAACAGTGGCGCCTGCCATCCTCGAATCCGGGGGAGGGGCGGCGTGATGGTGGAAGTGACCGGTGTACAATCCACTATTGCGGGCCCTGTAGCCATGGAGTTAGGCGGGGCAGGCGTACTACGACGCTGTTCGAGCCCTGTAGCCATGTGCGCACCATGGTTGGCAATTATTGCTGGTATACTCGAGCGGTCGCTCGCTCGAGCGCTTTCCGCCACTGTCTCGAGCGGTCGCTCGCTCGAGCGGTTTCCGTACTTCTTCCTCGAGCGGGCGGGTGGCTGCTGCTCGAGCAAGTGGGCTTTGTGGCCTTGTGGGCCTAATTCGCACGCTGGCCCAACAGGAGTAGGATTGGGATTTCCTTGGTTAATTCTTGGGAGAGTCAGAGGTGAAATGGGCTGGATTATTCACCTCTAATCTATCTAATTTAGGACCCCCTAATCTAGGTACCCGACACCGGTTATTCTGGCACACAAATAGCAAAGTTATTTTCATGGGTTTAGATTCAAAACCATGGTCTCACAGCCACACTGGGGACTGAGTTAAGTAGCAAAGCTGCCTTAACTTAATCATGACAAAGTGATGGCATGGTTCAAACCGACCAGCCCAAATGAAATTTGGCCTGCTCGGTCTCACTCAAAGAGTGGTCGGAAACACATAAAGCATGATATAATGATCGGTTGTCTTCTTTTTAGACCACGACATAACGTGTTCCACCTCATCTCAGGCTCGGGGACTACGTGGGCCCACGTCACCTGAGAGGTGACATGGGCTAGATCCTTCTTTTAGAGCTTGCTGCAACATATACTATCTTACAGCAACCTCGGGGACTAGTGGGCCCACGTCATTTGCATGACTCGGCCTGATCCTTTCTCTCTACAAAGAGTTTAGTTTCAAAACTAAGCTAAGGCAACGACCAATCACGACAGATACCATGTGATGGCAGGCATCACACACTAACGAGGGCCCACGTTGTAACAACTCCAGTTTTGGCTTAGCTAAATCTTGCATCTCATGAGCATGATCATCCCATAAGCATCATATTTGCATTTGTGATAGCAATTGTTTGAGTGCTTGTATAAAAATGCAAATAGGGTTTTTAAGTTTGTTGCTAGAAGTCTTATTTGTGTTGCTTTTCTCAAAAAGGAGTTTTAACAAAGTTTATGGAGAAAATTATTTGGAGAAACTTTTGTTTTTACACCAAGTCATGAAAATGAGTTTTAGGGCATCAAAAAGGTCAAAAACAGTTTCTCTATTTTCCAAAAATCAATTTTTATATGTATTTATTTGACCCTAATTCACATTTTCAAAATTAGGCCGAATTAGCAAAAACTTCCTACATGAAAGTTATTCCTCTCATTATTTTGAGAAACTTTCATGTTTTGACTTTTTCAAATTCGCTTTAGTTTTCAAGTTATAGCCAGTCAAACATTTCAAGTCGAGACAAAATAGTGGGACCCACCCTGGGCCCCACCTGTCATCATTCTCCTCCCTTCCCCTCTCTGCTTCCCGCACAGGAACGCCGCGCGCCGGCTGCGCCGCGCGTTTCGCCGCCGCCGCCCGCTCGTGCGCTTCATTTCGGGCCGTCTGCCGATGCCGCACGCGCCGACAAGCACGCCCGCTTCGCCCGCCGCCGCTGCCGCCGCCGCCGGCTTGGGGCCGCGCCGCTGCGCACGCCGCCGGGCCCGAGGCAGAAGCCGCCAAGGGCGTCGCGACGGCACTCCGGCCGCACGCACTCGAGCACCTCGCGCTTGCTCGTCGCCGCCGCCCTTTCCCGCCGCGCGAGCCATTGAAAATGCTGCGACGCCGAGCGCCCCTGCCACCATCGCCATCGCGTCCGCTTCCAACCGCCCGTGACCCTCCCTCTGGCAAAATTGAGGGGCACCGGGCCGCCCTTATAAGCTCTGTGCCAACTCCCGCACTCGCCGCCCCGTTTCCCTCCCTTCTCCCCACTCGCCACAGCAGCGCAGCGCCGGGCTCGCCATGGCCGCCGCTTCCGAGCACCGCCGCTAGCCGCCGATTCGCCCGACCATTCTTGCAATTGATAGTGCCATCGTCTTCGCCTAGGTCTCCTCCGCATCGCGCGCTCGTTCGCCGTCATCCGCGCCGCCGGAGGCGCGCACACCCGAGACGCCGGCCCGCCGGCCGCCGGTGCACGCGTCCGGGCACCACGGCCGCCGCGGGGCCAACCGAGCCCCCACCGGCGGGTGCGCGGGTCCGTGCCGTGCTCCGCCGCCCTTCCTCGACCGCCGGCGAGCCCCGAACCGGCCGGCCCCAAGCCGGAATCGCCCTCCCCATTCGTTCCCCTCCTCGAGGACCTCGAGTCTAGAATTTGAAGAAGGTGAGGGTGCTAGGAGAGAAACAGCCACACTTAGCCAGTTACAGTAATGGGCTCCGTTAATTTCCTAGAAGCCCGGGGCCTTTTCTGCAAAAATGCTGCCACCCGTGCCCATGACGTGTGGGTCCGAGGTGACGTCATCGCTGACGTCATTGCTGACGTCAGCATGGCTGGGTCCGGGTGCATGACATGCGGGCCCGGGTGACGTCATCATGACGTCATGGGTGACGTCAGCAGTCACGTGCCTGGGTACGCTTCGCGGGTGGGTTTAGCGAAGATGCGCCTCTGGGTGCAGTTCGTGTACGCGTAGCATTTTAGGGTCGATTTTCTGAAAAATGGTTTTTGGGCAGATTTGAATAAAAGGTTTTGAAAAATCATATCTCAAGCTAGGAGTGTCCAAATTAGGTGATCTTGGTCTTGTTGTAATCCTTGTGAAGTGTACTATCTGGGAAAAATATGTTATGTCATGTTTGAGTGAAGTTTCTGTATAGTTTTATTTAAAATGTTTCAAGTGGTATAATTGCTATTTATCTTTGGAAATGCATAAGTAATTCTAGGATGCTCAGAAAAATATGGTTTTGGTCTTGTTGGTTTTGTTTTGAGGTGCTCTGTCTATTAAAAAGATATCACTTGCATGTCTAGTGTAATTTTATATAGTTGTAGTTCAAGTGCTTACTATTGCCTTGCTCTTGAGTAAATTCATAAATAGGGTCTTTACTTCAAGTTAAGAGTTAATTCTTTTTGTGGGCTGTTTATATGTTATTAGGAAGTCATTGATGTGATTAACACATGAGTTTGCCATACTTCATAATACAAAGTATTTATAGGTCCATTTAATTGTGCTGTCTTGTGAATTATGCATAGGTCAGTAGGTTTATCCAAATGGGATGAAATTTGGTTGGTAGACTAGTATTGCCATGATATGCCTACTGTAATTTTTGTAGGATTTTAGGAATAGCCAATCATGGTGCTCCTGTTCAACCCTTGGATGTTCAAACTAAGGGTTAAGTCCATTGATGCTAGGCTAATCTAATTATAAGTTGGGTTTCTGGTTAACTTGTCTAAAGATGATAGTTAGTGTGTTAGCTTGACCATCTACTGTTAAAGTTTCATGGTCATTGCATGAATGGTTTAGGAGTTATGGGTGTGACAAGATGGTCACCAGGGCTGTTTTAGTGGCTGTTTTGCCAGAATCAGGCCTGATGTTCTGTGTTTTAGGTGTAGTTAACCTGGGAATCAGCTTGTGATGTCTTCAGATGTTTGATGGAGAATTTCATAATATTTCCAGAATGTCTTCATTCATATCCATAGGGTCAGTGGTTATTTATTTATGATTTATTTACTGATCTGTTAGTTATTTGGTCATGTCTAGTATTGATGCCTGAATAAGTGATGATGTGTGCTAGGCTTATTGTCAAGTGTTCAAGGTGATTAGTGGTATGATGGGTGGTTAAGTAGTATACTAGGATGAGTGGATCATAATGAATTGGTTAGGATGATTATGCTTGAGTGTAGTCTCTTTGGCTTTACTGACTTGTTTGCTGGTGATAGTAGAAAGGGATGTCGTACTAGGATTACATTGTTGTAGTAGAAAACGTAGTAGATGACATGTGCTTATGGTACACGTTCTTGGATGATGTTGACTACCTTGTAGAAAGAATAAGCAAGCACGCATTCGCATTATCATACCATGTGTATTCTTAGTATTCATACATGCACCCGCATCATACGGGATCGCTAGGAGAACGAACGTGACGTGGGACAAGGATCCAAAAGAGGAGTCACCAAGGGGAACCTCGGCACGTGAAGTGATCATGAACCGGGGAACCAGACGTGGAGTGATCAAGTCGGGAGCTTCAACATTGATCGTATTAGGAAGGCAAGCCCGGAGCATTTCTCCTACGGTTTGCAAAATGATTTACTTTGCGTCCTTTATTGTTTATGATGCATTAAGTTTATAGGCGTTACTTGGAACCGTTTCGCATTATGAGTACCTTGATCCACCCGAATACCGTTACCCTTTTTTTTTTAAAGTTCGTGGATCGTTCATATGCTTAGCACGCTTAATTAGATCGGTAGAAGACGGGTGATTGACCCTCATCCGCGAGGTAGGTGGTTACTACCCTATGGTTGATACTATGGAGGTTGGTTAGAGAACATAACCATGTGGCCTTGTTAAATCATGACTAGTCGGAGTTTGTGGTGTGTTAGACCACGAAAACTCCGGCGATGTCACTTAATGGGACTATGGCTTTGTACGTCCTCGGATCATGTTGAACAATGCCTCACAGATAGCTGGAAGGATGCGATCATCCGACCGCGAAGCCTTGAGGATGTTTGGGCTGGCATTTCAACGGAGTTGAGTGTGTTGCCCACAGCGCGGTATTAAAGCCGGTGGCCGGTCGCGCCGAGAGGTACGGTAGCCGGGCATGCCCGGTGCAACCGTATTCGTTGAAATCCGTGTTTCCACCCGAATAGACCAAGGTGACCGTCACTCGCCGGGCCGGCGAGTGTGGTTTGTGTGAGGAATACCCGCCACCGGTTTGCAATCGATTATAATCGCCATCGTTCCCGGACGGTGAACACTTGACCGAGCAAATGCACCGTCGCAAATCATTGTGAAAATAGGATGGTTATGGTTCTATGTTGTTGATCTTGGTATGCTCAACCCGAAGGATAGAATAGCATTGCTTGCTCATACTGCGGAGTTGGAGTAGTACGGGTGCTAACCTAGTGATGTCGGATCCAACTTAAAAGATGATAAGCTAGAGAGTCCTTTATCACTAAATGATTATTTAATAAGCTCATCTTTTATCGCAAGTTTAAATGAGTCGGCTACCCCACTCATAAAGCCTTGCATACTCCTTGGTGTCACTTTATTTTTGGTTTATGACGGGTAAGTCTAGCTGAGTACCTTCTTGTACTCAGGGTTTTATTCCCACTTGTTGCAGATCATAAGACCTTTGCTGTGGCAACAAGATGGACCTGTATCCCACTACGGGAGGATTAGACCTTGGGCAAGGTCATCTCTTATATCTCATTCCTCCATGCTTTTGCCGGATTTGATGAAGGGCCAGGCACTATTTTTAACTAAGTGTGCGTTTGTAAAACAACACTTTATTTTGCTTCCGCAGTTTTGTTTTTCAACTTGGCAATGTAATACTATTTCATAAACTCCGATGTAATCAACTACTTGTGAACTTATGTATTACTATGGACGGTATTATGTTGAACTTAATTCGGTCCGGGTCGTATTGTGGAAAGTTTGAAATCCTTCGTGGTTTCACGGACTACGGGTTGATATAGCCACCGTGTGCTAATTAAGTTGCTTCGGTGACTCATTAGTACATTGTGTTTATATTAATTGGTCGGTTCATGTTACGGTGGCATCGGAGCGGGTTCAACGTATTACTTGTTCATAAGTATATTTAAAAACAAAAAGAATTTGTTTTGTAACAGTAATTACGAACTTATAGCCACATAATCTCATATATAGGCTTTTCAAAAGTGTGTGGTTTTCAAAACTTATATATATGTGCCTTGGACCAGTCATATCCTCTATGCCCAATTAAGGACTTCAGGTGGTTTATATCAGTACTAACTTGGGGGATTACTGCATCATATTTTCTATTTGTCGCGCTCATATACGACGGATATGTATGGGGGCCATTCACTTGAATGGTTATGTATGGATCAATATGCCTCTACGCCAAGGTAAGAATGGTTCAACGCTCAGGTAAGTGCGAGTTGTGAGAGCATGATCGGATACACTGCCGATCTAGGGGAGTGCTTATTGGTGCTGGATTATATACATGTTCACACATGTTTATAAGAAGGAACCCCATGTGAGGGTGTCGTCTTCTGATGACTTGTTGGGTAGTATGCACTCGGGAATGGATGCAAGTAATCGGAGATTTCACCTTGTTCGGAAGGTGCATGGATTTTTACGTCGTTTGCATTCATTGGGATATTGGGCTGAAATGAATTTTCTGCAGGTACACTAACTACGCAAGATCGTGTAGCCCGACTAGTTTACGATATATGAGAGCACGTTGGTATGCCACCGTCTAAAACGCTAGAGTTTATTGTTTACTAGGTTTGTGAGGACGTACGAAACGTGCATGCATCATGACACATAATCATTTCATGGCAACTGCATTCTTTCTTCCCTAATAAAAGAATGATTCTCTCTTTCGATAAAAGTCCCCAACTTAATCTCCATCTCATGAGAGTTGCGATTCGGTTGGACAGATGGCAAGAATGAAGCGCATCAAATCCAAGTCAACCAAGGGAAAAGTTTCGCATCGGCGGTTTGCCACCCGTGAGCCACGTGGTGCCAAAAAGTTTCTAAAGGAATATGGAATGCCTTCATTGCTATGGCGAATTTTGCACTCGGTGGGTTATCCCACGGGTAAAGAACCTCGCTATCGGTGGAGTAAGGAACCGGAGAATCGGCGTATGAGTTTGCTTCTGTTGAAGTAATAATTCCCGCCAAGAGTGAAGGAGCGTCACTTTGGTGTGGACGTCGGTTCATTGCTCGAGGTAGGAATCCTCAGGAAGGTGCAAATGTGGTTGCATACAAGGCACTACGGGATTTGCTCAAAAGATGCCCAGAAGAGGTTGCTCGTGCCACTGCAGGTGTGTTTCCTAAGGGTGACCCATACCATGTTGTGTGGCGTCAGCTTAGTAAGACGGCACTTGTCGGTGGTAAAGATGAGGCTGAGAACAGCAATGGTCCTGCTAGTAGCGCAATGTTTGCTATGATGAAGAGTTACACCTGCCTGGAGAACGCATTGGAGTCCCTTAATCATGAGCTCATTTATGTCACCTCATTTAAGCGAGAGATGAAGAAAGAACATGAAGAGGAAGTTGAAAGATCGACCACATTGCTTGAGCGAGATGACAATCTCCAAAGATCGTGCCATTCAGAGAGAAAATGCTGCTGTTCATGAGACATTTGTGGCACAAAGGCAGTTTCAAGAGTTGCTTGCCCTACTTGGTCAGTGGCAACAAGCCTTTGGTATAGTTGAGCAGCAGCGAAATGAAGCTTGGAATGAGGGATACCGTCTGAGGGAGCAAGTGCTTGCGTTAGAGGTCATCCGTGGTGCTTTGCAAGGAGAACTGCTACGGGTCTACAACCAGCTTCACCTCAATTCTCTTGGTGTGGATGAGGAAGGACTTCAGATAGTGCCCAACATTGATAGTGCGAATACTGGAAATGCAGAAAGTGTTGAGGACATGGACCATGACCATGAGTAGTAAGCTTAATGAGAAGTCTTTAGTAAGAATGTTATGTTTTCTTTTGAGCGGACCTATTGTAATGACCTGTACTCCTAAGCAGATGGTACAATGGTTTGTGGGTTAGTGATTATGAATCACTTAGCATGTCTCGTGATGTATGGGTCCTATGTAGCCTGCAAGAACAAGTTTTATATGTCATGTATTTTGGGCATAAAAAAATTCAGTCGTCGATCAAATATGTATTCTATCCTCGTCCATGTAAATTCACTTCTATTCCTCTCGGTCTATAATGATATGTTGACATTGGTTTCTTGTGGTCACATACCTAGACCAATTGTTAAGTGAATATTGTTATTAATCTTCACTTGGGAACGACGCAATGATAGTATGTAGCACATGCTATGTCGTTCAAAAATATTCCTTGCTATCCTCAATTTTGAAATTCTCGGGAATTCCTTCACCTTGTCTTGTGCACATAGCTTAGTTGTACAAGATATCGTAAATAATTCAATTATTTGGCAAATTATTCTATTGGTCATAGTCATGGCAATATTGTCTCGGTTAATAAGTTACCGTGCCGCGACCAGAACCTAGACCATTTGGGTGGACGCACCTAGATGGATTACTAGGGGGTACGCAGTATTGTAATTATTAATCGTAACCCGTTATTTCGTCTAAGCCAAGACAACATCCTTGTCATAAAACCTCCCTTGAATGTTTGTTTCTGCACATCCTTGTCAATGCAATCCACCCTCATTCAAATCGCGCCATGATATTATGACAGTAGGTTGCTACAAATTGATGTAGTTGACCTTTTCTTATTACCTTGTGTCCTCGTGACTATCTTTCTTATATCTCACTCTTGTCTTGCACGTAATGCCTATTCGTGCGAGAATGCCTTCAATCATGTGGAATTGCATCTCAAACGCAAGATTTGTGATGGAGTCCGATTAATGACCGATGGTGCCGCGACGAAACCGAGAGCACCCCGTGGCCGAGACACATGGATGTCTTTGCTCGGCACGCGCAGGTATCACGGTTGTTGATCTCGATCTATTACAGAGATTGCCTCGAGGTGTCATTTTGCGTGAACCTACCTTGATTTCCTCTCGATGCTCATCATCCAATCTCCTATGACATTTTCTCCCGAAGAGCAAAAATCAGGCAAATCAAAGAGAATGAGATCGCTTACCTTAAGACGAATCAGACTACAAGAGGTAGTAGACAAAGGGCTATACCAGGTGTTTGTCTGATCAAGAGAATGGGTTCCTATTCCATGGTACTCCATGGTAGAGACTTAGAATTCCTATACATCTATTAGAGATTCTGAGGCCTTATGGAGTATTCATGTTCTATGGGAGACCATGAAGGAAATTCTTCAGACAAAAACTTCTTATAAACGGATTATGGCAACAATTTTGGGGTTGCATCTGGTCGTGTACTCAAGCGTCATGATATCGAATTCAGCTATGCATTGGGTACGCATCGTACAAGTGCTTGGGTATAACCTTGAATTTACCAACATACAGCTTCGCTTTGAGTATCAAACAAAAGTCGTACGAATAAGTGAATTTGGTTCAAAGTAGAGACAACATTCGGAAAGAAAGATTTACACGCTTATCATTGGAAAGGAATATTGGTTGGATAACAAAACTCAACAATTCCCGCTTTGAGAACATGACTTATAGAAAGGAATTGGTAATTCGAGTCGAGTGCCAAAGAATCTCGCTCATGTTACCGTTTTGGTCCTATAAGAGTGGGATTATTTCGTCTAGTTGGTTCATATTAGCATACATTAGCTTGTGCTCTTATGTATGACTATGTCGAGTTGAACTCACCTCAAGGAATCCAACGGATGATGCCCAATTCAGCTTGTCTTTTGTTCACACAAGTCCTTGGTGATATTGTAGAAAGTATTGCGAGATGCTATTCTTACCGATGCAAACTTGATTTGGATTTAGCTTGACAAGATGTGCAAACCTCGCCTTGACCTCGGTTCGTAGTGGTAAACTCTCTCGAGGGTTGAAGCACCATTTGATGTATTTGATGATGTGAGTAGCAGATTCTCTCCCATTAAACCTTTTGATGTCTCCAACAGGGTAATTTTGGTTACGCCTTGCGATAACCTGCCCTACGGTGTAGTAATCTTGGGGTTTAATGAGAGAGTACATCGTACTATTCCTGTCATCTTCATACTTCAGATTAAGAAAAAGGATTTGACATCGGATTAGAAGAATGGGATAAGTAAAAGAATGTCCTCTAATGGTCTTGGAAGTGGAAAAATGAATATGTGGACAACTGGAATGGTCACAGCAAGTCAACCAGAAGAGAACCGTTGCAATCCTAGGGGACCCACTTGTGCACTGTGTTCGCGTGATCGCCGCACTCGCAGCACCTGCACAGTGAACCCTCCTTTATCCTGTCACCCTGTCAGCTCTCGCGCCTCGTCCTCGTTCTCGTGCCGGACCCCTCCTCTCTTTTTCCCGGCTTCAAAAGACGGTCACTCGCCCGCCTCCTCACCGAGCGAATCTATTCTCTCCCCTATCTTCTTCTCGCCCGTGCGTGAGTGACTCGTCGTCCATCTTCTTCTTCCTGCCTCCACTCTGGTGCCTTGCATCATTCTGTCTTCCTACTCTATCGTGGATGCTTTCCTGTGCATCTGTTCTTCTTTTCCATCCTCAAATCTGAAACCTTGCTCTGAGAGAAGAAACTTGAGAAAGCCATCGCTTTGGAAAGAGGGAGCAATCAGGAGCAGAGTGGTAAGATTCGGTGTTTGTTCGTGGATCCAGAGTCGCCAGCTTGAAGGGGGAGAAGGATATGTATTTCATGGAGGAACTCCCGATCTGTTTTGGATTGATTTTTTGGTTGGGTTCACGATGGTTGAGTTCACCCTGGAGGTTTTCTGGTTCTTGTGGACCTTCTTGATGTTTTGGAGCGTCGTTTTCATCCTGTGTCTCCATTGTCCCTGTATCAGTCGATATCTAGATTAAGCTAATGATTCTCGTGTATTTCTTATAGCCATGTTCTCAAATCTTGAATGGCTTTGTATCCAAGTCGTGTAATCCTCGATGTAAATCCAGATCTATGAATCAAGCTCTTATTTCTCCTCTGTTCCCCTCTTCTTGCTTTAAATCTCGGGGCGAGATTTCTTTAAGGGGGGTAGGCTGTAACAACTCCAGTTTTGGCTTAGCTAAATCTTGCATCTCATGAGCATGATCATCCCATAAGCATCATATTTGCATTTGTGATAGCAATTGTTTGAGTGCTTGTATAAAAATGCAAATAGGGTTTTTAAGTTTGTTGCTAGAAGTCTTATTTGTGTTGCTTTTCTCAAAAAGGAGCTTTAACAAAGTTTATGGAGAAAATTATTTGGAGAAACTTTTGTTTTTACACCAAGTCATGAAAATGAGTTTTAGGGCATCAAAAAGGTCAAAAATAGTTTCTCTATTTTCCAAAAATCAATTTTTATATGTATTTATTTGACCCTAATTCACATTTTCAAAATTAGGCCGAATTAGCAAAAACTTTCTACATGAAAGTTATTCCTCTCATTATTTTGAGAAACTTTCATGTTTTGACTTTTTTCAAATTCGCTTTAGTTTTCAAGTTATAGCCAGTCAAACATTTCAAGTCGAGACAAAATAGTGGGACCCACCCTGGGCCCCACCTGTCATCATTCTCCTCCCTTCCCCCTCTCGCTTCCCCGCACAGAACGCCCAGAAGACACCGCTGCGCGCGCCCGGCTGCCTGCGCTGCCTTTCGGGCCGTCCCGCCGATGCCGCACGCCGCTCCGCGACGCGCTTACGCGACGCCGCCGACAAGCACGCCCGCTGCCCGCATGCCGTCGCCGCGCGCCCGGCGCGCCTTGCCGCCGCCGCACGCCGGGCCGACGAGCGAGCCGCCAAGGGCGTCGCGCGACGGCACTCCGGCCCGCACGCACTCGAGCACCCTCGCGCTTGCTCGTCGCTCGCCGCCCCGCGCCGCCGCCGAGCCATTGAAAACGCGCGACGCCGAGCGCCGCCACCATCGCCATCGCGTCCGCTTCCAACCGCCCGTGACCCTCCTCCCGGAAAAATTGAGGGGCACCGGGCCGCCCTTATAAGCTCGTGCCAACTCCCCGCTCGCCGCCCCGTTTCCCTCCCTTCTCCCCACTCGCCCCACGCAGCCGCAGCGCGGCTCGCCATGGCCGCCGCCCGACGAGCACCGCCGCCTAGCCGCCGATTCGCCCCCCATTCTTGCAATTGATAGCGCCATCGTCTTCGCCTAGGTCTCCTCCGCATCGCGCTCGTTCGCCCTCATCCGCACCGCCGAGGCGTCGCACACCCGAGACGCGCCCGCCGGGCGCCGGTGCACGCGTCCGGGGCACCACGGGCCGCCGCGGGGCCAACTGAGCCCACCAGCGGGTGCGCCGGGTCCGCGCCAGGCTCCGCCGCCCTTCCTCGACCGCCGGCGAGCCCCGAACCGGCCGGCCCCAAGCCGGAATCGCCCTCCCCATTCGTTCCCCTCCTCGAGGACCTCGAGTCTAGAATTTGAAGAAGGTGAGGGTGCTAGGAAAACTTGACCACACTTAGCCGATTAGTAATGGGCTCCGTTAATTTCCTAGAAGCCCGGGGCCTTTTCGCAAAAATGCTGCCACCCGTGCCCATGACGTGTGGGTCCGAGGTGACGTCATCGCTGACGTCATTGCTGACGTCAGCATGGCTGGGTCCGGGTGCATGACATGCGGGCCCGGGTGAGGTCATCATGACGTCATGGGTGACGTCAGCAGTCACGTGCCTGGGTACGCTTCGTGGGTGGGTTTAGCGAAGATGCGCCTCTGGGTGCAGTTCGTACGCGTAGCATTTTAGGGTCGATTTTCTCGAAAAATGGTTTTTGGGCAGATTTGAATAAAAGGTTTTGAAAAATCATATCTCAAGCTAGGAGTGTCCAAATTAGGTGATCTTGGTCTTGTTGTAATCCTTGTGAAGTGTACTATCTGGGAAAAATATGTTATGTCATGTTTGAGTGAAGTTTCTGTATAGTTTTATTTAAAATGTTTCAAGTGGTATAATTGCTATTTATCTTTGGAAATGCATAAGTAATTCTAGGATGCTCAGAAAAATATGGTTTTGGTCTTGTTGGTTTTGTTTTGAGGTGCTCTGTCTATTAAAAAGATATCACTTGCATGTCTAGTGTAATTTTATATAGTTGTAGTTCAAGTGCTTACTATTGCCTTGCTCTTGAGTAAATTCATAAATAGGGTCTTTACTTCAAGTTAAGAGTTAATTCTTTTTGTGGGCTGTTTATATGTTATTAGAAAGTCATTGATGTGATTAACACATGAGTTTGCCATACTTCATAATACAAAGTATTTATAGGTCCATTTAATTGTGCTGTCTTGTGAATTATGCATAGGTCAGTAGGTTTATCCAAATGGGATGAAATTTGGTTGGTAGACTAGTATTGCCATGATATGCCTACTGTAATTTTTGTAGGATTTTAGGAATAGCCAATCATGGTGCTCCTGTTCAACCCTTGGATGTTCAAACTAAGGGTTAAGTCCATTGATGCTAGGCTAATCTAATTATAAGTTGGGTTTCTGGTTAACTTGTCTAAATATGATAGTTAGTGTGTTAGCTTGACCATCTACTGTTAAAGTTTCATGGTCATTGCATGAATGGTTTAGGAGTTATGGGTGTGACAAGATGGTCACCAGGGCTGTTTTAGTGGCTGTTTTGCCAGAATCAGGCCTGATATTCTGTGTTTTAGGTGTAGTTAACCTGGGAATCAGCTTGTGATGTCTTCAGATGTTTGATGGAGAATTTCATAAGATTTCCAGAATGTCTTCATTCATATCCATAGGGTCAGTGGTTATTTATTTATGATTTATTTACTGATCTGTTAGTTATTTGGTCATGTCTAGTATTGATGCTTGAATAAGTGATGATGTGTGCTAGGCTTATTGTCAAGTGTTCAAGGTGATTAGTGGTATGATGGGTGGTTAAGTAGTATACTAGGATGAGTAGATCATAATGAATTGGTTAGGATGATTATGCTTGAGTGTAGTCTCTTTGGCTTTACTGACTTGTTTGCTGGTGATAGTAGAAAGGGATGTCATACTAGGATTACATTGTTGTAGTAGAAAACGTAGTAGATGACATGTGCTTATGGTACACGTTCTTGGATGATGTTGACTACCTTGTAGAAAGAATAAGCAAGCACGCATTCGCATTATCATACCATGTGTATTCTTAGTATTCATACATGCACCCGCATCATACGGGATCGCTAGGAGAACGAACGTGACGTGGGACAAGGATCCAAAGAGGAGTCACCAAGGGGAACCTCGGCACGTGAAGTGATCATGAACCAGGAACAGACGTGGAGTGATCAAGTGCCGGGAGCTTCAACATTGATCGTATTAGGAAGGCAAGCCCCGGAGCATTTCTCCTACGGTTTGCAAAATGATTTACTTTGCGTCCTTTATTGTTTATGATGCATTAAGTTTATAGGCGTTACTTGGAACCGTTCTTTGCATTATGAGTACCTTGATCCACCCGAATACCGTTACCCTTTTTTTAAAGTTCGGGATCGTTCATATGCTTAGCACGCTTAATTAGATCGGTAGAAGACGGGTGATTGACCCTCATCCGCGAGGTAGGTGGTTACTACCCTATGGTTGATACTATGGAGGTTGGTTAGAGAACATAACCATGTGGCCTTGTTAAATCACGACTAGTCGGAGTTTGTGGTGTGTTAGACCACGGAAACTCCGGCGATGTCACTTAATGGGACTATGGCTTTGTACGTCCTCGGATCATGTTGAACAATGCCTCACGAGATAGCTTTGGAAGGATGCGATCATCCGACCGCGAAGCCTTGAGGATGTTTGGGCCGGCATTTCAACGGAGTTGAGTGTGTTGCCCACAGCGCGGTATTAAAGCCGGTGGCGGTCGCGCCGGAGGTACACGGTAGCCGGCATGCCCCGGTGCAACCGTATTCGTTGAAATCCGTGTTTCCACCCGAATAGACCAAGGTGACCGTCACTCGTTGGCCGGCGAGTGTGGTTTGTGTGAGGAATACCCGCCTACCTGGTTTGCAATCGATTATAATCGCCATCGTTCCCGGACGGTGAACACTTGACCGAGCAAATGCAGACTTGCCGCAAATCATTGTGAAAATAGGATGGTTATGGTTCTATGTTGTTGATGCTGGTATGCTCAACCTGAAGGATAGAATAGCATTGCTTGCTCATACTCTGGAGTTGGAGTAGTACAGGTGCTAACCTAGTGATGTCAGGATCCAACTTAAAAGATGATAAGCTAGAGAGTCCTTTATCACTAAATGATTATTTAATAAGCTCATCTTTTATCGCAAGTTTAAATGAGTCAGCTACCCCACTCATAAAGCCTTGCATACTCCTTGGTGTCACTTTATTTTTGGTTTATGACGGGTAAGTCTAGCTGAGTACCTTCTTGTACTCAGGGTTTTATTCCCACTTGTTGCAGATCATAAGACCTTTCTTTGTGGCAACAAGATGGACCCGTATCCCACTACGGGAGGATTAGACCTTGGGCAAGGTCATCTCTTATATCTCATTCCTCCATGCTTTTGCCGGATTTGATGAAGGGCCAGGCACTATTTTTAACTAAGTGTGCGTTTGTAAAACAACACTTTATTTTGCTTCCGCAGTTTTGTTTTTCAACTTGGCAATGTAATACTATTTCATAAACTCCGATGTAATCAACTACTTGTGAACTTATGTATTACTATGGACGGTATTATGTTGAACTTAATTCGGTCTGGGCTGTATTGTGGAAAGTTTGAAATCCTTCGTGGTTTCACGGACTACCGGGTTGATATAGCCACCGTGTGCTAATTAAGTTGCTTCGGTGACTCATTAGTACATTGTGTTTATATTAATTGGTCGGTTACGTTACACACGTCTCCCGCATTTGGGACCCTTTCAAAATTCTTTTTCTTTTCAGGAGCATCATAAATCTTTCGGTCAAAACCGAAAACGTCAACCAAGTGTAAGCAAAGTGTGGTCGGAAGCATTAGACGGTCCTCCAGCCATGCTCGGACTATATGTCGAACGTGTGTCCGACCACCCTTTCTCACTCAACCAAGCAAGACGGTGTTTTTTTCCCTCAAGATCCATGATGCTCGGGGACTAGCTGTGGAGGTATAAACTCCATATACCCTCACGGCCTAGTTTGGGCCGACACGCTATCACCGGCCGGCCCATCAAGCTTCAAGACCGATCGGCTCAGCCGGGTCGGATGGCCTAAAAAACAGCCGATTCCCAAGACCGACAAGAAGGACAAGACCTAGCGAGATAGGAAAGTTTAGACTTGTAAAGTATATAAACTTAGTACCGAGATAGGCTAGTTCCGACTTGTAACCTTGCTCCCCGCGATATATAAGGAGAGCAAGGACCCCGTGCCGAGGGGAGAATCGGCATAACGCACGGACTCATACATCCACATCATAATCGAAACAGAGAGCGGGACTAGGGTTTTACGCATCCTTGCGGCCCGAACACGGGTAAACCTCGTGTGATTGCTCCCCGTTTACGTCTTGCTCGCAATCTCGTGCGCCTTCCGCCAATCCATTACCGGTCGGGGCATACCCCCGGGTCGGACTATCGCCGATATTTCGTCGACGGTGTCCACCTTGGAGAGTGCTTGGAGAGCCTCTACTCACTTGAGCTTGATAGAGATCATCCGATCGAGTGAGTGAGCGATTCTAGTGCGTTGCATTGAGAGATTTGCATCGAGTGGCACTAGGTGATCGTGTTGCAAGCCGGTGTGCTTGTTACTCTTGGAGGTCGCCACCTCCTAGACGGCTTGGTGGCAAGAGACTTCGTTGAAGCACCGCGTGGAGATTGTGTGGTGCTCCGAAGGAGGATTTGTGAGGGGTTCTTGAGCCTTCCCCGCGGAGCGCGAATTGGCTACTCTAGTTGAGTGTGGCTTGGAGGATCCCGTTCTTGTGTTGATTGGAGTTGGGGCTCCCTAGAGGGTTGTTGGCGGTGAGCCAACTTGAGCGGCCATCTCATCACCAAGTCGGTGTATCGCCACAACGGACGTAGCTTGGTGGCGACCAAGTGAACCAGGAAAAATCGTGTGTCGATTTGTGATTGCCGAGGCTTCGACCTCCTTGTGCTTGTGTGTGAGGCTTCGACCTCCCTTGTGATTGTGTGCGGGTGGTTGGTCTCTACGCCGGTGATTCGCCACCGCCGCGACTTCGTGTGTCCACTCTTTGCGGTGGTTTGCATCCCCTCTAGCTCAAACTTGCATTTACATTTGTTACATTCTTGCTTAGCTTGAGTAGTGGCTCTTGTGCTCGTTTGCTTGTGTAGCTAGTTGAGCACCTTCTTGCTTGTGTAGCTAGAAGTAGTTTTAGTGTCTTGCTTAGCTTGTGTAGTTAAGTGAATTGCGCTCTTGGGTTCGGCTTGTGTAGCCTTGTCCTTGAGCATCTAGTGAGCTTAGGTTTGGCTTAGTGCTTTTGCTCATTAGAATTGTGTAGGTGCTCCCAGGTTCGCTAAAGTACTAGTTGCTTAGGTTTGTGTGACCTTGCAAGCTAGAATTGTTTAGGTGAGCACTAGCTAGTTTAGCACCTTGCTTCTTGTTTAGGATCTTTTACAAGGCGCTACTAGAGTTGTAGTTAGTGGGGGTTAGTCTTGGCTAGACCGATAGTTTTAATTCCGCATTTGTTTTGGTTAGCCGGTGCGTAAGTTTTTAGGAAGGACTATTCACCCCCCCTCTAGTCCATCTCGACCCTACACGTGGTATCGGAGCCGGGTCTCTCATTTTGGTGGTCTTCACCGACCCGAGAGGATGGAAACTAGAGGGATAGATGTTGAGTGCTCTTGTGACATGCACACTTTTGATGGCACGAACTTTGCATGGTGGAAACACCATATGCTTGATCACTTTCGTGCCTCGGGACCTAAGGTGTGGTGGGTGATCACTAGTGGGATTAATGTCGCCATGGATCACAAGAACCTCACCAAAGCTCAAAAGGCTCTCTTTGATCTTGATTCAAGTGCTTTATTGTACTTATATGATGCTTTGAGCTTTGATGTGTATGAGAAGGTGGATTCTAGTGTTTCCGCTCATGTGATGTGGGAATCCATCAAGCACACCTATGGTGATGCCTCCACAGGGGATGATGGAAAGTACAAGGTGGAGGAGCCCGAGGTGATGCCACTTGAGGATGTTGAGCATGACCACAACAAGGTGGTTGTGGAGGATTGCTCCACCTCAAGGTCAAGTGAAGATGATGAACTTCCTACAACAAGTTCACTTGACGATGATGATGATGATGCCTCAAGTGAAGCAAGTGAAGATTCTACCTCAAGCTCACTTGATGATGGCAATGAGAGTGATGACTCTACCACAAGCTCACCGACATCATCACATTGCTACATGTTACATGGTGACCGCAAGGTAAAAATTGGCAATGTGATCTTTGATTGTGATGATCCAAGTCTTGAGCTTGTGGTTAAGTTGTCAAGAGCTTTAGAGAAGGAGTTTGCTAAAACAAGCCAATTGGAAAATGAAAACTCTTTTCTAAAGAACACATGTGAACAACAAGAGCATCTACTTTATGTTACTACTTGTTCACATGATGTGCTAAAATTGGCTCATGAGGAACTTAGTGTTGCTCATGATAACTTGGTTCAAGAACATGCGTTTCTCACTAAGAAGTTTTGCAATGAAGAAGCTAAAACTAGTGAGAGCTCATCACTTGGGTCAAATGATCAATCACATGTTACTAACCCTTGTGATGTAGGGAAGAAGCGTGTATCCACCTCTTGTGATGATTTATTATCTATGCCATGTTCTTCACATTTAGATGCTTGTTCTTCTTCTATGTCTTGTGAGACTAACCTTTTGAAGGAGAACAATGAGCTCAAAAAACAAGTGAAGAATTTGAGCAACAAGCTAGAGAGGTGGACCAACTCTCATGTCGCTCTTGATCATTTGTTGAAGAACAAGAGAAGATTTGGTGACATGAGTGGTCTTGGCTACAACAAGAAGAATATTGGGTTGGGTGGATTGCCAAAAGTCTCTCACTCTCAACTCTTGGAGAGTTACAAGAAGTATGGCAATTTGAATGGCATCAACTACAACAACACCAACATCAAAGGCAAAAGATGGGGCAAGAAGAAATTTGAGAGAACAATGAAGAAGCTAAAAGAAGAGAAGCTATCTCATTTCATGTGCTTCAAATGCCGTGAAATGGGACATCTAGCTAAGGATTGCCCTATCAAGAAGCCTCAAGTTGAGCCAAGATCAACACCCCAAGATCAAGTCAAGATCAACCATGAAGTCAAAGTCCGAAAGAAACGTCTTGTATGAGTATTTTTTTCTTTTCTATTTATGGAAATGAAAAAGGAAAAACAAAGTAGCCCAACCGATTAGTTGCAAGGTTGCGTGCAACAATCCATGTCATCAACTGTAAAATACTCCTTTTTTGTTTACCTACCGACTAATCCACCTCGATTTTATGATGTTGGCGTCGTACCTTAGCATTCACTAAGGCAAAAGCCAATGCTAATGAGAATGGATGCGACGGCGAAAGGTCGTGGCGACCGCACGGTGGGGCCGTGCCATCCATCGCCAGGAGCTCATGAGGTCGCCCAAACAGAAAACAACAAATGCAAGCCACACACCACACCGTGTCTTTGTTCGTAGCAGGAGCACGCAGGTAATTAAGCACCAAACCACTTGTCGGTGCATATGCGATTGTGTGCCCACAAGCTACTCGATCGGCCCTACTCTACGTGCCACACCGGTCCTTGCAATATGTTGAAACAATTAGTTTGGAGAACTCTCTAGTCTCTCGTTCACTGGTTTACGGGTTTATATATATGTTATAAACATGGGCCTCTTGGGCCTTATAGACACAACCCAAATATGTATATAACTCACCACTCCCCCTCAAGATGGGCGATATATGTCAATCATCCCCATCTTATTACATCCGCTACACAATCTTTGACTCCTAGACCTTTTGTTAAACAATCCCGCAAATCTGCTCACCCGAAGCTATATGACTTAGTTTAAGTGTCCCATCATCCACCTCTCTTTGATGAAGAAGCGATCAATCTCCACATGCTTAGTTCTATCATGTTGGACGGGATTTTTAGCAATGTTAATGGTGACTTATTATCACACCGAGCTTCATGGGACCTTCACGTAGTTTCAATTCTAACAATAAATTCTTTATCCATAGCATTTCACTCAAACATATAGACATAGCTCTATACTCGTCCTAGATCGATCGAGACACCACATGTTGCTTTTTGCTTCTCCATGATACCGCATTTCCACCAACAAAGGTACAATAGCCTGAGGTTGATCTTCTGTCATCTAGACAACTTGCCCAATCTGCATCACAATAGCCTTCCACATTTAGGTGACCATTTCTTTTGAACCATAGTCCTTTGCCAGGACTACTCTTCAAATACCTCAAGATTCTATAAACTGCATCCATATGTCCACTCCTAGGATCATGCATATACCTGCTTACCACACTTACTGCATATGCTATATCCGGCCTTGTATGGCATAAATAAATCAAAAGTCCCACAAGTCTCTGATATCTCTCTTTATCTATTGGCTCTCCAGATTGTGCACACAACCTGTGATTTTGCTCGATAGGTGTAGGAGCAGGGCGACATCCAAGCATACCTGTATCATTTAGCAAATCAAGAACATACTTCCTTTGTGAAAGGACTATTCCTCTAGGAGATCTTGCTATCTCAATGCCCAGAAAGTATCGAAGTTGACCCAAATCCTTGACCTCAAACTCTTTGCTTAGGTTTTTCTTAAGTCGCGCTATTTCCAAAGTGTCATTACCGGTAATAACAATATCATCAACATACACCGCAAGAATGGTAATACGATTTCCAGTGACGATAAAATAATGTATGATCTCCATTACACCGCTTGTAGGCCATACCACACATTGCACGCCCGAATCGATCAAACCATGCCCTTGGCGGCTTGTTTGAGACCATACAAAGATTTCTTCAATCTCGTACTTTTCCTTTGGTTTGTGCGTAGCAAACCCAGGTGGAATTTCCATATAAACTTCTTCATGAAGATCTCCATGCAAAAATGCATTCTTAACATCCAATTGGTACAATGGCCGGTCAAAATTAGCTGCACAAGAGATGAGTGTCCTTACTGTGCTCATCTTTGCAACCGGTGCAAATGTTTCGTCATAGTCAATTCCATAAGTTTGGCTATAACCTTTTGCCACCAGTCTTGCCTTGTACCTCTCTATCTTACCCTCAGGATTTTGCTTCACTTGTGTAAACCCATTTGCGGCTAACTATCTTCTTCCCCTAGAAAATGGTACAAGATCCCAAGTATTGTTCTTTTCAAGAGCCGCTAGCTCCTCAAGCATTGCCTCCTTCCATCTTGGATTTTGTTTAGCTTCTCTCCAATCCTTTGGGATCATCACCGATTGCAATGATGCCACAAAAGCTCGGTAAAGCGAAGATAGGGATTCATATGATACATAGTTAGCTATGTGATTCCCATCATCATTGTCATCATCTCCACTTTCAAAACCATACATTGTTGGAGGCTTTCCAGCAGTACTTCTTACTGCCTTCCTTAGAGCAATGGGCAGGTCCAAATCTGTAGAAGCATCAACCTCTTCTCCCCCTGTCTCCAACTCTGGATTATCAGCTACCGAAAATTGGTGTTGTTCCACTATCTCTAGTTGTTCTTCATTACGAGTGATCTCATCACAAGTTGTAGCCTGTATCTGGTTGTCTTTTCTTCTCCTTGTGTATACTTGTAAATTTTCTTCTGCATGTGATCTTTCACCTTCTTCGCGTATGGGCTCATCAACAGTTGTCACAGGACAAGGAATTGAGCCAATCAAAACCCCTTTTTTCTTAGATTTCTCATTATGACTGTCCCCTAGTATTTCACTCTCCTTAACACTATTCTCATCCATACAAGAAGAGTCAAGATCAACAAACAGATCACTCAAATCATTTCTTTCCCCATAGAAAGGAACAGACTCTCTAAAGGTCACATCCATACTGACAAACATGCGGCGTTCAGATGGACACCAACATTTATAACCCTTTTGCCCAGAAGAATAGCCCACAAAGATGCACTTGATGGCTTGAGGATCTAACTTCCCAACTAAAGGTCTATGATCTCTAACAAAGCAAGTGCACCCAAAAACCTTTGGGGGAACAACAAACTCATTTTTTTCAAACAACATTTCATATGGACTTTTCATCCCTAGTACTCTAGACGGCATGCGATTAATAAGATGAGTAGCTGTCATGACTGCCTCACTCCATAAGAACTTAGGCACATTCATAGTGTACATAAGTGAGCGAGCCACTTCCAAGAGATGTCGATTCTTTCTCTCAGCTACACCATTTTGTGGTGGTGTACCAGGACATGATGTCTGATGTAAAATTCCTTCCTTGGAGAGAAAAGTCCCAAAGTCCTTATTTACATACTCAGTCCCATTATCAGTTCTGATAATTTGAATACGAGCATTGAACTGATTTTTTATACATGCATAGAAATCCTTAAAACATTCAAGTACCTCACATTTATGTTTCATAAGATATAGCCATGTCATGCGAGAGTAGCAATCGGTAAAGGTGACAAAATATTTTGCTCCACTCACAGAAATAACAGGGGAAGTCCATACATCAGAGTGGATTAATATAAAAGGTGACAAACTTCGCAACCCCCTGCTAACATACGAGGTTCTAGTGTGCTTGCCAAACTCACATGCATCACATACTAACTTACGTCTATCCACCTTATTCATTTCACAAGGAAACATTCTACCCATAATATCAAAGGATATATGTCCCAATCGACAGTGCAAAAGCATTACCTTAGCCTCGTCTTCACTTGCAACAGCTGAAAGAGCAAGACATACTGCTGAAAGGTCCTTTGTTTGGTTTTGATAATTGAGTGACAACTTAGGTGGACTA
The DNA here is from genome assembly GCA_018135685.1 of Themeda triandra. Taxonomy (NCBI): domain Eukaryota; kingdom Viridiplantae; phylum Streptophyta; class Magnoliopsida; order Poales; family Poaceae; genus Themeda; species Themeda triandra. The sequence continues at coordinate 322,391 of JAENPR010000472.1, forward strand.
ATTGTGTGATCATGAGAATACACAGGGATTTAGTCCACAGGTGAATGTGAGATGAAGGAGCTTCATTGAATATGTGACATGACATGGAGTCATGTGACCGATGGTGAAGATCGAGATGAGGCTTGGCTCGAGACCGGAGGGTGTGTGAAGGACAAGTCGAGGCAGTGGAGCGACGGACCATGAGATGGTGAAGCTCGGGCAAGACTTGGTTCCGATGGACCATGAGGCGGTGAAGAGCAAGTGAGATCAAGATCGATGAACCGAGAGGGTTGCATGACGATATGAAGTGGATCATATCATCTTGAGATCGTGTCGGTGCATGTGTTGCATTGGTACTTTGGTGGAAGACGGTGGAAGTGGAAATGCGCAAGGCAAAGGTATGCTATAGGGCATTTCATTTCACCGATCATGAGGTGTGTAGAGAAGTTGATGACCGGATTTAGGATTGATAGCCGTACTATCAAGAGGGGCAAACTTGTTTGCATCTCGGTCATCTAGTGCCACTTGTGCGATCTAACATTGTGACATGCTAGGATCGAGTGGCGTTGTGAGAGCAAGTGAAAATACTTTGAAAATGATTGTGAAAATGCTAACACACATGCACTTGGTGGTGTTGGCACATTTGCAAAGGTGGCGTTGATCGCGCTTTGGTTTGTAGGGTAGAGTTGGGTTTGGGTCCCTCTCTCCCTCCCGCCTCGCAAGCTCGGCGGGATTCGGCGCTTTCGGGAAAATTGGAGGCATATTTTCTATTGCGCCGGATGCAAATTGTTGGAGAAGTTGGCGTTCGCGGCGGGTGGAAAACCTTGTTTTTACGGGCGCCGGACGCGGCGGCGGACGCGGCCAGGCGCGGGCCGGACGCGTCCGCGCGTGCCGGAGTCGGCGTGGGCATGCCGGGCGGGCGCGATGAGCGCGGACGCGCGATAAGCGCGTCCGCGGGTCCCGGACGCCCGAAAAGAAAGTTTCGCCGGGCTCACTCTCGCGCGGTCGCCGGACGCCGGGCGGACGGCGGACGGCGGACGCGGGCGAAACACCGTTTAGCGTCCGGCGCAGGGCTTCTGAGCAGGATCGAGAGATAGCCGTTGGGCTTCAACGGTCGAGCTCAAACGGTCGGGACACGTGGCGCGGCTTGGAGCGCCGGACGCGGCTTGGAGCGTCCGGCGGTTGAGGGGCCGGACGCGTCCGCGCCTGTTTTGTTCCAGCGTGGGGGCAACGGCTAGTTTGGCCCTTTGGCCTATAAATACTTGCCTTGCTCGGCCATGGCTGGTAGCTGAGCACCTTGGGGACTTGGTGTCCACCTTGGAGAGTGCTTGGAGAGCCCTCTACTCACTTGAGCTTGATAGAGATCATCCGATCGAGTGAGTGAGCGATTCTAGTGCGTTGCATTGAGAGATTTGCATCGAGTGGCACTAGGTGATCGTGTTGCAAGCCGGTGTGCTTGTTACTCTTGGAGGTCGCCACCTCCTAGACGGCTTGGTGGCAAGAGACTTCGTTGAAGCACCGCGTGGAGATTGTGTGGTGCTCCGAAGGAGGATTTGTGAGGGTTCTTGAGCCTTCCCCGCGGAGCGAATTGGCTACTCTAGTTGAGTGTGGCTTGGAGGATCTCGTTCTTGTGTTGATTGGAGTTGGGGCTCCCTAGAGGGGTTGTTGGCGGTGAGCCAACTTGAGCGGCCATCTCATCACCAAGTCGGTGTATCGCCACAGCGGGACGTAGCTTGGTGGCGACCAAGTGAACCGGGGAAAAATCGTGTGTCGATTTGTGATTGCCGAGACTTCGACCTCCTTGTGCTTGTGTGTGAGGCTTCGACCTCCCTTGTGATTGTGTGCAGGTGGTTGGTCTCTACGCCGGTGATTCGCCACCGCCGCGACTTCGTGTGTCCACTCTTTGCGGTGGTTTGCATCCCTCTAGCTCAAGCTTGCATTTACATTTGTTACATTCTTGCTTAGCTTGAGTAGTGGCTCTTGTGCTCGTTTGCTTGTGTAGCTAGTTGAGCACCTTCTTGCTTGTGTAGCTAGAAGTAGTTTTAGTGTCTTGCTTAGCTTGTGTAGTTAAGTGAATTGCGCTCTTGGGTTCGGCTTGTGTAGCCTTGTCCTTGAGCATCTAGTGAGCTTAGGTTTGGCTTAGTGCTTTTGCTCATTAGAATTGTGTAGGTGCTCCCCGGTTCGCTAAAGTACTAGTTGCTTAGGTTTGTGTGACCTTGCAAGCTAGAATTGTTTAGGTGAGCACTAGCTAGTTTAGCACCTTGCTTCTTGTTTAGGATCTTTTACAAGGTGCTACTAGAGTTGTAGTTAGTGGGGTTAGTCTTGGCTAGACCGATAGTTTTAATTCCGCATTTGTTTTGGTTAGCCGGTGCGTAAGTTTTTAGGAAGGACTATTCACCCCCCTCTAGTCCATCTCGACCCTACAACTGCTTCATCTGTTTTACTTCTATCAAGATACCACAATCCATTATGCCGAACTCCAGTCCCAAGTCTTCTTCCAGTCTTCCTTTCCTGAATTAAGCAATTTTCACGATCAAGAGAGACCCGACAATCCATTTGATCAACCAATGAGCTTACGAAACCAAATTAAGCGGGAAGGATGGTACATACGGTACCGATGATAATGTAATAGATGGAGTGCATTGCACCATGCCAATACCTTTAATGGGTCGAGATGTTCCATCGCGGTTTGGATTGTTTCTTTATGAGAATACGGGTATGGTGTATATGATGCAAATTCACTAGGCATACCCGTGACATGTCTAGATGCACCCGAATCTAATATCCAACTTGAGTTTGAATTTGAAATAGAAGCAAGAGCTTGATTTAATATACCTGGGTCTGAATGAACAAGATTGGCAACATTTTCCCGAATTTGCCATCCCTTGATCATCGACTTTACATCCTTCTCATCATTTCGTAGCCTTCTCAATTCTTCCAATTCGGCTCGAATTGTGACCAAATCGAGATGAACCTTCCCCGGTTTGAGCAAAATTAGCTCTATACCCTCTTCTTCCACCACGGCTTCCACCTCCTCTTGATGCACCTCGAAATTGCCTCTTCCTCTTCCACGGTTGAACTTGAATTGTTGGGGACAGTCGCGACTCAAGTGACCCTTCTCACCACAATTGTAACATATCCTAGTCTCATTGGATTCGTCACCACAAAAGGTCGGACGAGGTGGAGGTGAAACATTGTTTTTCATTAGGTTTAGTCTACTTTCCTCTTGTGTCATGGCAGCTATAGCTTCCTCTAAACTAGGAAGACTAGATTGATGGAACATAGCATTTCGTCTGCCCTCAAATTCTAGATTTAGACCTCTTAGAAATTGTAGCACCCTCTTCTTTTTCACCCATTTCTTTACCCATGCCACACAGTCAGGATGTGGCAATTCAATAGGGTCATAGTGGTCTAAATCAGCCCACAATCGCTTCAATTCAGCAACATAATCCATCAACGATAGCTCCCCTTGCTTGAGATGATAAATTCTATCATCTGTTTCTGCTAACAGCATAACATTCCCAGTACCTGAAAACATCTTCGATGCAACTTCCCATATTCCAGAAGCAGTAGTAATAGTATCTATTGACCCAGCAATTGTTGGAGACATCGAGTTCAACAACCAAGCAGCTACCAATGAATTAGTAGCATTCCACGATTTCCATTCTTCGCTTGCTTTGTTCTTTGGCTCAGCAATTTCTCCATTAACAAAGCCCTCAAGTTTCTTGGCCTTCAATAGTAACAATGCCCTCCTGGACCATGCCAAATAATTCTTTATGCCTTCCAGCTTGATATCAATCGGCAACAACTCTAATTTCTGAACTGCCTTCACATGTTCCTTGCTTGAAGATGGAGCTTCATCTTTCATTGCTGTAAGGAGCTCCACTAATTTCCCAAGAATGTTCAATGCCCCCATTTTCACCCATGATTTCTTTGTCGTGTTGCAAACAATCACTTCCACACAAGAGCCTCCACAAACTCGTTGCGAACGGCAGGCACGCTGTCCTTCGACCTTCTTTCTCCTTCGAAATCGGGGCAAAAGAGAAAAACAAATCCTCCCCCGTATGCAGCCCCCTCTTTCCAACACCCAGCAAACTATGCAGCTCCAAATGGCCAGCAAGAGTCACACAGATCTAGAACAGAGAGGAGGAATAGAACCTGATTTGCTCAGCCACCTCCACCTTCAGATCCAGCTGCAGCACCAACTTATCCTGCTATTGGAGAGGTCCCTTAACTACACACGAACTCCCTTCACCTTCAGCACTGGTTGCCGTCCCAGATTGAAGTCGCAGCAACTTCTCTATCGCTACTGTACCAATGCTGCTACAGTACCCGCGAGTCTCCCCTCTCCAGAAGGCTCTGACACCATGTTGAAACAATTAGTTTGGAGAACTCTCTAGTCTCTCAGTTCACTGGTTACAGGTTTATATATGTTACAAACATGGGCCTCGTGGGCCTTATAGACACAACCCAAATATGTATATAACTCAACACAATAACTCAAGAATTAAAGCCCTTAATGATAAACTATGAGCTTAGTAATTAGTCACGATATATGTATAATCTAGTAGGTTTAGGGCTTGGGAACAATGTTGCTCAATTGTTGCGTACAAGCCTAGCACTAATTTGTACCTTGCTCGCACGCACACATTATCGTGCTACAATCACACATGAAGCGTGACAGCGTGTATATATTTATTTTATTTCTTAATGTTAAAAGAGTGAAAGTTTTCTTATCTTTCACCAGTTATAACCGTCCAATCCGAAGAACTCAATCTCTCCTATACATATACACGTGTCCAACTTGGATCCAAAACAATTTAGAGCAAGTATAATACGAGACCGTAAGCTGGATAAATGCTGATGTGGAAGAGAGAGAAGAGGAGAAAGAGAAAAGGCGAGTTATAAGCTTACAACCATCTCAGTTACATGAACCACGAAACATTGTGAGGGAGATAGGTGTGCCACGTATTAATTAGTGAAGTCTAACTACTATATGGGCGGGCTAGAAGCCCGCAGTCGGCTGTAACTATCATGCTCCGCCGCTCTATCCCAAGCATACTCCTATGAATTAATTGTTTACGGAGTTGAATCTTAATATGGGTGTGCGTCTTATAAAAGAGGATGTAGGTACATGGTTCCTTTTGTTCAGCAAATTGCACGGTGTAAAGGAAGGAGAGTACCACAACAATGTATGGAGCTACCACACTAGCTAGTTGGTACTGTGCATACTACATGGTTTCATCATTTGTTAATTTCTTCAGCAAATTGCACGGTATAAATGGAGTGTACCACAAGAATTTATGGAGCAAAGGGAATTAGTATGTAGCCTATGTGAACTTGTATATGTACTCTTCCTGAGTATATGTACTGTATGTATTCAAGTGTGAGCACGCGTGTATAAGGTCCGGGTGATTGGTCGACGTCACTCGTCAGGTCAGATAGTTTCTTTCATTCCTGCCAAGTCAGAGGCGGTTTTATATTAAAAAAAGTCGGAGGTAAAAAAAAATCAACGCTAGTATAAATTATCCGTACTTTCTGATCACATAAATAAATGAAAAGACGGTTGAAACAATCAAACACGTCTGAAATAAGAAAAAGTCCACTGCTTTGCTTTGCTTCTCCACATCATCAAACCCTACCTTAGATCCTGAACACGCAGGAAGAGTTAGCGCCAAGCGCTGTTGTCCTGTGTCTTGGAGGACTTATGGAGTTGTGGTTGTTTTTGAGCCTATTTCTGGTTGGTAGCCATCGATCTCTTGAGAAATTCCAGTGTTTTCACTCTGTATTTGTTCGAAATACATCAATCCAATATTCCAATGGGTATGATATCAATCACCATACTATATAATACGTATTTTTCTCTATATGAATGGATTTAAACTAAAACTTAATCTCATGAAGGAGAGACGAGCAATTCACTTATCATACAGTACTGTACTTACTTGATTGAAGGCCCTGTCATCTACGAGCTTACTCCGTGCGTGCCTGTGGGTAGCTATTTTAAGCGGGTAGTGGCGTATAACAGCTGGCAGGCCACACCGTGCGTGCGTGCAAGCAAGTAGAAAGAAAAGTGAGGGCTTTCGTCTTTTCCTTGGCCCTTTACAGCCAAGCAGACCTAAAAATGGCCATCAACCTCAACTCCCCTGATCTCTCCTGTGCTTCACTTTCTTTGGAGAGGGGTGCATGCAGTCTGCAGTAGAAAAAAGGTAAGAAGATATATGCTGCCTGGACATGGGCAATGGTAACCTTTAGCCTTTTTTATGTTAAAAGGACGCACAAAGTAGGAAACTAGGAATAGTACTGTATTTCTCTCCAAGGAAAGATCAGACTTGGCCCTTTGTTGGGATTACTGTACCAATTTGCAGCTGCTGCATACAGGAGTAGCTTGTTCATCTTGATCTTGATCGTCACCATCTGTGGATTATCACGAGTAATATAATACTCCAAGCTAATGACAATGCAACCATAAACAAGGCGGGCTGATGGACTTTGCAGCAGTGCAAACGCATGCCCGGCCCACGAGCACGGCGACTTTTCCTCGCTGACGCCTCGTGCTGATTGACCGATCTAGGACCCAACATGCATGGATCCGTTCGACAATTCAGTCCAGTTCACTCGTGTGTGTAATTCTCATTGATCAGCATCTGGCAGAGCATGCCATTGGGAGCCAGGTCGACTGACATACAGACATGCAAGCACGATACAACTAGCATTGTCTGACAGAATCTTCTTCTGCTGCTTTGTCTCGTGATTTCCATCCCAGGGTGAAAATACAATATTGTTTTCCTGTGATGCGGCGTGCTAATTGGTGCTATTAACTAGTAATAGTACTTTACTATAGTAGCCAGTACTAACGATTAGTCGAGTCACAGTCTCACAGATGGATTTATTAGTTAGTATAGTAGCTCATCACATCTGAACACGAACATGCAGAAGCGAAACGGAACGGAACGCAGCAGTGCAGGCACGCGACAAGCACAACATGGCCAGCTCTGCACGGCAGACCTGCAGTGCATTGCGAACAGAAGTGAACAAACTGCTGTCGACGTATGAAGAACCCGATCCAGATTTGCGGACAGGGTATACATTCATTCGCTAGCTCCTCCCAACAAAGATTAAAGGACGCATGGCGTTAAGTACATGATAGTAGTAGTATCATTCACGCAAGTACAGTAGCGAATGGGCACATTTCAGCCTGCTCATAGGCTCATTTTTTGATAGTCGTACCGTGACTTATTCTCTTTTGCAAAACAATATTCAAATAATCGAAATTAGCCGTGAAAATCATCGTGAGGTTTCATTATGAGAGTGCCAAATTTGTTGCCAACCTTCAAAATGAAATATTAATTAATTAGAACTAACCAAATTATATAGCATGCTAGTGTTTTTTTTAAAAAAATTTCTCTCAGCAAGCTTTATTCATTTGACAGAATAGTTACATCGTTTATAAGCAGCTGCCGAATTAAGGCAGGATCATCTATCCAAACAAAAAAGTTTTTACCTAACAAAGCTTGCCTAGCTAGCTCATGAGCCACACAATTACAATTTCGAATACAATCACACGTCTATAATTTTTCCCACCTAAGGAAGCTTCCACGTAGGCACATGCAAGTAGTACAGCTTTTACTTACTAGTAGTAGTAGTTTTTTTTTTAATAAAGACTAGCACATACTGTATAGTCATCTCTCTCTCTCGCGGTCAGTCAGTCTAATAGTAGTGGTGGTGGCGGTCGTCATATAATAATCTTGGTGATGTATCCACGATAACAGTAGTTAACTCACGTCGTTAGACACCGGAAGACGACGACAGCGACCCCGGCCGGCCACCGTACGTACGTACCCACCATCTATACACAAATATACTCCAATAAAAGATGTCATAAATAATTCTAGATTTGGATTCACACAAACTTATACTTAGATCGAATTGATTTAACTTATAGAAAATACACTATCAACACTTATATATGACACATCCATGTGCTTGCTTTGTACACTATAGCTAGAGCGGCCGGTAGCTATATATCTATTCTGTATCTACACTTAATACAGTTCTTTTTTGACCTAATTTGTCTCGAGGCAGATAGATACGTGCAAGCAGTGGAAGAGATCGCGTTAAGAGTTCTGCCTATTATATATCTACGTATAAATACTCCGTAGACCGACATGTGAACCAACCAGGGAAAGCGAAATTAGAAGCTCCATGCCTCCATGGATGGATGCGCTCCAGCTCCAGGCCAGCGTCACGCTCGTGGTCGTGGACGTGGCTCCTTCACTGTCCACTGTCCACTGCTAGCCCTTGGCTACTAGCCTACTACGATGCGAAAGGAACGGCTTTGCTGTACGTGCCACAGCCCAGGGTATCTCGGCCTGTTGGTGCTGGGGCACACACCCCGGCCCGCTTCAGCTGTTTTGGTTGCGACGGACGGATGGCCCGTCTGGCCCTTTACCGCCCACAGGGACACGGGTTGGGCCGGTGCTGGAGGATTTCGTTTTTGGTTGGGCTGGCAGGCCTGTCTGGCTTCTTGTCGGGAGCTGTCTCAATCTTTTTTGCTCCAAAAAGACACGACACAACTCGGCAACAAACAAAGCCCCGTGCCTTCGATAATATCGGACGAAATGTGTGGTAGCAAATTAGCAATGGCAAACACGTCGTCCTCACATACATGGTCCGCAGCGGTGATCATCTCTGGCCAGGATATACTCGAGTCGAGATGCTTGTCAAATGGCTCCTTTTTGTGGTAAAATCGAATGTCTAGCTTTTTCTTTGTAATGGGGAAATATCCAGCTTCAGTCTCTAATAAGAAGAAGAATTAGATCAACTTAAAAAAAATCCCGAATTCCACTTCCGCGGTCGTTCGCGCGATTCGGCCGCGGGCGAACGAGAGACCAGCCTCCGCCCAGACTCGTTACTTCGTACTCCTTTCCTTTTATGGATAATACGGAGCGATACTTTTTTCCTTTTTTGAATCGAGCAGTTGATGGCACGCATCCACCGTATAAACCGAGTATTTGGTCTGTGGCACGCATGCACCGCATAAACATTCTTTTTTCTCTCCTTTGTTTTTCTTTCTACCATTTTTCTTTTACTTTTCTCCACTAGTTAAATCTCATGACCAAATTTGTGATAAAAAGTTTATGATGATAAATTTATTCTGCAAATATAATATACATTTGTACACCATATTTTTTATATTTTCTGCTAATATGTTATAATTTTAATTTGCACATATAAGTTATGCAGTATAACTTATACTTCTAACTTTACATCTAAGCTATTAATCAGGATATATCTAAGTTATAGAATTAAGTTATATATAAAAGTTTTGTGTATAATTTTGGTAGTCTTCTATTAAATTATGATAATAAGTTTGTTCCATGATATATTATGCATAAAAATTATGCGCATAACTTTTATACGTTTACATATATAATTGTGTTAATAACTTAGTCCGTTCCTTTTTGTTTAATAACTTTTTCGTCATAAGTTATGCTTCATAACTTATAAATTATAAGTTATTGTTATAAATTATGTGTTATAAGTTACTATATATAAATTGTTAAAAAAATTCTTCGAAACACGTACAAGTGGGGTCTAGTTTTGTTCCCCTCTTCACGTAGAATACACCGGTGCGAGACGAAATTAAAAATAGATACATATTTAAAAAATTATAGCATTTTAAAATAAATATTTCACTTTTTTAAACTGACGTCACGACTCACGAGCCTGTAGCATTTCACGTGTATGTGTGTACGCGCCATACTAACAGGCCATCCAAATATAGAAAATAGCGGGAATGAATTATTTTCCAGAAAAGGAAAGAGCGTAGTTGGTCTGATCGTTCGCTCGATTCTGATCTAGTGAACGTTCGCCAATTAGCATTGCCAAAAAAAATCAAATTACGTTAAAAATATGTTTAGCATTTCTCTAAAAGTATACTAGTACATTGCTGCATCTCTTGTCCTGTGGCATGATGTTTGGGCACCTCACACGCATCGCCTGTTCCAGATTGTCATGGCGACACAGTGACACTGACACTCGCGACACGTTGCGATTGGATTCGATCGCGATTCGCGAAGCCGTAAAAATCATCCCCAAATCCAAGCATCTTCTTCCCCGGCAGGCAACCATCCCTTATCCGATTTCTGCTGCACTCGTGCTCCATCTCCAGTGAACAGTGGCCGCCAGTCCACGCCATGGCTTCCCGCGCCACTCTCCTGCCGCTCTTCGTCTTCCTCGTGCTCCTCGCGGCGCCCGCGCTCGCCACCTCCGGCACCATCGTCTTCACCACGAACGGCCGGAGCCGCTACTCCTTCGACATCTTCGCGCTCCCCCTCGCCCCGCTCTCGGTCTCCACCTCCGCCGCCGCCTCCGCGGAGATCCGCCTCACCGACGGCACATCCGTCAACTACAACGGCAACTTCGCGCCCTCCTTGGAGTCGCCGCCCTCCCTCCTCTTTGTCTCCGAGCGCAACGGCACGCTCAACCTCTACATCACCCCCGTCCCCTCCACCTCCTCCCGCCGCCGCGAGGCGCTGGAGGAGGAGGCGGACGAATCCTCTCCGCCGCCGACGACGCTCACGGCGCTGCTCCCCTGGGACCCAATCGCGCTCAAGGACCGGCCGTCGCTGACCCCCGACGGCGCGCACCTGGTGTACGTCTCGACGGCGGAGCCCGCGGGGTCCCCGCGCCGGAGCTGGGCGGCGGTGTACTCCACGAGCCTCTCGTCCGGGGCCACGCGCCGCCTCACCCCGCGGGGAGTCGCCGACTTCAGCCCCGCCGTGTCGCCGTCCGGGGACTGGACCGCCGCCGCGTCGCCTGGCCCGCGCGGGTGGGACGGCGAGATTGAGGACCTCCGCACCGACATCTACGTCTTCCGCACCTCCGACGGGTCGCGGCGGGCGCTGGCCGTCGCGGACGGAGGGTGGCCGGCCTGGGCGGATGACAGCACCGTCTTCTTCCACCGCCGGGACGCCGATGGCTGGTACGGCGTGTACCGCGCCAAGCTCTCCTTCACGGATGACGACGACGGCGCCGGGGTGTCCGTGTCCGTCGCGTCCATCAACCGGATTACCCCGCCGGGGTTCCACGCGTTCACTCCCGCCGCGTCGCCCGGCGCGCCGGGGCTCGTGGCCGTGGCCACCAGACGCCCGGGCTCCGACTACCGCCACATCGAGGTCATCGACGTGTCCGCCGGCGGCGGCGGCGCCAACGCCTACTTCGAGGTGACCAGGCCCGTGGCGCCGCGCGCGCACCACTTCAACCCGTTCATCTCGCCCGACGGCGAGCGCGTCGGGTACCACCGGTGCCGGGGCAGCGGGAACGGGGACTCGCCGCTGCTGCTTGAGAGCATCAAGAGCCCGGCGCCGGACACGTTCTCGCTCTTCAGGATCGACGGGTCGTTCCCCTCGTTCTCGCACGACGGCAAGAGGATCGCCTTCGTCGGCCTGCCGGGGCTGTTCGTGGTCAACTCCGACGGCTCCGGCGGCCGGCGGCGGGTCTTCTCGGGCAACGCGTTCCCCACGACATGGGACTGGAAGAGGAAAGGGGTCTTCTACACCAGCGTCGGGCCAGACTTCGCGAGCGAGAGCACCGAGGTGGACGTTGTCGCCGTGTCCCTTGGCGACGACGACGACGACACCAACGTCTCGATCAAGAAGCTCACCGTGGGCGGCGAGAACAACGCGTTCCCGTCCCCCTCGCCGGACGGCAAGTGGGTGGTGTTCCGCTCGGGGAGGTCTGGGCACAAGAACCTCTACATCATGGACGCGGAGGACGGCGAGGCCAGTGGCATCCAGCGCCTCACCGAGGGGCCCTGGTCCGACACCATGTGCAACTGGTCCCCCGACGGCGAGTGGATCGCGTTCGCCTCCGACCGGCACAACCCGGGCGGCGGCAGCTTCGCCATCTACATGGTGCACCCGAACGGCACTGGCCTACGGAGGGTGGTGCACAGCGCCGACGGCGGCGGACCAACCACCCCTGGTTCAGCCCGGACTCCAAGACGCTGGTGTTCACGTCGGACTACGCCGCCGTCTCCGCGGAGCCCATCTCCAACCCGCACCACTACCAGCCCTACGGCGAGATCTTCACCGTCAACATCGACGGGTCCGGCATCCGCCGGCTCACGCACAACTCCTTCGAGGACGGGACGCCGTCGTGGACGCCGTACTACCTGAAGCCGGAGGACGTCGGCGAGACGCTGCAGGCCTCCGGGACGTGCGCGTTCGAAGATTGCCACTGGCTCAACATCGATGCCCAGCCAGATGGCCTCATGTGTGGCAGGCACGGCTAAGCTGTAGAATGTGTGATGGGACTCATGTATATAGCATCATCATCAGTGATGCCATCTTGCTTCCTTGCATGCTACTGAAGTACTGATATGAATACGGAATAAGGTCATGTACAGTGATGCCAAGTTTAAGGCAAAAATTAACGGAAGTCCACATACTTATGATGATGCTTACAGACCAGTTTTATGGCTCGTAGTGTATTCTATATTGGTTCATGTTTCTAAAGTGCAAGTAGCATCTAGGGCACAGAATGGGATATTGCAACCAGCTGAATTTTATTAAGAAAAAACAAATTGAATCTATTAGATATTGCACAACTCTAATTTTACAATGATGCACGCAGCACATATATGATATACCTCACAGTCAAGTAAAAACGCTCACTGACGCACCTCTACAGATGATCTAACAAATGACCTCCTCCACCAAACCTGGAAAGCTCTGCTGAGATTAGGGGATTCTGTGCCTCTAGATGCAAAGCACTGAAACCATTCTACGAATAAGCGCTGCTGTTGGTGAAGTGGAAGGGTGAGCAGGGCTTGCCCCATGTTCTCCTCCAGTTCTCTCACATCTAGTCCCTTGGAGCACCTCTGGAGCCAGCCGAAGTCCATAAGCATTGGCCTGAACCATCCATGGAACAATTGACTCCTCGTGTCGCTGGGGCACTGGATTCTTCCTTTCCCCAGAGCTATGAACACACTCGCTGATATCCGGCTAAGTTCGTATCTGAACATCGGTGATGCTTGCTCATGCATTCTGATGAGTTCGCCTTGGTTAGCCCACATATCAACATATTCTTCTGCCATGTCATTGTTTAAAAGAATGTCAAAGAGCCACTTGAGATTCTCAGTTTGCTTACTGACCCTTTCAATCATAGGCCTGCTATCTGAAGTTGTCATAGCTTGACCCGCATCCTTGACTGGCTCCGAGTCTTCCATGAAAAGTTCCACCAGTGAACTCAAACAGGAACGACAGATTTGATAGAGCCCCCTTTTGTTTAGCCCTGACAAGTCCTTATGATAGACTGAGCTTTTACTTAGGAGACCGCTGACCAAAGATTGCATCTCTTTTCTTGCACCATTGTTGGTTCCACTGGTGATGGATTCAACGAGCTGCACCGTCAAGTCCTCTGAGCCGCTCGTGTATTGTTGCTGTAACCTTGCCAGCACATCTTTACATACTGATTCATCAAAAGTGCATCTTGCAAAAACATGTTTTAGCTTCTCTTCTTCATTCTCATTCCATGGAACTGCTTCGATGTACTTCAAACATGATTCAATTCCTCTGTCAAACATAATAGAGGAGGAAACCTGTAATTCAGAAATCAACAGGCACATAACAGGTACAGTTCAGACCGTGTCAGGAAGCAGAAAACAGACAAGTAGAATGTACAAATATAGAAAGGTATACATGTGTAGCAATAAAAAAATCTATGAGGTTGTCTGTAAATTCCATCACAGTATTTCACTTTCTCAATTGAAAATCAACAAGTAATAATGAGAGATTGTGTACAAACAGCGCACAGAGCTGATGACATCAATTAATGGACCAAGGAGGTGGCGCCAAACAAATTTATTTTGTCTGAAGTAGAACTAAATAGGAAAAAATAATCTGTGCTGTGCACGCAAGTTAACAGACAATTGTCAATCATAAAGTTCAGAAGAACGAACCTATGCTATGAACATGAAAACATGCTACTGCTAGCCTGCAACTATGTTACTTTCTTCGAGCTTTAATGGCTTCTTGTTGACATATACTAGCCTTACACATAATAAATTTACTGATCCACAATCACACTTGATACACAGAACCATAGTTCCATAACAACAGCTGCTTAGAGTACAAAATGCACCATGTAACGATTCTTTTTTTTTTTCTAGATGCTAAGCTTATATGCCTAAAAAAGCACTACTGAATAATGAATTTATTTTCCTAGTTGGATTTATTTCCTAAGTGTCTGTTCAATGCGAACAACTTGTGAACTCTTAAGCCAGAATCTTCTTTTGCCATTACGTCTAAGGCCTAAGTAGACCGCTGCCATGTCGCAGTAGTGCAAAGGTTAATATTCCCCAAATCTGTGAATGTGTGCCCTAGGCCCTGCTGAACTATTAAGTAATTTACAAAAATTGCCAGCAATAATGTTATCTAAGGCGTTATAGTGTTCAAATGGAACCATAAGTACCTGCCCTCTAACATGTCAGTTCAAATCCAGCATTGAAAACAAGGTACCTATTAAAAGGTGAGTACAACTTGTGGATTGGTACCATAAACTATAAAATGTGAACCAAGTGCCAATTACAGCCTATAAAAAAGGTACCAATTACAGAATTATGTTGAAGTGTAGAAAAGTAATTTCATTCTCATGGTCCAATCCAACACTGACACAAATGACATCCTTTTGACAAAGCAAGTGAGATTCATTGCAAAATTATCATGTTTCAATTGGGAATCAGATCCTGCAGCATGACAAGATCAGGCTTGCTTGGCCATAAAGACATGGTAGCCGTGAGGACACAGAGCATGGTGAAGCCAGTGTCCTGACTGGTTGACCAGTAAATTGCAAGTCGCAGAAACCTTGTCCGCGTCACTACTGGTGCATGGTAGAGGGTGCATGGATAGAAAGGGGCCATGGAAAACATGATGGACAGAATGTACCCTCGGATTAGTCCGGCAGGGCTCGCGATCGACTACATGCCTTCCTTGATACCCTCCACCATGAGCCCCAACGTTCCAGTAAGCTCTATGGTTGCAGCTACCTCCTATTCCTCTCTCCCACGCCAATGTCCCCCCTGTGACTCTTGCCATCTTCTGTCCACCATGGACAGCCTCATCCATCCTCTGTCTACTCAAATACAGTGCAGCAGCAAGCTTCTTGGCCGACTTATCACATGCAGCAGAGATTTTTTTTAACGCAACAGCCAGCAGAGAATCAAGATGAAGTAGCGCTTAGGAGCAGTGACCAAACCTAATCAGCATTCGGGGGCCATGCAAATAATTATTAAACCACATAGATTCAACACTTGGGCCATGAAACTGGGTAATTCAACTACCATGATTTCAGCAGACTCAGTAAGCATCTGGTTTGTCTTGATTCAGCATTCCTGTGGCCTTCATGCAGACATGGAACTTGAGATTTAGGAGATGCGGGGACAGATAAGCAGTACGGAAGGAAACCAACAGCTTAAGGAAGAGAACTGCCGAAGGAGGGCGGCCAAGGAGGAAACGTGTGGCTAGTGTAACAAGTGGTAGTGGCAGTCTGTGATGCCAATGCAATAACCAACAGGGTCAGTTACTCGAGAACAATAAGTAATTGTCTTTTCTTCCCCCAATCAATGCCGGTTAGTAGTAGAACCTAAATGGAGTGAGGCTTACCATAAACGCGGCAGCTTCTTTTCTAGCAACTGCATAACATACATCATCATCAACTCAACAACGACGTCACATGGACAAATTAATTACTTTCTGACTAAACACCACCTATTGTAACAACTGCATAACATACATCATCAGCACGAACTCAACGATTTTGACAAGTCAAAACAAACTAATTTATTACTAGCTGACCAAAACACCACCTGCAGAATGTACCCTCGGATTTGGTTGTTGTGTTAGTGTTAGTCTAAAGTTAAGTGCACCTAGCCACCTACACCAAACGATGGTGCACAGGCTAACTAGGTGAACATGAACATCTAGGCGACAATTATACCTTGAATTCATCGCAACATGATCAGTTGATCAATCAAATTAAGCCGTGTAATCCTGCAATGTGACTGACTAATACTACATCCTCGCAGTCACATCACAAATTTGGACCCTACTGTCGGCAGAAACAAAAAACGGAAGGGAGAGGAAATGAAAGGCATGCATCTGTCTGACCTCGAGCACAGCAATCGCCCGTGACACGCCGGCCCTGGCGAGCCACCGCATGGCGTCGGGCTCGAACATGAGCTCCACCGCCTCCTTGAACGCCTCCAAGTTGTCGACCCCATCCACCTCGACCCTCCTGCCGCCGGCCCCGCCCGCAGAGGCGTCCGGCACCATGCCGGCGAAGAAGGCGCTGCTCCCACACAGCACGGCGGAGTCGAGGTCCATGGCGACGCACCGGCCGTCCCGGCCCCTGAGGCACAGCCTCAGATCCAACGCGTCCCCTTCCCCTTCCCGCTCCCCGTCATCCCCGTCGCCGTCCTCCCGCACCGCCACGAACGGCGCGGCCTGCTCCCTCGGCGGCGCGTCCGCCTCCGCGTCCGCGACGGCCGGCGACCCCTCGGAGTCGATCGGCGACACGCGACCCGGCGAGAGGATCCTGCGCGGGTCGATGAGCCCCGCCAGCTTCGACGACGGCGAGCTGTGGTGCGACGACGGCGCCAGCGGGGACTTGGGCGGCGGCGGCAGCTTCGGGACCGCGGCGCCTGCCGCGGGGAGCGCGCGGCGGTGATCGGGGCTCTCGGGGACGCCCGAGAACGAGCAGCACCAGCCCCGTGGGCGCGCCGCGGC
Source organism: Themeda triandra (assembly GCA_018135685.1). NCBI lineage: Eukaryota > Viridiplantae > Streptophyta > Magnoliopsida > Poales > Poaceae > Themeda > Themeda triandra. The sequence goes on from JAENPR010000472.1 coordinate 339,160, forward strand.
GCGGCGGATGGTGTGGTGCGTCGAGTCCGCCATGTGAGTGACGGGGCGGGGCACCACCGGAGGGCGTGACGCCGGCGCCGAGGCAGGCGAGGATCTCCCGCGCTCCTCCTCTGCTGGGCTGGCGCTAGGAGGGGTTTGGCTCAGCATGGGGCGGAGGCGGCGGCCGCGGCCATGGGAGAGCAGCTGAGCGAGAGTGCGAGCAGCTCAGCAGCGTAGTGAGGTGCACGGAGGGGCGGAAGGAAAAATAATTGCCGCGGCGTGAAGTGAGGCGGGCCCACGTGGCCCGTGCGGTGGGAGGGCGGGGCCCCACGTGTAAGCGACGGCGTTGCTGCCGCACAGGCATCGGATGCCCGTTCAGCTTGGGAGATCCTGATCCTCTGCGGCCACCGATTGGACCAGTGTGTGTGCCTGCATTGTCTCATCTTGTTTCGCAATCTAAACAAGGCCCTTGTTTCGAGGAGGTGCAGTATAAAATAAACCGGGATTAGATGGAAAAAATTTAATCCAAATGTTGGCACAAGTTGAAATCTTGGGAGCAGGCGCGAAATGGATTATACTACATAAATAAAGAATTTTAAAAGCAAACAAGAATAGTTTATTCTAGAGCGAATTGAATGGCCGCGTTTGTCGGCGGGCCTCGAATGCAATAGGACTACGCACGTGTGCAGGTCACGCAGGAGACGAGACAAGAGCAGATCGCAGTAGCTACTAGCTAGCCGCCCCCTGGTTCCTGGTCCTGTTGGCTGCTGATGAGCTGATCCACGCTGCCGGCAGCCGGGGCCGGCTGGTTGTGACGAGTAACGACGACTCATAGGTAAGGCAGCCTCACCGGTAACGGCATGCTGTACAGTGCTGCTGACAATGACAAAGCGATTTCCAAACTACTCTTACAATTACAGTGACCAAGTAGGAATGATAGTGAAGCATGGAGAGTAAGGTGCGGAGTTTATCTCGGCTCGTTGCGGACTCGCGGTTGATTGTGTGCACGCTCGGCTCCAACCTCACACTCAGATTGAGTAGCGTTGCTTCAGCAAGTCACGGCGGTACCTTGCGGCACCGTATCCATCGTCGAAGCGTCATCCGACGGCTGGCAGCGTCTCCAGGAGACATTTCGCTTTTCCTCCGTGAAGGAGTGCCCCGGCTCATTCGCACCGCTTCCCGTCCTTCAGAGGAACCGAGAAGTCCGCCGTCCGCCGCCCAGAGGACCGACGTCGGGACCTTGCGCGGCGCTGGTTTCCTGTGGCCTGCGCTGACCGGCACCCGCTTCCCGCCGTTCGGAGGAGTTGAGGAATCTGCCGCCTGCTGTCCGGAGGAGCCGAGCCATTGAGCTACGCAGCACCGACGCCAGGACGCTGGGACGCCGTTCGGCAGCATTTTTGCTGGCCCAGCACGCTATCGACATTCAGGACCTCTGTAAGACTTCAGATCAGAAAAGTACCTGACCTGATCCCTATCACGTTCCTGTATTGTGCGCAGTTCAGAATTCGGATAGTGTAAGCAGAGCAATCTTCAGGAAGTACTCACATTCAGTTCTGATAGGCAAACTTGTTTATTGATTTAGAAACCATCACGTGCAGTCCATTGTGAAAATGTGAAGTGTGCTTATCTCTTCACCAATTGTGTGCTTAATACATGTTCATGTTTGTGTGCAAATCTGATGTATTTGCAGAGCCAAAATGGCTTTGTTTCTGTGCAAATCTGATGCTGCAAAATGGTGATCTCTATTAGCATAGTGAATAGTAAAACTGTATCTCTGATTTTAGGCTTCCCTGAAGGTTTCTGAAGGGAGTGAAGGAAGAGAGAGGACTAGCTACCATCTGATTCAAGAAAGTCTACGAGCGTTGTCTTGCATTGCATCATCCAATTCCAGATTGCAAAGAGGAAACCTGAAGTATCACTAGTTTGATTAGTGTACAACGTATGTGTCGGTGTTTCGTACCCCGGGGGGTGTCACACAAACAAGTAAATTTCTAAGCGTACTCCCTAATCCGGATGGTGATGCAAGAAGGACACAAGATTTTTATCCTGGTTCGGGCCAAAGAAAACCCTACGTCCAGCGGGGGGAGGAGACTTGTATTATCTTGCACCTAGGTGCTTGTACAGGGGTGAGTACAAGGCAGTCCTGAGACTTTGCGAGTGAGAGCGTGTGAGGTGTGCGTATGAACTTAGGAACCTGCCTTAAACTAGGCCCTGGCATCCCCTTTTATAGGCCAAGGGGAGGCTCAGGAGTACAAGAGTTGGTAAGGCAATCGTATGCATGACATCGAGGTACGGACGTCGGGTCGAGTAGCTGGAACTGTGGATGCCCCTCTTGATCCGGTTCGAGCCTGTGGATCTCTGCTTTTACCCGGGTCGAGCCTGTAGCAGTATGGTCGATGATGGCCTGATGGTCCTTGGCTGACGCTAGCTGATGTAATCGAGGCGTGGGCAGGTGATGGCCTGCCCGGGAACCCCGTCGAGTGGCCGTCGAGGTGGGATGGACGCATCACTGCACGCCCCATGCGCCAGTCACATCCGCCATCATTCCTCGAGCGGCTGAGGGCTGTCTCGAGGGGTCGACGATCCGCACGATGGGATGGAGCGACGTGCTCGGCGGTACGGAGAGTTGACAATGGCGCTTTGAAGGGGTACCGTGCGCGGCACAGTGCAAGGCATGGCGTAATAGTGGCGCCTGCCATCCTCGAATCCGGGGCATGGGCTGCGGAATGGTGGAAATGACCAGCGTACGATCCACTATTGCGGGCCCTGTAGCCATGGAGTTAGGCGGGGGTCGGTGTGTTTGCGGTACTGTTTCGAGCCCTGTAGCCATGTGCGCGTTCTGGAAAGGCAATTATTGCAGACAGTCTCGAGTGGTCGCCCGCTCGAGCGGTCTCCGTCACCGCTCGAGCGGTCGCTCGCTCGAGCGGTTTCCGTCACCGTCTCGAGCGATCGCTCGCTCGAGCGGTTTCCGTGACTTCTTCTCGAGCGGGCGAGCGGCTGCTGCTCGAGTTAGAGGGTTCTGTGGCTTTGTGGGCCTGATCGTGGGTCGGCCCAGTACGAGGAGAATTGGGGATTCCCTTTGGTTAGCTTTTGGGGATTTAGAGAAGGGTGAAGCTGGTTTGCTTATCTCTAATTCCCCTGATTTAGGACCCCCTAATCTAGGTACCCGACAGTATGGATGTGAGGCTGCTTTGGAAAAGCAATCTGTGCAGCTTTTCTTTTCTTTCTTCTTTGAGCCTGCTTTGTAAGATATTTCAAGATGTAATATGCACATTGATCTGATATACATATGGCATTTTGAGCCGTTTTGAAATATGTGAGCTAGCAATTCTATGGAATGGATAAGCTTAAAAAATGCATGTGGCATGGTAATTGCTTTAAAGAAATATGAGACCCATTGTTTGTTTCAAAAAGTACATGTCCCTTCATAAGTTCAGATATTCCATTTTTCAAATTTCTGTCACTCCAAGCATCACAGTTGGCAGCAGAAGACTAGTAGTAGGTAAATTTTGAAAATTCACACTATCATCTGCATTTACAAAAGAAGTCTGATGGCAGTGGACAAATTTGTTCAACGGCGTTCTAAGAAAAATCATGATTATAATAATAAAATCCAGCTCAATCAATATAATAAAAGGGTACTGCAAATTGTCATTTTAATCAAGACACTGGAATTACATGTTTCCATCAAAATATAACTTTCTAGCACTGCATTCATAATGTTTTTTTTTCATGAGTACCAAATAAACTGACATAGTGACATCCCATACCTCATCTGCTTGTCGTTCCACAGGTTCCAGTAACTCCTGAACTGATGTAGTTGCAAGCAGTGTGGACGGCGATTCAGTCACCATGGATGGTAACATGGGTGTGGTAATTTCATTGATGTTTCCCTGAACAAAAAATCAGGTCAAGTCGTTGATAACTGTACTATTGAAAAAAAAAATCCGGCATTGAACCATGTTAGTGTACATGCATAGAGATGCATACGTACCTGCAGTGCATATTTAAAATTGGTGTCTGAAGAATTGACTTCAGTTGTATGGTCATCACCAAAAAGATTAATCGGTCTTGTGAATTTGTGATCACGAGAGACAAATACCAAAGCGGACGGACTCTTGACAAAAAGAGTAAAATATAATAAGGGGACAAACATCAAGAGATATAATTCGGACAAAAATTAAGACTGAATCTGTACATTATGTGCTATACGAAGCAAGTACATGTGTAATTGTGTGTGATCTGATTAAATACGTTAATTTTCCTGGTATGAGAAACATAAACATTACATTCTAGGAATTAAGATCCCATTGCAGAGAATGGACACTCACCAAGTTTTGAGAAAAAAAAAGAGAGGCAGCAGGTCACAACCCTGACAGAAATTTGGCAAGAGAACCAAGGAACCCCAACTTGAAAGGGAGGTTTAGTTTCTTTCAGAAAAAACAGGGAGGTTCAAGAGTAGAGTTGCATGAAGGTGTTTTCAAAGATGCACACTGGACTGACCGTCTACAACCAAAATTTTCACTCGTTTGCTGAACAGATCAAGAAACAAAGAGAAGGATGTCCTGTTAGCTTTATCAGCACACAAATGATGCAACCACAATTTTCAGCACGAATCTTGTATTCAATTATTTTGACGTATCAGGATCAAGGTACGGGCAAAATCAGCAAGATCTTCTCGCCATCAGGTCACCACCCAACAGAGATGAAGATGGTAACTACAACCAAAATGTTACTTTGCAGAACCGTTCACCATTACTTTCAGTAGTTTTATGTTCTCAAACTGAAAGGTTATCTTAGAACGCTTCTGGTCAGTTGACCACATCAAATCTATCCACCATTACAAAAGAGTTGCAAAATTTTCACAAACTATGGGACAATCCTCATGTCACAGTATCAGGGGCAGCAGTGCTTAAATGCTTTTGGTTGCCCAAGAGATGATTTTCAACGTTGTCAGAAGTTCTGCTCTCGTACTTCTCTACAGTGTTGGATACCGTAATGCCGCAGCAGCTATAATTCATAAGAGAACAGGAAAATCGATGAGACAACTAGGCACCATATCAATGGTATTGCAGCAGTGATAAGTGATCAATAGTGGACAAAAATAGATAAGAGTACAGAAAACACTGTTGGTTAACAAGCATAACAATTAAATTATCCGGACTGGAGATCAGATTATGGAAAAAAATGAATTTCTGAACTGACCACACCAAGGTAAGAAATGCAATCGGACAATTTGGACCAAGTAATCTGTCTAAGGACTACTAATCCTATGTGGCACTATGGACAGTACAGACCTGAGAGTGAGGTTTTCTTCATTCGAATGCCCTGCCATCTAGTGATCTACAACATATTTTAGATTAGTCCTAAACAAACGAAGTAAACCATTTCTACAGACGATAACTATTCAAGATTAAACTACATAATTTCTCTAAACATGAGGGTTATGGAAGACATCAAGCAAGTTACATTTCCTGTTGTCAGTATGGTACTATGCTGTATGCTCGACTCAAATCTATAATGCCTTTTGCAGTTCTATTTGCGTAACAAATTCAGAACTACATACAGAACTAAACTTGAATCTGAAAACTTCAATCAAACATCTCAAGTGCTGAAACTGTGAGAGCACAGCAGGTAACAAGTGCTGCACACACTGCTGAGAAAGTTGCAGAGTAGTCACCTGGTGATCCGGTCCTGAGGACGACAATACATATGGGATGTAAGCTGCGAGGCAGGTCGGTGACCAACGGCATTAGCGGGCCATGCGAGCCGGGCAGCATGCACAACGTGAAGCCGATCATTTTTCCGTCCCAATCGCCCTGAAGTTGGCCCAAGTGGACCCTCAGGTTGAACACGGAGTGGTCGTAGAAATCGAATGAGGGCCAGTTGTGATGGCTGTGGTCGAAGTTCCCTTCATCGCTCGCCCGCACGTGCCGGATCGTCCGCGCCGGATGCTGATGCACCCCGGGCCTGCCCCCGGTGCGCCTCCAGAACAACAGGCCTCGGCGCCCTCTCTGAATCTGTTGCAATGGAACACTTGTTGTGTTTAGGAAAAGAAATCAAACGGCTAGACAACAGCGGTAACTGAATCAACATGTCTGAATCTGAATAGCACTGTACTGACAACGAAATGTTCAGACTAAGTTCTTTCAGTACGATCAGAAATCAGGAAAAAAACCCCACTGAGATCGATCAAAGACCAAATAGTGCAAATGATTTTAAGTGCACATCGTAAGATGAGAAACCATAAAAAGTGTTTCGTGGGCTACAGAACTAAAACCTGACAGGGATTTAACAGGTTCAGTAGGCTTGTATCCTTAGAAAACGAACAGTTTCAGACTTAGGCAAGGACAAACGCAAAGATTGCAATGTAATAATCAGATATTTTGGGAAGGCGATCCGGAATCAAAACCGACGCATCAATGATTGACGTGGGCTACGGATTTGAAACTTGTCAAGAAAAATTAACAGGTTCAGTAGTCTCTTATCGGAAGAAACGAGCAGTTTAATCAGTCTTTTGGGAAGGCATCCGTGATTGGTGTTCCGATCGAGCAAAGCCGATGGGGGAGAGGTTCCATTCCACAGCAATGCAATGTAAGGAAGGAGAAAGCAGGATGGCGAAGAATCCAGTCACCTGAGGCTGAGGTGTTGCTGGAAGGGTAATCGGTACCCGGGTTGCCGCGACGAGGTGGACCGTCCACTGCATCATGGTGGTGAGCCTGCGGCCTCCGTTGGCGTCGACGGTGACGCCGGTGTTCTGCCTGCCGTTGGTGCGGAGGTCGCGGTTGAAGTGGCGCAGGCGGACGTAGTGCTGGAGGGGGTGCACCTCTCGACCGTCCACCTCCACAAGAAGAAATTGATCATGTCGGGCGTGTCGAGGTTGCGCTGGACGGCAAGGAGGCCGCGGTGGCCCGGCGGCGCCTCCTCGGCCGACAGCGAGAGGTAGCGGCCGTAGGCGGCGTTCTGGAGGCGGAGGAAGGTGGTCCCCTGGTTCACCTAGTGCTCCACCCGCCACACGGCTTCCAGCTCCAGGGACGGGGAGGGCCCGCGCCGGCGCAGGGAGACCCCCTCCCAGTCCCCGTCGGCGTGGACGTACATACGGTTCGCGCGGCTCCGCAGCCGCACGAAGGCCCCGTGGGGGAAGAGGTCCATCGCCTGCTGATGGTGGTGGTGGCGGCGGCGGCGGTGCGAGGAGGGAGGGAGCGGCGAGAGCACAGCAGGTGTTCGTTGGCAGGACGGTTTGGTTTGGGCGCTACGGCAAGCCCGCCGGAGCCGGGTTATTTCAAGGTGACAGCACTGGTGGCAGCAACGTGTTTTCAGGCCTTGTGCAGTTGACTGACGCGGATGAGTTTTGCTAGAGTACTCCGTACGATAAGATAATAAGTATTGTTAGATTTCTTGTTAACTATATTTTTATATTTTTATAGTATACTTAGTTTATGTCATAAATCTTTGAAATTCTCTCTTTAATTTAAAAAAACTTAAAATACTTTGACTTTCTAAGTTTTTTAGAATGACTTATAATTTAAGACGGAGGGAGTAAATCTTAAACTAATGGTGGTATAATTGGAGTCCCTTTTATAATAGCTTAATTCATCAAGCTGGTTATTGGACTGGTATGGATGTTTTTTATATAGTCTTTAACTGTTTTTGTCACTTTCTTTGAGTTGTTTGTATCTTGTATGCTCATTTGCTTAGTTCAATTGTATCGAGTAGTTGCTTTATACATAGCTGAGTAGTTTGACAAGGTTACAAGGTACCACAGCTAGAGTTCTCCACCCTGAGGGATAGTTTATGCTACTCTAATCAATAGTACAAGCCGGGTACATGTTAGAATCCAGACTGTTGTTTTTTTGCTTGATTTGTTTAACTACCCATATCACATTAATCTTATGACTTCTTTTAGGAACATAAGTTGAAATGTATCAAGTGTTTTGGTTTATGCATGACTGATGTATAGGTGTGAATGGAGCATTCTGCCTAAGAGAAAAACATGTCTACATAGGTTTATGCTATTTTCTTCAGCACTGACGATGCATCCCTTTGGCTTGTTTTGCATAACTAGCCTCGCCTACATTACTTGTTTACTCTATTTTGATGGTTGCATTACTTGTATGACTTCCTTTTGAGGGTGGCATTGCTTGTATAAATGAAATAGTTATATACCTGATGCACGCATCACTGCAATAGGTCATAGGTACGAACATAGAAGGTATAGGGAGGTTGTTTCTTGCAATATTCTTTGTTAGTAAAGATTGGCGAGATAGCAAGCAATTTCTATACTTTGCAATATAATTGGTGTGATTACTCTGATATCTCACAGAGTTGGTGCTTGAACTGATTTTGTTTACTATAAATGCTACTTTGTTTCTGCAACTATTCTAGCTATATGCACAGGGCTTTTTCCTACTGAATATTTTTAGTGTATGACTCTAGTTGTACCTACAACAAGCATCAATATTCAAAATCACTGTGCAATTTATTAAGTCATTATAAATATAAGTTGATATTTTTTCTAGCACTGTTATATATCATATACAATAGGTGCTAAAATGCAACATTGTTGTCTTGAAATGTATTCCACATACATTTATTAAAATCATGCTTCGTGCTATGAGAGGAAAAGGGTTGAGGAGAATCTTGAAAAAGCTAGAGAAAGTCATTCAAAAAGGTTTACAGTTTTTGCCTGAGTTGACACGTGCAGGTGACAATCATACTGACACATCAAACCCTAAAAACCAAGTGATGAAGTGTGTTACAACCTCATCTCTTCATGAAATTGTATTTGGCAAAGACAAGGACTGCGGAAACATAGTAAGAATGCTCCATAGTGATGCAAATGTTAGTGGCAATCACTATTTAGTGATAGGAATATATGTAGTGGCAGGTCCAGGGAAGACAAACTTGGTACAATATGTCTATATGGTTGAAAAAGAAAGAAAATTACTTCTCGCTGATCATTTGAATCAATTCACAAACATTTAATCTCAATGAAATCTACCAAGAAAATACTTGAGGGACCTACAGAAGAGTCATCTTTTAAGTTTAGTAACATTAATACCCTAGAAAGAAGATAGAGTCAGAATTGGCAAATAAAAAAGTCTTATTAATTTTGGATACATCTCGATTCAAAGATGCTGCCAAAGCGCTTGATGCTCAAGTTTTGATTGCAATACCTAACATGGATAAGAACGACTTAGTTGAACATTTTTTTATTGTGCACTTGATGGTGCCGAGCATGATGACAGAGAACGCGAGAAATTTGTGATGATTGGTAGAGAGATAGTGAAAAAATTGAAGAGGTCACCATTAGTAGCAACAATAGTGGATGCACGACTACAAAAACAGTTAAATGCAGCCGTTTGGAGAAGAGTTGCAAGTGAAAATTTTTTTACTAACAATGGGTTCCCTTTGATGGTGCTTTCAGCATCTACATGATAAGATTTAACGCGACATTGTTTACTGCAACATTTTTCCTAAAGCCACTAGTTTTAAGCGTGATGAACCAGTGAATATTTTTATAGCAGAATATTTTATCAAAGCAAATGTAAATGAAGATTTAGTAATAGCACCCCCTTGAAGACAATAAGAAAATTTGAGATGTTGAATCTAATAAGAAAATTTGACTTCTCGATTCCATAGTTGTTTAGATAAGAGTTATAATGAATTCTTTTAAGTGGAGTTTCAAAAAATCTTAGGAAAGTTAATCTATGACCAAACATAAGAGAGGTGAGAATGAAAATAAAAAGAGAGACAAGAGTTCAATCCACCTTACAACTCCTCCCCTTTAATTATAATCAAGGTGGGAGAGAAGATTTTCATTATTCCTCCTAGTGGGTGTTACATTTACAAAAGGGTCTCTATGATTATAAATGTGACCCTAGGCGATATAATTGTACTACAAACACAACAATGATGTTCCCTAACATATGACACACTGAATCATAAGAAGACTACAAAATGTTGCAATTTACTTCCCTCTCAACACTTGGGTTTGAGGACTACAACATTAACATTAACATGTTACTTAGGGTGGATACAAACTTGTTGTTACAGTGCATGGAGAAGCCAAAGTTGGGGCTTGTGCCTTCTAGTTCATTTTAAGAGCAAAGAAAAAAATGATATCACCCTATAGTGCAAGGAGTTTAAGCCAAAGCCTCCTGGAGCTCTATGTATGGGACCATACACATCCCGTTGGAAGGATAAAAAAAAAAATCGTGTTGTTTGCCCTGCATCCCAAAGCATATATTGTGGGCCAGCCCACTCATAGGGTTATGGGCCCCTGTGTTTGGGCAAGGGATCATGGGTTTTTCTCAACCTTCTTAAAGCCCAAAGCTGCCTAGTCTTTACTGATGCAAAAAAATCTTTCATCCCTCCCAACTCTACCTATCGATTTAGAATATTTATTACACATCATCACCACAAGATATTTGTGGAGACATGGAAGAATAAATTCCAATGAATAAGATCTTTTTGAGATGAACAAAATATTTTCAAATGGAAGGGGGGGTTATATACTAAAATTGGCATATTACATTCCCGAATTACACATGAAATAATTAATCTGATCTATATTCTTCCATTATCTTCTTCCCTAACAACTTCTCTCGAACGCCGGAGCCAAAGTGCAGTGCTTATGCCGCATCCAACTACCAACCCCAAAACATTGGACATGTCACAAGATCCAACACTTCGGAACCAGTCCAAAATGCATCTAAATCACTGAAAGAACATTGGCAGTAGCATCGTTGGGTACAATATAGTTTCCAGAATCATCACCTAGAGATCTTAAATTTCTCTCCGCGACCATCGACGATGAGATCGTTGATCTGGGAGTCAATGTCCTCATAGGGGTTCCCAGAAGCACCCCTCTCCTTGCAAATAAAGGCCACCGATTGGCCGCCTATCGATGAAATCAATGCCTACAACGATGATCTCGTCGTGGTAATCACAGAAGTCATCGCACAAAACATGATTGAAAATCATCTGATTTTTCTGAAAGTTTATTTGGACTCAAACCATAAGACACAGAAAAACCATGAAGGGTCCCCTCCCCTTCTTCTCTCCTATAGAGTCACAGAGAAGGAGAGGCCGCAGGTGCACGACGGTGATGGAGCGAGGATCCGGTAGACCTACCCTAGGCCCTAGGCGGCGCCGTGGCGGCGTGAAAGGTTCTCGAGACAAGATGCTTGAGATCACCATTTTGATATATCAAGATCTATGAAAGTCAAATATAAAAATCACTATAAAAATATATAGTCGACCCATCAAAAAACTCATTACGACTATATTTTTTATAATAATTTTGTTTTTCCCCGATGCCACCCTCGCCAAACTTTATCGACGTGAAAAAATGGGTTCTATCCTCTTCAGCCACTGCCCTAAAATGAGGCAATCAACCACACACCTGACTACCTGAGTCGTGATGTGGATTTGCCAATGAGTGCGAACAGACGTACACGTGGTTCGGTATGTACATCGACAATTTTTCAGTTATATTATGTTAATATTAAAGACAAAACATACCATTTTTCATTGATTGGTCACGTTCAGTTTTATTATGTTAATATTAAAGACAAAACATACCGTTTTCATTGAGTAAAATACACCCTGGGTCCTTAAAACTACTGGGGTAGTATTATCTGGGTACTCGAACTGAAAAAGCACATAAGTACTCAAACTATTGGGGTAGTATCATCTAGGTACTCGAACTAAAAAAGCTCCCACATAAGTACTTAAACTATTGGCACTACCATCTGGGTACTCCAGGAACGCAGAAAAATGAATTTTGATTCTTTTTCTTTTTTAAAAAAATTGATGAATAGTGCTAAAATTTGTTATTTTTGTAAAAATATAAGTAGAGCTCCAAAAATTCTAAAATTTTTTATGTATCCTCTCCATGATGTACACTACCTAAGAAAAATATGAAACTTGAAAAATAAATAGTTTTGTATATTTAAAAATTACCTCTTTTAATTAATAAATGAACTTCCATGAATTTTAATAATTAAAATAAATAAATGTCTAAAAAGAGGTGGCCTACTTGTGTTCTCCTGCTCGCGCGCCCGTGTGCCGCGGTGGCGGTGGCGGCCCGTCCGTGCTCCACAGGTCGCTCGTGTGGTCACGTCGATGGGGCCTCGCGCGTGTGCCCGGAGGCCCGCCTGTGCTCGCCTGCTCGCGCTTCCCCGCACGTAGCAGAACCGCCCAAATCATATGGCCCACATACACCTATCATTGTCGTAACATCCTTTAACTGGTATGTATGTTAACCATATAATCTTGGCAGTATTATAAATGTCAGATAAAAAATGCATTACATCAAACTTTAAGAGGCAAAAGTATTACAAACAAATTTTATTATTTTTGGTCATTTATTTTAATTATTAAAATTTATGAAAGTTCATTTATTAATTAAAATAGATAATTTTTAAACATACAAAAACAATTTATTTTTCAAGTTTCATATTTTTTCCTAGGTAGAGTATATCATGGAGAGGCTACATAAAGTTTTTTAGAATTTTTGGAGCTCTAATTATGTTTTTACAAAAATAACAAATTCCAGCGCTATTCATCAATTTTTAGAAAAAGAAAAAGAATCAAAATTTATTTTCCGTGCTCCTGGCGTACCCAGATGGTAATGCCCATTAATTTAAGTACCCAGGTGAGAGCTTTTTCGGTTCGAGTACCCAGATGATACCACCCCAATAGTTTGAGTACCCAGGTGGTAGATTTTTCAGCCCAGATTATTACTACCTAAATAGTTTAATAAGTACCCAGGGTGCATTTTACTCTTTTTCATTGATTGGTCACGTCTGACAGCCTACTACAAACAAAACAAGTAGGCTATTAATCATAAACATACGTATCACCGACAGCCTACTACACTTCAAACAAAATCCATATAACAGGCGGCGTAGTCAACAGTAAAACACAAGGATTTTCGAGACATAGCCGTTCCTGCTGAGTGGCAGAATTCATAACATCCTAGAGCAAACACCATGACACAAGATTCCAATAACCACACGGGTGAAGTTTCGGTCGCGAAAAAAAGATTCCAATAACCACCATGGCTCAAGCAAACAGGGAAGCAAAACAAATAGGCTTGTTTTTGACAACATAGTTGAATAACATAGATAGTCGCATTACAGCATTATAGCTAGCTGCAAACATTGGTTCATGAATCAACAAGCATATGATGCAAAACTTAAACATGATATAGTCTGGGAACAAACAAGAGTTCTATATCCTTACAGATAAACTAGATATAGCAAAACTCCGAGCACATTCAGAGGATTTATGCGTTGGCAGCAGCCTGGGCAGCGGCGTCCCGCTTCCTTTGCTCCTCGATGATGCTCAGCTTGATACCCTTGTCCTTGGGCAGGCTCAGCCACGGCTTGTTGTTATTGCCATTGCCATTGCCAACTGGTGGCCAGCCGGCCAGGGAGTCCTCGACGTGGATATGGTCTCGAAGGCTCGAAGCTGCCCTTATGCTTCTCCGTGTTCTTGATAACACCAACACGCCCAGCAACGAACTTGTTTCCTATCTAGATTTGAGTCCCATCGTGTTCGAGTTGGAAATCATCAATTGTTTTCTTCTTATTACAAGAAAAGAAAAGAAAAAGATCGAGAAGAAAAGTTCTGGTGCTCGATCGACGATCTACAAAAAGATGCTGCTGGAGCTGGACGATGGAGACGACACAATATACAGCTTTCGCGCGCTGTGCTGCTGCTGCACTGTGCCGGTCATCCTCCTCGTCCTGGTGATTCTGGTTCTTGCCTACGGCGCCCGCTACCCGGTGCGTGTCACCGTGAAGGACGCGACCGTCGCCCGCTTCGGCCTCGCCGGACCCAACGGCACGGCGCTGGCGTACGACCTGTCGCTCACCGTGTCCGTGCACAACCCCAACTGGGCCATGCGCGCCGAGCACGCCGCGCCGCTCGACGTCGACCTCTGCTTCGCGGGGCGACGCTTCGACGGCGCGCGGCTGGCGGCGGCGGGGCGCTCGGTTAGGCCCGAGGAGACCGACGAGCTTCGGCTGGCCGCCGTCGGCGAGAGGACGGCCGTGGCGCTGCTGGGGAGCGACGGCGTGGCAGAGCTGGTCAAGGAGAGCACAGCGGGGCAGCTGGAGCTGGAGTCACTACAGCTGAAGCTCTCCGGGGAGCTCACGTACAGGCCTGTCCATGTCGGCCGGTACAAGCTGGCCGTGACCTGCCCGCTGAGGCTGCCGGTGGCGTCTGCTGGGACCACCGGCGTGGTTGTGCTAGACAAGGAGATCAAGTGCCACTAGCGCGTGGGATCCAAATTCAATTCAATTCAACAACACAGAGATGTCTAAGTCACTAGCTAGCAAGGTTTATACTACTGTACTCGTGGATAGATTGAGGTAGGATAATCGATTTAAACTAGTACTAGTAAATATAGTAGATTCGAGAATCGAGTTTTTTTTTTTTTGAGCATCTTGGAGAATCGAGATTTGTAAGCGCATAATAAAGCTATCATGTACTCCTTGATTCACACTGTATACCGTAGCGAAGTAAGCTAAGAAATAATTCTCCAGGGCAACTCAAGTAATTTTGGGAACTAAGAACAATAACCACTCTTTGTTATTGTAACTAATTTGTTCAAAAAACCACTATCAGCTTATTGTAAATTTGCACTTCCATGGAGTCATGCTTTCGGCCTAATACAACGTTTTTTAAGTACATAACTATCTGGATCTAGTCTTGTACTTTGCTATTATAATGCTCCGTAGGAGCTAGGAGCTCACAAGATGGAGCACGAGTTTGGGGGTTTGTCGTCGCTGTCTCGCTGAACATCGACGGGTCGGTACGATGACTCGAGCGTTCCGGCTCGCCGTCGGTCTCCACAGCTGAAAAAAAGTTCCTGAAAAAAACAACTCTCGGACGCCGGCCCACTCCGCAGCTCAACCATTTGCAGCCTCAATTACCCGAGGCCCGGCCCACTTCCTTCCTCCACGCCATCTCTCTCGCTCCGCATCACCGTCTCACACACCGCGTCACCGCCGCCGCCGGCCGCCGCCGTCGTGCACGTGCGCCGGAACGGCCGCGTGGATCCCTCCACCCCACCGCCCCCGCGCAGGCAGCGGCCGCTTGTCCGTGCGAAGATGCTGGGGTTCTCCACCGGCCAGCTGCTGGTCATCCTCGGGGCCTGCTCCGTCATGATGAGTGAGTAGCCCACACCTCCGCGCCACCGCGCCCCTGTTTCCGCTCCGGCCATTAGGAGGCGGCTGTCAGTGGGAAGACGATTCGGGATCGGCGCGTGTTGGAAGTGATGTTCAGGTCTGACCATGGATTCTTCGCTTCTGTTCTGTTCAGAGCCCAGCGACATGGTGAAGATTGCGAGGACGGCTGGGAGGATGACTGGGAGAGCGGTCGGGCGGCTCATACTGGCTCGCCGGCAGCTGGACGACATTCTTGGGCAGTCTGCAGCTACCCAGGTTTACCAATGGTTTTCCTTTTCCATTCGGCAATCTGCTGAATTTTAAGCACAAATGTACATAGCATCCAGTTTTCTATGTAGGTTGTCTGCTGTGGGTAGAACGACCGAGTACTGTTCCTTAAAAATTCTCTTGATATCCACCTTTTTACTCATTGGTGTATAAAATCTTATTCTGTAATAGGTTGACTTTAGCTTCTTGAGATAGGTTGATTGATGCATAGCTTATTGGACAGTTTGTCAGCCACTGAACTATTACCTTGACAAAATTAAGCATTATGTTCATTGTTCTGTAATCACCCAATGTCATCAAATGTGCACATGACTGCACACAAGGAATGGGTGCCCATATCATTTCGCTTCACCAATTAGGTGCATAATTGGGCCAGTCGAGACATATAATATTAATGCTACGCCTACAAACCTTTACTTTTTACAAAAACCCTAGTTACACGCGGATATGGACAATCACCACGAGGCATTCTGATTCGAACTTACCAAAAGAAAGAGTTCACTTGGTGGTGGTGGTTGTCTATTTTGTAGAATCTTTTTGCATGTGTAGCATCACTCATAATCATCATAGGTGGGTAGCTGAACACCAATTATCAATTTTGTAACCAGAATCAATGGTGATTTCAGTAGTTTTGCGGCTAATCAGTCGTCATGATATAGTTGATGGTTATTTCGACAAATAATACTTATTGATGCTGCACATGTTGTTAGTGAACAATCCTCTGTAATCACAATTAATATTTTTAATATTTCAACTGATGGATTGATTGTGGGGCCTTACACTATTTTTGATGTACGAATATTCAATACACGCGTGTGAAACCCACATTGTAGAATAGTCATTAATATTTCTCACTTGTATCCAGGTTCATAAGGAGCTTAAAGATGCTATGACACAGTTAGACTCGATTCGTTATGAAGTCCAGAACTTATCTAGATTAACTCCTGGGCAGTTTATGATGAAGCAACATAACACTGGTAATAATAATCTTAGATTGCATTAAAATCACATTTTCCTATGGTTAGTATTTCTCACTACATTTCTTAAGTTATTTGGCCCAAAAGTCATGATTGCTTTATACATGAGCAGGTGTGGCTGAAGGAGGGAAATCTGATTCATCTGATGGTTCTGCAACTAAGGTATGGAGGTATATCATCTTATTTCCGTTTTAATGAGTACTTGAGGTATCTACTATTGTTGATATTTCAATAGATCAAAATGCTTAAATGTGAATTTGCTATAAATAGCAACTTGATGCGGCTACTATGACATACAGACTGTAGTGTGGCTTCAATAAAGATACATTCTAGGCTGATATAGTCCTCCTATTCCACGAATTCTGGCCATGTTCCGTTTCTAAATTAGTCCAAGGCTTAAAACATGTACAAGAAGAAACAATTATACGACAGATGTGCTTTTCTTCTTTTATGTTATGTGTTGTTCCATGTTTTTTCTGTTGATAGATCTGAGTGCTGACTGTGTTGTGGTTGCACTGGCTACATGCTGTTAGAACTTTTTATTGCAATGCTTGCACTACACTTGAAACATTGATTCCTTGTACTTGTTAACTTTTGGTTTACTTCTACATCAAGAGATATACTTAACAGTGTTTTTATGACAATGCAGCAAGAAGAATTTCACCAGCAAATTCGCAGTATAATTCGTGATGAAATTAAAAACTTTGGTAACTTTAATGTTTCCTTGTCTTCATAATTATCCTTTTATTTCTTTCTGTCTGTTTGGCAATAATTGGCTAATTAGATGTTTGCAACTATTTCAGTGAGCACAACTGAAGCTAGAAAACTTGATGTGGTTGATGAACCAACAGCACTGAAATCCATGGTATGATTCTATCATCATCTCTTCAAGTTTTAAGCAAATGTTGGTTTGCTATTCACCGCCTTTTCGCTCCTGTAGGACATGAAAATGGCTAACTCAAGATTGACAAATCTGCACAGCCAAGCAATGACGTATGCCAGGCTATCTGAAGCCCCAGGACTTAAGATGGGTTCTTCCTTGAGTGGGAACTACCAAGAGCAATTCAAGGAAAGCAATGGGCTGCTAAATGTACTGCCAATATCAGCAGAAAGTGCTGGATTACTTCCAAGCCGCCCAGGTATATAATAAATCATGAATGCCTAAATCTTAGTTTTTTTTTTTGGAGAAAATGTGATGTTGTCAATTTGTCATGTCAGATAGGACTGTCATTCTTGTGGTTGATATATGATGGAAAAACTAAGCATTCTAGTATGGCTAACCTTTTTCTTCTAATGCTACTCACTGTATGTGTTAAACTTCTATGACTTGGTTCAGCAAATGCTTGCTTGATGCATTACAAAAATTCATAAAACATGTTCGGTGGAATCTCTGTTTCTATTTTTCCGGTTATCTTTCATATTACTGTGGTTTTGGTTAACATTTCTGCCAATTTATCATAAAAACAGCGCTTCACAATTTCATCTTAGATTGTGAACCCAAGTATGTGTCAGAAAATAGCCTGTCAAAATTCAAAATTACTATGTAGTACTGTGATGGTAAATTTGAAGTGCCAAAAGGGCAACAATGAACTCATGTAACTCAATTCTGTTGGAACTCAGCTTGGAGTTTATAGTGTTTGATATTTCTTCCAGTGTATTCTGCAACTACTTTTGTATCAATGCTAACTAATATCATCTCCATTTTCTTTTGCCTCAACAGATGGACCAACAGGCTCAGACCTACTCCTTGAGGCTGTGCTTGAAGCGGATGTTGCAGAGAATGCTAAACTGTTTGTCTCGCAGCCTCATGATCATTTACCTAAGGAGTGAAGATGAAGATGATGTGCTTGATGATATTGCAAACAGGACCAAACAGTTCATCTAACAGACTCATAGTCAGTTGCCCATGGAGTCACGATGGAGCTTTTGACCCTTAACAGGATTTGGCATACTGCTTGTACATTGGATTTTGTAGAACAGAATGTTTTGCTGATCGCCTTTGAGCGTATCTCTCGAGTTGATTGGCACAGATGGTCCAGTACTCTAATGCTGCATCAAACTACATTGGTCTCTGCTCTGGAGACATTAACGCCTCGTGGAAGCTTAAAGCGTGTCCTGGATGGCTAACCAAGTTTCCAGGCGTTGTTAGACAGGATGAAATGCATTGGCTTCACATACTGCCTTCTCTGTTTTCATTGTAGATAGCTCTTGTTGCTACTGTGTTTTCTTGCTGTAAAAGCAATTCTTCATCTTCATGGCATTACTTTAGCTTATGCGTAGTAGTTGATTGGTTCAGATCAGTATTTGAATGTTGAACTGGGTTCTATCGCATCCTTGTTGCTTGGAGGCGTTCATATCCAAATCTTAATAGAGTTACTTAACTATTTGGCGGGTGTTATGCTGGCATTGGTGGTTGTAGCTTGCTTGCTGCACGGCCATTTCAGTACCACAACTTGGGGTTCTTGTAGTTGACAAGTAATACAAACCATCTTGTAACTACTTGTATGTGAAATGACAACGAAGTTGCTGTACAAAGCCAATGGAAGGGATTCTAGGAAAAGTTCACAACTTTTTTAATAACAGATAGGAAGATACTCCTATATGTAATATAAAAGAAAGAAAGGAAAAGAAGAAGAAAAAACACTCGACGAGTGAGTGGTCGGATTGTGCATGTTTGGTATGAACGACCAGATTTGTCTCAGCACAGCAAATCCAGTAAACACAAAACCCAATCCGTAGCCCCTCCCGTCTTATCCGTCTCTCCCGCAAAGCACGGCAGCGCCCATGTCGCCGGTCACCGCGCTCCTGGCGGGCACGGCCAATGCGCCGGCCCCGTCCCCGGCGACGCAGCACGCCCGCCACTATTCCGTCGGCTTCTCTTCGCTCCCCGGCGGCGGGCGCGCGGCGCTGGCCGTGGAGTGCTCGTCGCGGCCGCAGAAGAAGGGGACCAAGCACCACATGAAGACGCGGCCCAAGAAGACGCAGCCGTGGGATATCAAGCGCCGCCCCACGCAGTACCCGCCGCTGCCGCCTCTCCCGCCTGACTGGACGCTCGTCGCGTCCGGCGCCACGGTCGACGTGGAGCAGGCCCCGGCACCCGCCGCGACCCCCGTCCTCGAGGTGGCCGTGGCCGCCGCACCCGCCGCCGCCGACTGAGGTCGCCGCGGCGTGTCGCTGAACTTGTTCCAGCTCTCCGCGTGAGAACGCTGTTTCCTTCTTTGAGATTGTTGTTTGTTCGAACTCTCCGGTTCCCTGATTTTGTGGTTACAAGTTTAGAATCTTTTCTGCTAATCCTATGGCTGTCGCCGCGTCCAATTCAGTCCGTTGCGTGATGATTTCTTGGTTGCTAGCTTGCGGTTCCGGCTGTGCATCCTCGACCTTGCCGTCGCCAACTCTCTTCACATTGCTAGCTAGTGACTTGACACCTTTGTGCTGCTGAATATTGAATGATTTGAATCCCACGCGCTAGTGACATCTGATCACCTTGTCCAGCACCACCACGCCGCTGGTCCGTGGCGGCGCCACCGGCAGCCTCAGCGGGCAGGTCACGGCCAGCTTGTACCTGCCGCCATGGACAGGTCTGTACGTGAGCTCCCCGGTCAGCTAAAGCTCTAACGATTCCAGGTGCCCCGCCGTGCTCTCCTTGACCAGCTCTGCCACGCCGTCTCTCCCCAGCAGCAGCAGCAGCGCGGCCGTCCTCTCGCTCTCCTCGGGCTTAACCGAGCCCCCTGCCGCCGCCAGCCGCGCGCCGTCGAAGCGTCGCTCCGCGAAGCAGAGGTCGGCGTCGAGCGGCTCGGCGTGCTCGGCGCGCATGGCCCAGTTGGGGTTGTGCACGGAGACGGGAGAGCGACAGGTAGTACGCAAGCGCCGTGTCGTTGGGTCCGGCTCCTCCGGCGAGGCCGAAGCGTGCCGGTGCAGCACAGCGTGCGAGTGCTGTATTGTTTTTGTTAGTCTCCCTCGTGCTTTTGGCAGATCGAGTTTGTTATCATCTACGAGTACACCACATATAGCATCTATTCCAGTTCGTTACCATGTGTGTATTGCGGAAAATTGTAAGCATCTATTCCAGTTCGTTACCATGTGTGTATTGCGGAAAATTGTAAAAACTCATTGCGACTCTTATTATTTTTCAAATCATTTTTGTTTTTGCTCTGCCATCTTAGATTGGTTCGAGTAATCAGACATCCGCATCAAGAACAACCTCAAGCAAAGGGCAGATAACAAGCGTAATACACCGCACTTCAGATCTTCTGTGAATAAAATAAGCGTTCCAGTTTCAAGTGAAGAATGCATAATATCAGGGGGCAAACATCATGAAACAAGATTCGATTAACCACCATGGCTCAAGTAAAAAGTAGGCTTGTTGCCGACAACACAGTTGAATAACATAGATAGTCGAATTACAGCATTACACAGTTGAATAACATAGATAGTCGAATTATTACAGCATTACCAGCTAGTTGCAGACATCGGTTCACGAATTAACAAGCATCATGCAAAGCTTAAAACATGTCTGGGAACATAGTTCTATATCGTTGCACATAAACTAGACATAACTCCAAGCACATTCAGAGGATTTATGCGTTGGCAGCAACATGGGCAGCGGCATCCCCCTTCCTTTGCTCCTCGATGATGGAGAGCTTGATACCCTTTCCCTTGGGCAGGCTCACCCACGGCTTGTTGCCCTTGCCAATGGTGAACACGTTTCCCATGCGGGTGGCAAACTGGTGCCCCAGGGAGTCCTCGACGTGGATGGTCTCGAAGCTGCCCTTATGCTTCTCCCTGTTCTTGATAACACCAACACGCCCAGTGTTCCTTCCACCAGTCACCATGACGACATTGCCAACATCGAACTTGATGAAGTCCACGATCTTGTTGGTCTCCAGATCAATCTTGATGGTGTCGTTGGCCTTGATAAGCAGGTCAGGGTAGCGGATGGTGCGGCCATCATAGGTGTTCAAGTAGGGGATGCCCTTCTGGCCAAACTGAACTGACCTAACCTTGCAGAGCTTGAACTGCACACAGATCAATAAAATAGCAATCAGCATTTTATCTTACATAACATACAATAACATACATGAGCTATGAAAAGGATTGGGAATTGTTAGCAATATATAGACCATATAGCAAGGAATATCAAACACAGATCAAATGAAGGGGCTACTACAAATTTCCAATTACATATTGGAAACAGGATCCTCCTAGCATTTGTAACAGGATCCTCCTAGCAGCTAACAAGATCATGCTCAACTAGAGCACTGAGAAATGTTAAAGAAGAGAATTTGTCTAACCTTAGCATCCTCATCCCTGATTGGGTGAAGACGGAAGTGCCCCTTGGTGTCATACAGCAGCATGTGGTTCTCATTGGTCTTGGGGATGGAAATGACATCTGCCAAAAGGATGTCACAAATCAGCAACCAAAATAAGCTTAGAAGTACCTTTCTACACTAAGAGAGATGCTGTCATACCCATGAACCCAGCAGGGTAGGTCTTGTCAGTCCTGACCTTGCCATTAACAAGTACATGGCGCTGCATCAGGATAGAAATGACCTCTTTGTCCGTCAGAGCATACTTGTGCCTGTTCCTGATGATGAGGATCAGAGGCAGGCACTCCCTGGATTTGTGCGGCCCAGAAGATGGCTTGGGAGCCTAAAGAAAGACCAACCTGAAACATCAGACAAATGGAGAACTACAAAACAAATACAGGTGCCAAAGCTAGAAGATTTTGTTTATACTTACAAAAGCTCCGCCACGCTTGTCCAGCATCCAATGGTTGGGCGCATTGAGCCTCTTCAAACCCCTCGCCTGGATTGCAAAATAATAGTGATCAGAAAAGCACAACATGTTATAGTAAAGTGCTATGATGTGCAACACATCCTGATCCTGATTTCATCAATTGTTAAAATAAGATCAAGGGTAGATTTCATCGGTTGTTAAAATGAGAACAATTCTGGAGACTAACTGAATCATTCCACTTCAAACACAGGTCAGTCACAATATAAGAAAGAAGTTAAAGATCAACTTCTACTGATTATTTAAAGATGTAACAGACCACAATACACACATTGCTTGAAAGCTAAACCTAGCAATAATAATTCCATCATTCCTATATACATCTTGTAAGCAACATGTTTAACTACAGATTCAATTGTCCATGACCACAAGCCCTTCAACTACAATATCCTAAGCCTCGTCCCACCCCACGCTACTGCACCCAGGAATCTGATACTGCACCTCACAAGTTCAAATACAGGCAAAAAACTGCTAACTGAGTCCAATCTATAAGCTTTCTACTAGATGAACCCTAAGGCTCTAGTTGCCAACGCGTGCGTCTTCGATCTGGCATGCCTAGGTCGGGCTTTTCGAGGAATGGATCAGTGAGTGGATATTGGCTGGCGGGATGTACTAAGCACAAACTACTCACCAGGCAAATGGCAAACCAAACCGACAAAATCTAGAGCTACTAGCCAAATGCGCCAGCCAACCTTGAATCAACCGCGGCCTCTACACAAAAAGAGGAAACCCTACCGGAGCTAGAAGAACTGCGGAGCTAGGAGCACACCTACAGCTGCGGCTCTACACCGAGGCCAAACAAAGACGAGTCTACACGAAAGCGTGTGCGCGCAAGGAGCGAGGAGGAACGGAGGGGTGGCGGCGCTCACCATGGAAGCTCGGGGTGGGTAGCCGCTCCTCGGCGTCGCCTGCTGCTACTCCTCCTCCTTCGCCTTCCGCTGCGCCGCCGCCGCCGGGATAACGAGAGCGAGGACTAGGGTTGGGAGCGAGGGTATATATACTTGTTGGGCTAGGGTTTTAGTTTGCGGGATTCACATTTTCTTTTGCCTCAACAGATGACCTACTCCTTGAGACTGTGCTTGAAGCGGACGTTGCCTCATGATCAGTTACCTAATGATCAGTTACCTAAGGAGTAAGGAGTGAAGATGAAGGTGATGGACCCCACGCCCGTTACATGGGCCTCGGCGATAAGAAGGATCGACGACCGTTGCTTGCTTCTGGGCCGTTATCACTTGATCCAGTACTGGGCTTCCGGACACGGGCCGGCCTCGTCTTCTCCTCAGCTCGATCAGGTTCATTAACAGGTTCTTCAACAGAAGAAGACTGCTCACCATCAGCTTGATCCTGGCGTCGAGGTGCCTGATGGTGACAGAAGATGAAGATGATGTGCTTGATGATGTTGCCAACAGGACCAAACAGTTCATCTAACAGACCCGTACTCAGTTGCCCATGGAGTCACGATGGAGCTTTTGACCCTTAACAGGATTTGGCATACTGCTTGTACATTGGATTTTGCAGAACAGAACGTTGTGCTGATCGCCTTTGAGCATGTGCTTTTCAGTGGCTCTCTTGGACCATGCAAAACTTGGTGCAGATGGTGGTGTCTCTCGAGTTGATTGGCACAGATGGTCCAGTACTGTAATGCTGCATCAAACTACATTGGTCTCTGCTCTGGAACAGTGGGACATTAACGCCTTGCGGAAGGTGAAAGCGTGTCCTGGATGGCTAACCAAGTTTTTTTTTTTTTTTTTTTTTTGAGAGAGAGAGAAGGCTAACCAAGTTTTCAGGCGTTGTTAGACAGGATGAAATGCACTGGCTTCACATACTGTCTTCTCTTTTTTTCATTGTAGATAGCTCTGTATGCTACTGTTTTTCTTGCTGTAAAAGCAATTCTTCGTCTTCATGGCATAACTTTAGCTTATGCGTAGTAGTTGATTGATTCGGAGAAGTATTTGAATGTTGAACTGGGTTCTGTCGCGTCCTTCTTGTTTGGAGGTGTTCATATCTAAATCTTAAATAAGAGTTACTTGAAACTATTTGGCGGATGTAGCTTGCTTGCTTGCTGCATGGCCATTTCAGTATTTTGATTTCGTTTTTTTTTTTTTAAGAAACTTGATTTCGGGTTCTTAGTTGACAAAGTAATACAAACCGTCTTGTAACTCCTTGTATGTGCAATGACAACGACGTTGATATACAAAGCCAATGGAAGGGATTCTAGAAAGACGTGACTCAATTCACAAATTTTTGAATAGGAGATTCTTATTACTTTCTTCGAAAAATAATTTTTGTTTTTGCTCCCCTATGCCACCCCCGTCAAGTGTCTACTTGTCAATCAGTGCCACCAAAGATTGTTTCGAGTAATCACAGACATACGCATAACAGGCTCAAGCAAAGGGCAGATAACAGGCATATTACAATCAGAGGGCAAACATCATGAAACAAGATTTAATTAACCACCATGGCTCAAGTAAAACAAGTAGGCTTGTTGCCGACAACACAGTTGAATAACATAGATAGTCGAATTACAGCATTACCAGCTAGCTGCAGACATCGGTTCACGAATTAACAAGCATCAGGCAAAACTTAAAACATGTCTGGGAACATAGTAGTTCTATATCATTGCAGATAAACTAGACAGCAAAACTCCAAGCACATTCAGAGGATTTATGCGTTGGCAGCAGCCTGGGCAGCGGCATCCCTCTTCCTTTGCTCCTCGATGATGGAGAGCTTGATACCCTTGCCCTTGGGCAGGCTCACCCACGGCTTGTTGCCCTTGCCGATGGTGAAAACATTGCCCATACGGGTTGCAAACTGATGGCCAAGGGAGTCCTCAACATGGATGGTCTCAAAGCTTCCCTTGTGCTTCTCCCTGTTCTTGATAACACCAACACGCCCAGTGTTCCTTCCACCAGTCACCATGACAACATTGCCAACATCAAACTTGATGAAGTCCACGATCTTGTTGGTCTCCAGATCAATCTTGATGGTGTCATTGGGCTTGATGAGCGGGTCAGGGTAGCGGATGGTGCGGCCATCATAGGTGTTCAGGTAGGGGATGCCCTTCTGGCCAAACTGAACTGACCTAACCTTGCAGAGCTTGAACTGCAGACAGATCAATAAAATAGCAATCAACATTTTATCTTACATAACATACATGAGCTAACAAGGATTTGGAATTTTTGGCAATATAAACCAATGGATAAATGGACAAGCCACATCTATTTATAATTGCTATTTTTAAAAAGCCTTTCAATTCAAGACTTCCATACATACAGCAGATATAGACCATATAGCAAGGAACATTAAACACAGATCAAAAGGGGCAACTACAAATTTCCAATTACATACTACTGGAAACAGGATACTCCTAGCAGCTAACAAGATGAGGCTCAACTAGAGAGCATTGATAAATGTTACAGAAGAGAACTGGTCTAACCTTAGCATCCTCATCCCTGATTGCGTGAAGACGGAAGCGCCCCTTGGTGTCATACAGCAGCCTGTAGTTCTCATTGGTCTTGGGGATGGAAATAACATCTGCCAAAAAGGATATCACAAATCAGCAACCAAAATAAGCTTAGAAGTATCTTTACATTAAGTGAGATGATGGCATACCCATGAACCCAGCAGGGTAGGTCTTGTCAGTCCTGACCTTGCCATCAACATGTACAAGACGTTGCATCAGGATAGAAATGACCTCTTTGTATGTCAGAGCATACTTGAGCCTGTTCCTGATGATGATGATCAGAGGCAGGCACTCCCTGGATTTGTGCGGACCAGAAGATGGCTTGGGAGCCTACAAAAAAGGACCAACATGAAAATCAGACAAATGGAGAACTAAAAACAATACAGGTGCCAAAGCAAGAAGATTTTGTTTATACTTACAAAAGCTCCGCCAAGCTTGTCCAGCATCCAATGCTTGGGCGCATTGAGCCTCTTCAAGTGCTTCTTCAAACCCCTCGCCTGGATTGCAAAATAATAGTGATCAGAAAAGCACAACAAGTTATAGTAAAGTGCTATCATGTGCAACACATCCTGGTCCTGATTTCATCAGTTGTTAATATAAGATCAAGGCTAGATTTCATCAGTTGCTAAAACAAGGCTAGAGATTAACTGAATGATTCCATTTCAAACACAGGTCAGTGTCAAGTTATAACTAACTTCTACTGATTATTTAAACATGTAACAGATCTCAATTAGGCACATTGCTTGAAATCCATTCCTAGCAATAATAACTCATCATTCCTATATACATCCTGAAAGCATCATGTTTAGGATACAGATTGAATTCCCATGACCAACTAAACTATGTTCTAAGCCTCGTCCCATCCCACACAAATGGCCCCAGGAATCTAATACTGCAAACCACAAGTTCAGATACAGGCTTGAAAGGTATAATCTGGCTTTCTACTGAGATGAACCCTAAGGATCTAGTTGCCAACACGTGCGTCCTCGATCCAGCATGGATTGGTCCGACTTTTCGAGGAATGGATCGGTAAGTGATGATTGGCTGGTGGGATGTACTAAGCACAAAGTACTCACGAGGCAAACCAAACCGACAAAATCTAGAGCTAGCCAAATGCGCCAGCCAACCTTGAATCACCAGCGGCCTCTACGCACAAAGAGGAAACCCTACCGGAGCAGGAAGAACCGCGGAGCCAGAGGCACCTACAGCGGCGGCTCTACGCCGGGGCCAAACAAAGACGGCGCCGGCTACGACCCAGATCTACACGAAAGCGCGCGCGCGCAAAAGCAGGGAGGAACGGAGGGGTGGCGGCGCTCACCATGATTGAAACGTCGGGGTGGGTAGCCGCTCCTCGGCGCCGCCTGCTGCTGCTGCTCCTCCTTCTCCTTCCGCTGCGCCGCCGCCGCCGGGATAACGAGAGCGAGGACTGAGGTTGGGAGGGATATATATACTGCTGGGGTAGGGTTTTAGTTTGCGGGATTCACCGATTTGCCCCCCTGACGGGCCTTTTGGGCCTCAGCGCTGTAGTGCGGTGGCAGCAGGCCTAGGTTCTATGAAATTGGGCCCAGCCTTCATTGTCCAGCGACGATTTTTTTCTCTTCAGTCCTACGAAATTCATGCTATCGTGACATGAGCTCGATCGAGGCGATACCTCGTTTTGGAGGAAAATAAAATACGGGGCTTTTTAATAACCATTCTCTCTCACCTTTTTGAATGGAGATAGGAGGATTATATTTCTTGATCTCTGTCAAAAATAACCATGATTTTATAGTGGAATGCAAGTCTAACATTGAGAAATTAATTTTTCTTTTTTGCAAAGTGTGCATGCCGCACACGAACCACGACAACTTATGCTACAAAGATGTGTTTAATATATCATGGTCAATGCCATGTACCAAAGCAAAAATTACCTTACATTTATATATTGTTAGTTTTAGGAATATTTGGACCCATATTTGATGGCTCACATACTTTGTTGATTGGGTTTCAGATGTATTTTTGACTAATCGTTATTGTTTCACTGATATTAGCAAGCTAATTTAGGAGTATTGCATCTCCTTATCTGGAGCAGATGGGAAATGGAGTAGACACATCTACGGCCTCGAAAAGGCATGATTTTATTCTTTTAAGCTTGGTTCCACTTGTTCAAAGCTAAATGTTGCAGGCATCATCATCATGAAGTACATTTAGTGATCCCACCATTGCACTTATCATATACCACTAGTTGTTGGCAAGGGTTATAAGCAAACATCCCTAGAGTTACTAATAATATACACCACTAGCATGTTTCAATGCTTTCTCTAGTTGACATTAAATTGCATCTCTTAGCTCCCAAAAATGTCTATAGAGGCAGTGGCGGACCGAGGATTTCAAAGTCGGGTATGCACATAGACGACGGTGAAGACGAGCTCAAGTTGCCAGAGATGGTTAGGATGGATGGAGGCCGTCAGACGTGGCTAGCATGTGAGCAGCTTTGAGTTTGGCTTCAAATAAGAAGTACAAAATACTGAAGAATATTATTTTGAGACTTGAACTGAAATATATATGTATATCTCTACAAACTGTTAATTGCTTTCCTCAAAATGTTGGGTATGCCTGTGCATACCCAGGCACAACAATAGGTCCGCCAGTGTATAGAGGGGACTAGGGGGCTCAAGTCCCGCTACCCCCTCAGGACCGATGGAGCTCCAAAAGTGCCCCCACCCCACATACACCACTATCACCATTGCAATTTGTATTCATAAGGGGGTGTTTAAATGGTGGGTGAAAAGTTTTAAGAGGTATTCGGACACCAATGGAAAAATAAATTACTGATTTCGTTAGAAAACCGTGAGATGAATTTATTAAGACTTATTAATTCATCATTATCACATGTTTATGGTAGCACCACGTTCTCAAATTATGAACTATTAATTAGGCCCTTGCAAATGCCAATTAAACATTTTTTAGTCTATATTCAATACTCCATGCAAGTGCCCAAATATTTGATGTGATAAGTTGAAAAGTTTTGGGTAGGCAAAGAATATCTTCATCAATCTTCTCCTCTCATCAAATAATTGCTAATATACCTGATAATTTTATACTCCCTTTGTTCCAAAGTAAGTGTACATATTGTTTACCAAGTAGTCAAGCATTTCTAAGTTTGACCAAAAATATACAATTTTTTTGAGTAACAAATATATACAAAAATATTAAGCCTTATTTAGATGCACATGTATCTACGTCAAACCATATGTGTTGGAATGGATTAGAGTGTATTTTAGTTAAAATACACTCCACTCCAACACATGTGGATTGAGGCAAATATATGCACATCCAAACAAGCCTTTAATGTTATGTATAATAAATATAATTAAAGTGGTTGTCAGATATGTGTAAACTTATTTGAAGATATAAATATTGATAGTATTTTTTATATACTTATAAGTTAAATTTAAAAGGAGTTTGACACATCGATAAAGATTTTTTTAAAAAAAAAGTGTTAAAAACTTACTTTTTTTAAAAAAAAGTATTAGAATAGTTGGACAAGTTGTGAACTTATTTTTGGACACAGACTGTGTATATTTTGGCTTTAATTTTAAAAATAACTCTTCGTTAACCAAGAACTGGCCCGTACTTCACGAAAGCTGCCAACATAAAGCAGCTGTTGAATTGACAAGGTAGCGGTGGTATAAAAAGAGAATTTTAAATCAAGTATACCAGTGACAACAGCAATTTTTTAAGGTGATGACACTCCCATAGTCTCATGTTCCGGATTCAGAAATGAACAAAGCTGAAGCGCACCAACTTCTGTAACAAGATTAAAAATAAATAAATCTCACGATCAATCTTGTTGGCAAAAACTGACATATGCTAAGCCTGTCTAGCCACAAATTGCAGTAGATATTGTTGCATACTCCATGGTAGGATCAGACAATGAGACAAGATCGATGAATTTCCTTGATACCTGAAATCTGACTCTTGTTATACCTGAAGTATTCTGCTCCATTTTCTATCTCACATTGAAATTTGAGCATGCAAACGCCTACCACGCTCTAGGAGGAAACATGACAAGCATTGCCACAGTTCTGCACACGAAACAGGTTGCGCACAATGTTTGGCCATGATCCAAATGTACACAACGATTCATCAAAGCAAATCTGTTGCCACACAATCACATGAAATGTGGCAGCATTTCCACTCAGAAACATTACACAGAACATTACCTGTAACCTTGTTTGCTGCTAAAAAAATTCAAGCTTTATACTCAAATAACACACATTGGAATGGCGAACACAAAATCGAACTTCATTTAGCCAAAACTTTGACCCAATATACTCAAAGCAATCGTTAGGGATTGGAATTTGGATACATAGCATGGTCTGGTTTAAGTGCTAGTATTCTAGTAACATTAAAATTTGATGACAAGTTTTAACGACAGTATAAACTCCACAACTTCAGCATCCAAATAGGCTATGAGCAGATTTAGAAAAGAGACGTTCCCTTGCCCTTCTTGTCTCCACCAATCTCAAAATGCTTGCACCTCTGTGACACAGGAAGCAGAGAAGAGTGAGCAAAAATAGACAGAAATACCTGGTTCAACATGTTCAGCCCAAGATAAATGAGACGGTACCTTGATCGGGTGCTGAGAGTAGTGCTTGCAGCTCTGGCACTGCAGCTTTAGCACAATCTTCTTGGTGGTCTTGGCCTGAAATCACAACAATTGTCATAAACCAAAGCTGCGTACGCAACAGGCATTTAGAGTTCACAATTAGCTACAGATATTCATGTAAGAACCAAACAGACAACTGTATAAAGCATTGTGAGATCAATCATGTCATAGCACAAAGATATGTTTGAAACTTGAATTACCTTCTTGTGGAAGACGGGCTTGGTCTGACCACCATATCCTGACTGCTTGCGGTCATAACGGCGCTTTCCCTGGGCAGACAGGCTATCCTTACCCTTCTTGTACTGAGTAACCTTGTGGAGAGTGTGCTTCCTGCACTCCTTGTTCTTGCAGTAGGTCTTCTTAGTCTTAGGAACATTCACCTATATAACATTAAACAAATTGCACAGGTTGAAACATTTGATGGATAGGAGGCAAAAGATAAATAATTGTTATAGCAACAAATAAACCAATTTAAACTTAGGGTAGTTGTCCAAATGGCTGCATAAACAAGTTCAATATATAAATTGGAAAAAAAAAAGAAACTGAAAACTCAAATTGGATGGTCCTTAGAAGATATGCTTATGGTTGTCATCATGAGAAATAATCAGGTCTCAAATATTTCAAGCCATCATAGGACCCAGTAATAATCCAACAGAAGCATTATGCATTTAAAGTTTTACACAAAAGATAGACATAATCAAAGCATCATTGGTGAAGAATCATGCTTGAATAGAACCCTTCACCAGCACAAACAATCAGATAACCAGTCCCCACTATGCCTGAAGTAGAATAGAAAGGCCAATTTAAATTGCAACCTGGTCACAGCAATCTACCATTGAGCACATATGGCAACTGCACCCGCCTGAATTTTCAGATGGACGACAAAATGACTGAGATTGAAAATATTATCCCATGCACTAATTGACAGCTAGTACAAGATTATGACACACACGGAGAATTCCAAGCGCGTTTTACAGATAGACAGAACGTCTAAGCAGTGATTGCACTATGCCATCAGTTAAACATACAAAGTGGCACGACGCAAGCCAAAGGGCGAGCTGCAGAGCGAGCCAAGCGCGCTGCGCGCCCAAAATCTTGGCGCAGGAACCGATCCTGACTTGGTAGCATGCCGTGAATCATCTACCACCACTATGCGCAACACGGACACCCTACAGGTCCTACCGGATCAAGAAGAACGCCAGCGTGGCGCTACGCCTGGCTAAACAAAGACATCGGCGGCCCAGATCTACACGACAGCGAGCGGGTGAGCCGCAAATCAGCAACGGAGGGGGTGGCGGCGCTCACCATGGCTGCGAGCTCGGGGTGGGAAGCCGCTCCTCGGCGCCGTCTGCAGCTGCTCCTTCTCCTTCCGCTCCGCCGCTGCCGCCGCCGTCGGTAAACGAAAGAAACTAGAGGCTGAGAGGATATAATTTCCTGTCCATATATACTTGATGGGCCTCGGCGCATCAGAACTGGGCTCGGCCTGTAGTACATCACAGCAGAACTGGGCCTAATGAGGTTATAAATTGGCCCTGCTACGAAATTTATTTACTACAGTACATCTTCTTCATTCAGGAGGAGACAATTCAGGAGAAGCAATGGAGACATGAGGTCCATCGAGAATTCGAGATGAATGGCCGTTAGCCTTACGCTGTGCACGCTAGACCTTACATCACGTGAAGGAATGGAACTGAGACGTTAGTAGTAAACTTTTTTCCCCTTAAAACTCAAACAAGTGACGTTGTGTAGTAAATTTGGCTGAGATGTCATGGTGGCCTGCTGGACCGACAAGTTGTGTTAAAATCAGAAGGCCTGAGTTATGTGAATAGTGGCATCTAGCAATGCCGTTTCTCATTCGAGAAAAAAAAAACAATGCCGTTTCTCTAAAAAAAGGTCAATGCCGAAACTTGCGAGACTCCAAATGCTTATTGCTGCATCACATTATCTATCTATTTTCATCGGACTATATCGGGGAAGCAAACAAACATGTACAGTGCTAAAAACGAAATAAATTAATAATAAAAATTTTGGCTTCGCCCGGGTTCGAACCGGAGACCTTCAGTGTGTTAGACTGACGTGATAGCCAACTACACCACGAAACCTTGCTAGTCTGGTGGTTCAGAAGTATAGTTTTGTAGTAAAAGTAATTTCAATATGGGAGTACCAGCAGCCTACGGATGACATTGCCTGTCACCATGATATTGTAGGTTAGTGTAGTAGCAAAAATATTCATGATCTAAAAAATATGGAGATTTTGTTCTATCAGTCATCTCCTGTTGGCATTGCTAATCTTGTATCTGCAATTCCCGTACTCTCATCTCCTCACCACATTGTTGCCTATCTCATTTGATTTTGTGTAGGATGAATACGAAAATCCCTTCGTAAATTGCGTCAACTATGTAACAAGTAAGGCAGGTGGGATGATGCAGCTAGTTATATGCAAGAAACAAGGTGTGTGTTTCGAAAAAAAAAAAACAAGGTAGTATATATGCTGCTGCTCATCAGGAGAAGAAGAAAAAGAAGTGCCCCAAAGTTAACCTTCAAGGACCAGTCCACAATGGCAACTGCAAGCTAAGCAACGAGAACAACAAGAAATGCAAACTCATTTATCTCGGTCTACATGGTATTATGTCAATTTCCTTCTTTGCAGTCTTGAGACCTCGTACACCTATGACGCTAAGAGTACATCTGAATTCTCAGTCTGCAAATTGCTACAAAGAGTAAATCTCTCATTCTTCTAGAAACCAAGTGTTTGGATCTAGTATTCTAGTTCTCATTTTTTCCCTTAACATAACAGTGTATTGGCACACTCAGACCGCTAGATCAACGCAAGCATTCATCACACTTGGCATGGTGATTAGTTTATCTCCCTCCCAGTCTGAATAAAGTCTAGTTCCTTATGAGAACACTCTTCGTGTAACACCAATGTTGTGCACGTAACTAGCCAATAAACCATGATGTTCATGCAATAATCTCTTGGTTAGGACTAGGGAGTCCAAAGGAAGCATCTCAGGCTATCATTATCTAACAATGATTTGAGTACAGATACGAATCAGTACATAGCTCGTCGTCTGACTATAACATGGACATTTTTTTTTTTTTTCGAAATCGGGACTTCACCCGTTTTTCTTTAAGAAGAAAGGCCAAAGAAATGCCGAGTTACAAAGAGGTTCGCAGGTAATCCTAGGATTACCAACGAAGCTCCAACACATAAACACAAAGCAAGAACATGGAGAGGGGGCACCCTCCAGCTAACAACCCCAAGAACTGAGCCTAATACAAAATATATCTCAACACCTAGGTAGCCGGCAAGACACGGCGGCAAAGCATGAAAGGAGCCTAGACCTCGAAACGGAGACGCGTCCTCGGTGGCAAAGCACACCACGGCGGCAAAGCAGACACGGCGGCAAAGCATCCGCATCCTCGGTGACAAAGCGAACTCCCGACGGCCAAGCATCCGTCCCTCAACTCGGCGAGGTCCTAGATGGCTAGAGGGGGGTGAATAGCCTATAAAAATTTCTACAAACTCACTAAGCAAACTTCGTTAGATACACAAACGGCGGAAAGCAAGTTTTGCTTAGCATACTAGATGTTGCAAGCCTCCTATCCAAACAATTCTAGTAGGTGATCACTAGCACAAACAATAGCAACTAGTGGCCAATCTACACCAGGCCACACAAGCAATTCTACCCACGGGATTTAGTCTACACGGAGACGCGTCCTTTGCAAGAAAGTAATCAAAGTAATACAAGAGAGGGTAGGAGCGTGTTATACCAACGCGTAGAGTCGAGGTTGCCAATCACCAATAAGATGAACAATCAATCACAATCGGCATACCCACGAGACAAGATGAACAAATGCGGATGTTCACGCCCGAACACCCGACTAGATGGCTCGGTGTGACCCTCAAGTCATCCGTCAAGACCCACCTCGAGGTACTCAACGACACGCGACTAGGATGCTCTTCGTGATCAACGGCCAACATGCCGAGACGCATCCTCTCGGTGAAACACCGGCTAAACCACCCACAAGTGCCACTAGATGCCCTCAAGCAATGCAATGCACTAGGTGATCTCTCAATCTCACTTTGGATTCACAATCAAGCAAGAGAGATGAGAGGGAGAGTGTTTCTTCGGCTCAAAGGATGAATGAATGAGTTGGGAGAGCCAAGAGAGGGAGCCAAGCACGGCCTCCCATCTATTTATAGACCCAACACTTCAAACTAGCCGTTACCCCCCACCTGCGGCCAGCCGCCGACGCGTCGACGCCAACCGCGTCCGGCCGACGGAGACGCGTCCGTCGGTGCCGGGCACGCCGAACACGGCTCCTCCGAGTCACTTAGGGCCAAAGCCCATCCGGCGCAATAGAAAATATGGACCGAATCCGCCTCACGAGGCTCGGCGGGAGGAAGAGGGACCAAACCCATCTCTAGGAGCCGATAAGACTTCCCTCTTAATAGTGCGGCTATCGATCCTAAACCACTCCACCTCTATGGTGTCTTGAGTGCAAAACAAAATGGCCCTATCGGTTATACCTTTGCCTTGAGCCCATTTTGTTCCTCCAAATGATATGAACACTTCACACCATCATGTGACCGTCTCGATCCATCGACCTCGACTTCACTTGCCCTTCACCGTGCATCGGTCCATCGGCGCCTAGTCTTAGCTTCACCATCGCATGGTCCTTCACTCCCAAGCCTTGACTAGCCCTTCCCTTCAACACCGGTCCATGGAGCCAAGCATCGTCTTGATCTTCATCTTTGATCACATGACACGTGTCATGCTTCATATTCAATATGCTCATCATGGGGACAACCTTTCTCTAAATCAACCACTTAGATAGACAAGGTTAGTCCTAGGTTTCATCAATTAGCCAAAACCAAACTAGGGACTTTCAGACGCGTCCTCGGTGGCACAGCGCACAGCTCCTCCGAGTCACTTAGGGCCAAAGCCCACAGGACCACGACCGAGGAGGATGTTCACCCAAACGCGGCAAAGCATCCACCCAAAACAACCACGACTACGGCTACAACAACCACTAGCTAGGCAAACCTAGATGAGGAGAAACACGAAGCGCAATTAGGCGCGCAGCAAGGCAGTTGGAGCGACCAAGGCGGAGGATCGTCGGGCTGTAGAGATTCTTCAGCAGCGCCTTCAAGAAGGTAGGTGGTGACGCCAAGGACGCCAACGCCGCTGGCCTTAGAGAGCTAAGGCGGGGCTTTCACCCAGAATCTGGTGGTGGTGGCAGGAGCATGAGACTCAGAGATGACGCCTTCAAGAAAGAGTATGGCGTCAAAAGACGTCACCGTCGTCCGCTCGACCACGTCGAGCAGGGCATTCGCCCGGAGTCCCATGCATCCAAACCACACCAAGGGATGAGCGAACCGACGCCGTCCACGCCACCACGGCGTAGAAGACGTACTGCCAGGGCAGCCGCCCACACCACTGCGGTATGAGACGACATACGCAGCTGGCCACGCCACCCCAAGGCACCACACACCCCGCATGCCGGCCACCAGCGCATGACGCGACAACAGGTGACCGGCGGCACCAAGACCAGGCAGCGAGCCCCGGGGAGCCAACCGCTCCACCAGAGACGGCCGCCGGCCCCAGCAGCCGCGGGGAGCAGAGGCCCGGCCACCAAGGGCACGAGCCAGCAGCAGCCCCCACCCCCACCAACCACCACCGCACTGGCAGCCCAGCCATGGCCGGCCACAAGCCGAAGAGCAGGGGGGAGGTCGGCCGGCCGACCAGATCCGGGGCCCAGAGGCCCGGATCCGGTCAGCCCATGCCCAGCCCGGTCGCGGCCAGCCAGGAAGAAGGCAGGCCGGTCAAGGCGCCGCCAGACGCCGGCCCCGTCCAGGGGAGGGGGTGCCGACTGCCATGGCCGCCGGGGGAAGGAGACCCCAAGCACCGGATCCAGGCC
The DNA here is from genome assembly GCA_018135685.1 of Themeda triandra. Taxonomy (NCBI): domain Eukaryota; kingdom Viridiplantae; phylum Streptophyta; class Magnoliopsida; order Poales; family Poaceae; genus Themeda; species Themeda triandra. The sequence goes on from JAENPR010000472.1 coordinate 375,418, forward strand.
GCAGACGGCCGGATCTGCACGCCGTGCAGCCGCCGCCGTGGGCCGGAGCCGAACGCCGCCGGAGGGGTTGACATTGGGGGGGGGGGGAGCGTGGGGGTGGAGGGAAAGGAGACGCGGACGAGGGGCCCAAGGGGACGCCGCCGGAGAGGAGGGCGGCGACGGCGGCCGGAAGGAGCACGGGCGGGGGGGCCTGCCGGCGGTGGGGGTCCGCTCGAGGCCGTTGCTCTTTTGACCGTAAAGTCGTTTCTTTCTCGACTATAACATGGACATGGCTATCATTAGTTCATTACCCAAGCATGTTGATCCATTCCCCTGTTGTGTGGATACATCTTTTGAGCTTAGTGCAAGACTGAAGCTTAGAGCAAAGTCTTGACTGGAGCAACGCCCTGACCGGTGCATTGGCCACGAACGCAGTCCGTGCTCACCAAGCCAGCGCGCTGCCTGGAACGCCCCAATCGAGCACTAGGCACGCGGCGCGCGCAGACCACTGGCCCGAGCTCCCGGCGACGAGCGTGTTCATGACAACGGTGCCCTGGCGCAGTTCTGTACGTCCAACTCCAACACCGACTGCTGGAAATTACATTTAAAAATGATCGATAGGAATGCAACAAATAAATCGTAATAGGAGTACATAGATGACAACAGGAGGAGGCGGTTGGTTTAGGTTCAGAATACGGATCGAAAACAGCAACCCGACGACTTGTTTTTGTGTTGAAAAAAAAAAACGCGGCAAAAGAAACCAAAACGATCTATCCATCCATCTCTGCCCCCGATCGACGTGTGCGCTTATAAATAGCGGAAACGCCGCACACTCCAACCTCTGCCTCCAACGCGCGCGTGCTTGCTTCACCGTCACGCACGCACGCCCGCCTCCGACGATCCACATCAAACCAAAGACGATCGTCGTCGATCCACTGCATCTCATCTCGACGACATGGATTCCACCGACAACAAGGCTTCCATCGCCCTCCTGCGCCGCCTCCGCGCCGGAGGCGACGACGACGTCCACTTCGTCCACCGCATCGACGTCTGCACCGCTCCTCCCGAGGTCCTCGTGGCTGATCTAGAGCCAGTGCCGGGCACCGGTCTCGACGACGACGGCTACAGCAGGATCTGGTACTTCTACCACGCCAAGAAGTTCAAGAACAGCCGAGGCGACACCAGCGGGCACAGGCATCGCGCGGTCACCGGCGGCGGCGGCGCGAGATGGCACTCGGAGAACCGCAAGGACGTCGAGGGATCAGGCGGCGGCACGTTCTGCTCCTTGTCATACGGCCTCAAGACGCATCCCTCCGCTCCATTGGACAGGTTCGGGTGGTGTATGGTAGAATACGACTTGCCCGCCGCCGACGACAGCAGCAACTACGTGCTGTGCAAGGTCTATCGTTCGCCTCGCGCAAAAGGGAAGCCGGCGTCGGCGTCCTCCTCCACCTCCAGCAAGAAGAAGCAGACGGCCAAGAAGAGGAAGGCCGACGGCGGTGACCACCCCGAGGCGCCGCCGGCCAAGTTGATCCAGCAGCAAGAACCGCAGGTCCACCAGAAACCGGTCTACTGCTATCAGCCAGAATACGAGCAGGAGGTTGCTGTGCAGCAGCCAGCAGGTCCAGGCGGCAACTTCAGCTTCAATTTCAACATCGGAGACATAAACTGCTACGTCGACGAAAGCATGCTGCGAGACGAGCCAGAGCCGGGACAGCCGCAGCCAGCAATCGCAGAGCCGGAGCATGACGGCCGGTTCATCCAGCTACCGTGTGGTCCGGTGTTGGCCGCCGAAGCCACCGTCGGAGATATGCTCGGCCCAGGGATTGCCGTGCAGCGAGGCGCAGAGCACGGCGGCAAAGACTTGAACATGGAAGAAGAGTTCACTGTTGATAGGTTATTGCGAGGTGAGCCGCAGCAGCCGATCGTCGAGCCGCCGCCGGGGCAGCATGGCGGCGAGTTCATCCAGATGCCGTTTGGTCCAGTGGTGCCCGCGGTGGCGGAAGCCACTCTTGAGGATATGCTCGGGCTCGGCCCTGAGATAGTGTACGGCCAGTGGAGCGGCGGCAGGACAACACGAGCAAGTATACCATGGAGCAGCTACTACGACACGCCGACGACGAGTTCGTTGCACACAGGATGCAGCAGCCTTCTTCAAGGACCTGATCACCCCCGGCTTCCATATCTGACGTGTTGACAGGGCTAGCTAGCAGTAGAACTAGCTGCTGTGTGTTCTAGTTAAAGCTGCACGCAAGTTTTTGTGCATCAAAGTGTAGCTATGCATCAGATGGAGACAGAATCGTCTGCTTTTTCCCTGATTGTAATGAGATAATATAAGAAGCAAGTATAACTGATGATCTGTTTTTGCAAATAATTGCCTTCGTGCAGACTTTGCACTGAGTATATATATGATTTTGAGTACAAATTAATCAGTGCACGCATGCATGTAATGATGATTCGTTTCTATTGCTTGTAATAAACTTGTAATTCAGCGTTAGTTCCAATCAGCAATTCAGCATGCGTTGTGTCACGACGTTAGTTCTAGCGCTTGACTCATTGCGCAGATGCTGCAATCATAGATGTCCATTTTAAATTTTGTTCCTCCGGAGTCCTATGGCAACATGTCTTTTTCGCGACCAGGACTTCCCCCTTATTTCATTAAGAGGGGAAAACAAAGTTACACGATTGCCATGTTTTGGTGGCAAGTTGCCAACAAATCGTCGCAACAAACACTTGCCTAGCTACTGGATCCTCTAGTGTTTGATTACATTGCAGCTATGTTTTGAGACAAAGCTTCTAAAATGGCTGACACCGGCGCAAAGCCACCAACTAACCATGGTTTTGAATCGTGAGTGCATTTCCAATGAACTCGTCGTGTTTGAATTTGAACCCGCTTCTTAATCTCAGGGCAGGGATCCTCTGTTCTTTGCAATCATGCTCACCACAACCACTATCAGTGCAACACTGGAGCTCAGAAGAGGAGGAATCCACCCTGACGGATGCCATATATAGGAGCTCAGAGAAGAGGAGGATTCCAACCTGACAGTTGATGTATTGTGTTTCTTGCCGACTAATGCTGCACGCAAGTTTTTGTGCATCAAGTGTAGGTTTGCCTAGCCGTAGAGAGATTTACCATCTATGCATGGTATGCATCATACAGTGACAAGTTTGTTTATCGATCTTCTCTGCTCTTGTTACTGATGATCTGTTCTTGCAATTGCCTTCCTGAGGACTTGCACTGACGCGTGTAATAGCCATATCCATTGCCTGTACTAATAACAGACATAATTCAGCGCGTGAGTTCAATCTGAATGTGTTACGTTCGATACTAAACCTTGCGCTTGCCATGTTCAGAACGATCCACCTGGCTGATTGTCCTCTTCTCTGAGAGTAAAGATATTTCAGTCATCGTGTTTGCTACCATTAGCGTTGTGACGACTGAAGATCATCCCTTCCCCTTCGTCCAGCTTCTATTAGTCAATCTGAATCCGTCGTGACGATTGAAGTATCTCTAGCAGTATTGCTAGATATTGTACGGGGGGCTGGCTGATAGAGATTCTCTATTTAGAATAGCCAAATGGCACCAATAACACTGGCAGTTGACCAGAACTATTTATTTGTTTTGGCACGATGATATCACGGAGCAAGATCAAGATAATGTATGCTTGCTTTTGTACACCAATCGTATGGACTCAAGACATATACTACACATCTACAAATTACGTAAACAGCCAGCAGAGAGAAACAGCGCTAGACTCCACAATCGGCCACACCAAGGTAACCATGGGTCCATGGCCACCGCCACCACCACCTCACAGCTCCTCGGTGGCCATCTATAAAGAGACTGAAAGTTTGCTGTCAACTTCACTTCTGCAAAAGAAATGTTGACTTTTTTGAGATTAAATAGAGTTCAGGAAAGCTCATCCTGCTCGTCCAGGTTCTGTTAGTCAATCTGAATGCGTTGTGACGACTGAAGAATCTCTAGCAGTACGTATTGCTAGATATTCTACGGGGGCTGCTAGAGATTCTCTATTTACAATAGCCAAATGGCACCAATAATACTGAGAATTGACGAGAACTATTTATTTGTTTTGGCAAGTTGATACCATGGAGCGGGAAAAAGATTTACATATAATCATATACTACACAGCTACAAATTACCCAGCAAGCAGAGAGAAGTAGCTAGACTCCACAATCGGCCACACCACCAAGACAACCATGGCCGTCGCCACCACCACCCCATTGTTCACCTCCCAGCTCCTCGGCGGCGGAGTGCCGCACCAGTGGCAGATGGCCTTCCTGGCCCTCCTCCCTGTACTTCTGGTGTGGTCCTACCTCCTCCTTACCAGCAGGAGCTGGAGCAGGAGCGGCAAGGACGGCGGGGCGCAGCGGCTGCCGCCGGGCCCCGCACAGCTGCCGGTCCTCGGCAACCTGCACCTGCTGGGCTCGCTGCCGCACCAGAACCTCCGCGAGCTGGCGCGGCGGCACGGCTCCGTGATGCTGTTGCGGCTGGGCACGGTGCCTGCGGTGGTGGTGTCCAGCGCGGAGGCGGCGCGGGAGATGCTCAAGGCGCACGACGTCGACTGCTGCAGCCGGCCCGTCTCGCCGGGATCCAAGCGCCTCTCCTACGACCTCAAGGACGTCGCCTTCGCGCCCTACGGCGATTACTGGCGCGAGATGCGCTGCCTCCTCATCGTCGAGCTCCTCAGCATGCGCCGCGTCAAGGCCGCGCGGCGCGCGCGCGAGCAGCAAGTGGACAAGCTCGTCGCCGACCTCACCCGCGCGGCCGGGGCCCCGGTGGCGCTGAAAGAGCACATCTTCGGCCTCGCCGACGGCATCATCGGCACCGTGGCGTTCGGGAACATCAATGGCACGGACTGGTTCACGCACAAGGAGCGGTTCCAGCTCGTGGTGGAAGAGGGCATGGACTTGATGGCCAGCTTCTCCGCCGAGGACTTCTTCCCCAACGCTACCGGCCGCCTCGTGGACCGCCTCACGGGCCTTGCTGCCCGCCGTGAGCGCGTCTTTAGGGACCTCGACGCCTTCTGTGAGATGGTTATCGAGCAGCACACGGACCCGGCGCGGCCCGAGCTGCCCAACAACGGTGGCGACCTCGTCGACGCCCTCATCAGCCTGTGCAAGGAGCACCGCGACACGTTCCGCTTCACCAGGGAGCACGTCAAGGCCATCATCCTCGACACCTTCCTCGCCGGCATCGACACAGTGGCGGTGACGCTGCTGTGGGCGATGTCGGAGATGATGCGCAAGCCACAGGTGATGAGGAAGGCGCAGGACGAGGTGAGGGCTGCGGCGGGCGCGGACGGTGGCAAGCCGCGCGTGGAGGCCGACGACGTGTCCAGGCTCCCGTACCTGAAGATGGTGGTGAAGGAGACGCTGCGGCTACACCCGCCGTCGACGCTGATGGCCAGGGAGACGATCCGGGACGTCAGGGTGTACGGGTACGACGTGCCGGCCAAGACGCGGGTGTTCATCAACTTGTGGGCCATCGGTAGGGACCCGGCGAGCTGGGCGGCCGCCGAGGAGTTCCACCCGGAGCGGTTCGAGGGCAGCGACGTCGACTACACCGGCGCGCACTTCGAGTTGCTGCCCTTCGGCACCGGACGACGAATCTGCCCGGGGCTGGCCATGGGCGAGGCCAACGTGCTCTTCGCCCTGGCCAACCTGCTTTACTCCTTCGACTGGGCGCTGCCTGAAGGGATGGCGCCGGAGGATGTGAGCATGGAGGAGGTCGGCGTGCTCACGTTCAAACCCAAGACGCCGCTGGTGGTGGTGCCCACTAGGCACCAGACGACAGCAGCACCCGGCGGCGTATGTAGTGTAGTACTGGCCGCCGTCGGTCCGTCGCCGACGACTGAATAGGCGTGCCATCCGGCAGTCCGCGGTCAGGGTTCTTGGTGAAAAGTCTATTGTTTGCATACATGTATTGAACTCAAGACTATGTTGGTGTAATCCTGATGCTATCTGGACTGAAACCGAGTCAACAGGGTCAGCAGGAGCAGAGCGGGAAGCAGGAGCTCAGGTTGATGAGTTTGAATTCGGGCACATGGCGGGAACGGCAGTTCACGTGGTGACCACGGTACAGAGCGGGGAGCGTCGAGTCAGTTGCGGAGTAGCAACTTGTATCGTGTGAGTGCGTCGGTTTAGATGTGTGAGTTGGGTCCATTAGCTACTGGTATTAGTAGTGTGTGTGTGTCAAAGTGTGGGTTAACACACGATAGAAGGGGAAAAGGGGCACCGTCTCCTGGTGGTCAGCCGGACGGTTACCAAGTGTTCATCGCGTTCTTGTGCTTTGATTCGCCCGATTCTTGTTGCAATCGATTGCATAGGTTAGCCACGCCATAGATCGTGTGATTGTGATCCCGGTTCACCCCAACAGACTAGAGCTCAGAGCAAGCCTTGACTGGTGCATTGGCCACGAACGCGGTACGCGCTCACCAAGCCCGTGCGCGCGTGGCCCGGAACGCCCCGATCGAGCACCAAGCACGCGGCGCACGCGGACCACTGGGCAGCCGAGTGCCCGGCGACTAGCATGTTCATGGCGACAGCGCACCGGCGTGTGGTGTTTTCTTAGAATGTGCATGTGTTTTTTTTTAGAACAAGTTAAGTGTCTTGCGAGTCCAACATCATATCATAGCAAGATAGCATTAACCATGAGTTGAAGACAACCTAAGACACCGTCGTACGGTGGAATGAACTAGTTGTATTAACCAAGAAACTGGTGCGCCACTAAAAAGAGCGATGATCCTAGTCGAAGATAGACGGAGCTGTGCGACATGCAGCGATGGAACGCTCAGGACGTCAACGGCGTCGACCGTCCCCTGCACGCCATGGCCTTGGGGAACAGCTCGCGCATGGCCGTGCGCTTTGAGGAAGACAACGATGGACGTTTCATTGAACCTGGTATATTTTGTTTAATTTAAGATGCAAGTAGGGGGCTCCTTGCCCTTTCTGATTTTTAAAAAGAATAATTTTTATTAATAAAGAAAGTCACATCAAAAGAAATAATATTTTAAATATTTTTTTGACAAATCTTAAATAAATTTTTGAATCAGATAAACGGTCAAATTTAGTGTCAAAAAATAAAATGTCTCAAGACTGGTAGTATTTGCTGTAAATTAATCGTGCAAGAAATCTCCATCAATCGGACAGGAAATGAATCGAAAAAGGAGAGCCAAAATGAGATGGTCTCTTTCGTAAAAATAAAATAAAATGAGATGGTCTCCATCGATCGGACAGGAAATGAATTGAAAAAGGAGAGCCAAAATGAGATCGTCTCCGTCGATTGGACAGTAAATGAATCGAAAAAGGAGAGCCAAAACGAGATCCCATCGATGCATCCATCGGCCTGGCCTATATTAGCGTAAGCACACATCTGCCGCCATCGTGTGCCCTGTGCGTTTTTTTTCTTCACCTTCACGGCTTCACACCGCACGTACACGCCGCCACGTCCATCCAAATCGATCGTCGATCCATCGGCCCCGGCATCAACATCATCTCGGCGACATGGATTCCACCGACAACAAGGCTTCCATCGGCCTCCTTCGCCGCCTCCGCGCCGGAGAGCACGTCCACTTCGTCCATCACGTCGACGTCTGCGCTGCCGTTCCCGAGATCCTCGTCGCCGACCTAGAGCCGGTGCCGGGCACCGGTCTCGACGACGATGGCTACAGCAGGATCTGGTACTTCTACCACGCCAAGAAATACAAGAACAACCGAGGCGACACCAGCGGGTACCGGCAGCGCGCGGTCACCGACGGCAACGGCAAGGGCTGGCACTCGGAGAAAGCCCCCGTGGACGTCGAGGGATCCGGTGGCGGCACGTTCTGCAACCTCTCCTACGGCCTCAAGATGGGGCGCTCTGCTAAGTCGATCGACAGGATGGGGTGGTGCATGATCGAGTATGACCTCGCCGCCGCCGACAAGCAACAAGACGAAGCAGCCGCCGATGCCAGCAACTACGTTCTCTGCAAGGTCTACCGCTCGCTTCGTGCGAAAGGGAAGTCGGCGTCGGCGTCCTCCAGCAAGAACGCCTCCTCGTCGAAGACGGCCAAGAAGAGGAAAGCCGGTGGCGGTGACCACCCCGAGGCGCCGCCGGCCAAGTTGATCCAGCAGCAAGAACCGCAGATGCACCAGGAAACCGGCTCCTGCTATCAGCCAGAATACGTGCAGGAGGGTGTTGTGCAGCATCCAGCAGGTCCAGGCGGCAACTTCAACTTCAACTTCAACTTCAACATTGGAGACATAAACTGCTACGTCGACCAGAGCATGCTGCGAGACGAGCCGGAGCTGAGCATGCTGCAGCACCCAACAATTGCCGAGCCGGAGCATGACGGCCGGTTCATCCAGCTACCGTGTGGTCCGGTGTTGGCCGCCGAAGCCACCATCGGAGATATACTCGGCCCGGGGATTGGCGTGCAGCGAGGCGCAGAGCACGGCGACAAAGACTTGAGCATGGAAGAAGAGTTCACCGTTGAGAGGTTATTGCAAGGTGAACCGCAGCAGCCGATCGTCGAGGCGCTGCCGGGACAAGCCGGCGAGTTCATCCAGATGCCGTTTGGTCCGGTGTTGCCTGTGGTGGCGGAAGCCACTCTCGAGGATATGCTCGGGCCCGGCCCGGAGAGCCAGTGGAGCGGCAGCAGGACAACACGAGCAAGTATACCATGGAGCAACTACGCGCCGACGACGTTGTACACAGGATGCAACAGCGTTCTTCAAGGACCAGCAGATCCCCTCCAGCTTCCTCCGTATCTTATGTGTTGACAGGGCTACCTAGCAGAACTAGGTGCTGCTTGTGTTCCTGTTAAAGCTGCACACAAGTTTTTGTTTTGCGCATCAAAGTGTAGCTTCCTCTAGCTGTAGAGATTTACCATGTATCATGTATGGTATGCAACAGATTCGTCTGCTTTTCCCTGCTTGTAATGAGATAGAAAAGTATAACTGATTGATCTCTGTTCTTGCAATATAATTGCCTTCTTGCAGACTTTGGTTCAGATTAATCAGTGCCAGTACTGACGCGTCACGCATGCATGTAATGATGATTCGTTTCCATTGTTTGTAATGAACTTGTAATTTAGCGTCAGTTCAATCAGCAATTCAGCATGTGTTGTGTCACAGCGTTAGTTCTAGCGCTTGACTAATTGTGCTTGTCTTCTTCTCTGAGAGTTCAGATTATTCAGTCAACGTGTATTCTACCGTGCATTAGTAATTTGTCTCTGCCCCTGTCGACTGACGACTAGCTCCATTGTGGAGATCATGCAAATATCCTATCCCTGTGTAAACGTGGAGGACCTGCTGGACTGGTAGGCAGCCATGCAATAGTGACCGGCCAGGTGGAGGAGGTGGGCGCAGGCCGACCAAAAACAATTTAACTCTACCAAAGAAGCTGTTCGTGGTGCTAATAAAGCCAAAAACGAAAATTGTTTCAACACATGATGTATGCAAGTTATTTTGTATTCAATTTCCTCCAAATAATGACGTTTTCCAGTTCGTAGAAAGGGGTGATAAGCTATCAGTAATACTAGGTACTAGCACGTACACTACATACGCAACCTCGGCAGGCAGATGAGACACTAGCAGGTGTACATATCAGCATATGCATATCCATGGTCGTGTTACGTGGTGAGGGCATTGGGCAGCGACGACTGCGTGCCGAGGACCTTGCCGCCGACGTCAGGGAAGCACTCGTGCCCCGGCAGCGGTCCCACCTGGCCGTCCCTGCCCACCTGGACAGGGTACCTCAGCAGGTGTCCCATCGTCTCCTCCATCTCCGGCGACACGTAAGCTCGCCAGTTCTCATCCGCCATCTCGTTCACCCGCCGGACGCACTCCTCAGCCTCCGGCCGCCGGAACCGCTCCTCCACCGTGCCCAGGTGCTCCGCCCACAGTGACATCCGGTACCCGTGCACCTGCATTGAATTGAAGACAAAGAGAACTAGCTCGCACTGCATTTTTTTTTTTTTTTTTGGGCGATCACGCCTAGATCTCTGGTACTTGGATCAACAAGAAAACCTGTCCGCGAGGAGGAGAGCCTGCGGTGGCGACGATTCCAGCAGCAGCTCGGCAGCTGGTGTAGTGCGGCTGGTAGGCGCCCATGGCGATCTCCGTGTCCCTGGAGCCTTCCATGGACCTCTGGTTTATGTTGGCCGATCCGATGATGACGTACTCGTCGTCCACGACCATCCCTTTGGAGTGCACGTAGATCATGAACCTCCGTTGCTTCTGGGCCGCGTGCTGGAGAGGTAGGTTTCAGAAAACAGATGGACAGATGAAAAAGACATGGTCAGACATCATTCATCATCAAGTCACTTTGCAATGTCAATATATATGAATTGATGAAATGGCGTCTGTTCTGTTGTACCAGAGAGGAGGTGTCATTGCATAGGGTCCTTGGGGACAAGTCATCGCCGCCGGCGAGCTCACGTTTGCCAAGGCAGTAGAAGTTGAGGTAATCCTGAGGGTGGGCATCAACAAGACCCTGGCTCTGAAGAGCATCTGCCACGATCTTGTACATCATAGACATTGTTTGGCCCTTCGCAACAGTACATAATACATGTTAAATTGTTAACACATCATGTCATCATGCACCAACTTTTAATTTCAAGAGAAATGGTGTGCCACTATGCTAAATATGGGCTGTATATCCATCCAGAGTCTGATTTCAGTTCATAATAACAATGCAGTGATAACTATGATGGGGGAGAACTAGCAAACCTGCCAAAAGAGGATTTGCTGCATAGGAGCCGTGGTTGGGATGCCTTCAGGCCACATCGGTATCACAATGTAGACTGTGAATCGCTCCTTTTCCTTGATCTTGCTTGCGATCTTCAAGGCCAGCTCAATGGGTATTAAATTATCAGCACCTGATCTCATGAGAGATTATATGTATTGCCCTTGTTATTTCACCGATTGACTATCAAATTATGCTGATATATACTGTGACTGTATACAAGCAAACAGCATTCTAATTTTGCTGAACAGGAAACTAAAATGTGGGTAATGTAATACTATTGGTTTTGATTCGAAGTAAATAATTTATGAAAAAACAAACATTAGCTTCGGTTGCAACTAGACTGAAACAACATGGGGGCAGTTTCTGACAGATCCAGTTGTATTTTACCTGCATTTTTACATGAATGCCAGCAGAATGACGAGCCAATGAAGTACTGGTTCTCAATGTATATGAAGCGCTGTGCAGACCTGATAGCTTTCACATAAGCACTGTGTATACTCCTGTCAATCTTTAAATTCTTTGCACAAACAAGATTCTGCACAAGGTACATAACAGCTGCTGATCATCTGGCGGCAAATAAAGTGCCACAGAACCACTTAAAATGGATATTAGTTTTGTTGGTTGCATTCATTATGCCCACTTATGAAAAAAACAGCAAGCCTAACCTGTGATTCTGCCTCTTGAACAAGTTTAGGAAACCCCCTTATGGATCCTGAATCAATTGACCTGAAAACCTAGCAAAACACCAAAATAAGGAAAAATAGTATGATTTACATGGAACGTTTCTGATATCAAAACTATGTCTTATACCTGTACATGCCAATTCTCTGGGTCCTGTTCGTCACAAACATGCGCATTCGCTTCGCCTGTAGATGGTGAAACAATCCATGACATCCGGTTGAGTTTTATCAGCGTGTCATAGTGCCAACTTGCTACTTTCTTAAGGTTAACTTTCCATTTTGTAGATTTCCTCCATCGCTGTTCAAAGTTTGTCAGTATATCATAGGCAGCAGGACCCTCAATTTTGCAATGTAAATCATGCCATGGCTGTCTTGGTCCATAGGAATTAACCTGCAAATCAGAAAAGAATGCACTAGTGCTAAACATTTGATTTTTTTTAAAAAAAATGGTAATACTGTATATTGCGTCCATCGCTATATTTACACTAAAACCTTTTTTTCAGTTCTTAGATCTATTTTTTTTAGTGCATGAAGAGAGAAACTAGGATATCTATAACGATCCAAAAGAATAATGAACAGATGAACTCACTGGAAATGTAGGATTATGGAAGTCCTTCTTGAAGACAGTATCAAGATCTTTGAAAAGCCTATGTTCAGGTGTATCATATCTGCCGTCACACAAGTCAAGGCCACCAATGAAAGCAGTGATTTTGCGATTGTTTCCAGCAGCTTGTGAATCAACAGTCACACATTTCTGATGATGTGTAAACAAAGTCCCAACAACCTGCAGAAAAGGAATACCTTAACAATTTTGATAACAGTGTAGGCAGGTACATGCTAAAAAATGCAGTTCAGTTCATTTTAGCAGTATATACATTGGGAACGAAATGGAACCCTCACCTGCTGCTTGAAAATGCTGAGTTTATTGCTGGCATAACGAGGAACTAGTACACAGTGTACACCGGAATGCCTGAAAAACTTCTTAGTTTCCTCATCATGTGTGTGCATGACTCCATCCTGCATTCAACCTAAAACATCTCTATCAGACTATTCTTGAACCAAGCAAAGGGTGTTCTTCTTTCGTTAGTGACAATTTAATGAAGAACTTCCTGAATGAAGAAGAAACTTTTAAAACCATACCGTTTTCAAAAGGAATTTGTCATGCGACGTCTTGTCGTCCCAAATCAACATCACGACGCGGACTCCCTCATGGACCTTCCCCTTGAGGAGCTCCCCGAGCGTCGGCGGCGCGTCGCCAGGCAACGGCCTGGTAGGCTCCCTGACGAGCCTGACGGGGTGGTAGATGGACCAGCCGACGACGTAAACCAGGTGGTGCGCTTCGGCGATGGCGTGGCAGATGTCCTCCCAACACCTGCCGTGCTCGTAGACCCTTCCACCGTCGATCTCTATCGCAGGCAGGTTGCCGCCGGCGACGTGGGCGTCCTGGTACAGCGTGACGGCGCCGCCTCGCCGGAGAGGGAAGTAGGCATTGGGCACGCCGGAGTACCGAGGTCCAGCGCCGGCGCCGGCACTGTACAGCGGGTTGCCGCCAATCGGCTCGTACCGTATGGAGAGGTGCAGCTCGGGCGCGGCGTGCCGCCTCGGGGACGGGGAGTGGCCGCCACCGCAACCGCTGGCGCCGGCGCCGTTGCAGTGGCCGGCCTCGACCGGGAACCAGCCGGCGACGGGTGTGCCGGAGACGAGGGCGGCGGCGGGGACCGCGGCGACGCCGATGAGCTGCGCGCCGAAGACGTCGTTGTCCTTGACGTGGAACTCGACGCGGGCGGCGGCGTGCGCGACCTCGACGCGGAAGTGCTCCTCCCAGCGCGGGTTCTCGGTGTTGGGGATCACCCGGGTCTGCGCCACCGTGGCGCCCGCGACGCAGACCGAGACGTAGGGGTCGCTGGTGATGATCCGCTTCTTCTTCGTCGCCGTGGGCCTGCCGCTGCTGCTGCCGCCGGTGGCGCCCCCGCCCCCGCCGGTGGCGCCGAAGGAGCAGGAGGCGAAGCAGCGGCGCACCCGCTCCGACATGATGTCCATGTTGGGCAGGCACTTGGCCTCCACGATGCGGATGTCCAGGTCGCCGTGCAGCAGCACGGCGGGCTCGGCGGGCTCCGCCGAGCCCTTGCCCATGGCCGGACCACCAAGGGGTGGCCGGGGCGCCGGGCGCGGAGGGAGACCAAGGAATCAGTGCGCTGGTCAGAGCGCGTGGCTGGCGGATCGCTGTCAGAATGTGGCTAGGCTAGCGCGCCATGACGGCGCTGGCCGGCCGGCCGACGACGAGAGGCGTGCGGGGCGGGGCGAGGGGCGGAGCGAGGACCACAGGGTGGCGGAGCGGTGGCGCGCGCGAGATGCGGGGAGGAAGAGAGGAGTGACGACGAACGGAATGGGGGAGTTGGCGCCGGCCTTGCCGCTGCCATTTTTGGTTGGCGGTTCGCATGTCGGCATGGCGCGTGCGGGTGGGCGGTTACCCGAGGAGGCATAGCGTGGGCGGACAAGGTGTTTGTGCGCCGGTGGGTCACTGCGGTGTGAGACGCGCCGGTGCACGGAGGACGGTGATCCCCATCCCGGGGGCCTTGGAGTTTGAACCGTGCGCGCCCGTGACTGACTCCAGGCCGCAAGGAACGGGCGGTGCGGTGCCAACTGCCATGTCCATGTGAATGTCCCGATCAACCTGCTCTGCTGCTGCTTTCGATGTCTTCTCCTCTCATGGCATGACGTTGTTTAACACTAGTTTTCGCTAATCGATGTGTGCCTAAGATAAAGCTGGATTTGCATTGGCTACCGATGCAAAAAAACGCGATCCACCATGATGCCTGTTTGCATACGCCCGCTGGTCAAACAAATTTGTAATTCTATAAATTTGAATCGGCTCAAATTTTGTAATGTTCAACTAAGTATATAGAAAAAAGGATCAATATCTACATCTCCAAAGACTGATTAATCAATATTCATTCGGTACCATAAATGTCAATATTTTTTTATAGATATAATGAAATTTAAAATGCTTTGATTTCTCAGAAAATGAAAATTGTATCCGTTTCATGCCAACGGGAATAGGGGGGGAAACGAGAATTGCGCTGTCTTTCTGGAGGGAGACGGTTGCGATCAAGAAAGACGGAGACAACTCAAGAATCAGGATAATGCAGCAGGCAAACAAGTGCTAGTGTGCAATTTGCATCTAAAAAAAGTGCTAGTGTGAACACTCACAGGCTTAGGCAATAGCCCACAAAGGCACAAACGGGTCGTGCAATGTGTAAATGTATATACTCATGTAAGGAGCAAAGCATCCTGAGAACAAGTTCACATGATGAAAAATTTATTTCCGGTCACCAAGCCACCGTTTCAACGTCAGCTTGCAAAAGCTCTTTGCCAGGGGTCATCGGACATTCAGACCACAATTGGAATAGGTTTGCAACAAAACTCTCAAGTGAGGCGAATCTAACTTTAATGACATACTATGGCCACAGGTAGCGCAATATCCAGCATGAAACAACCAGTACTTCACACACTCCAAAACTCCACCGAGATGGACCGATCCATCGGTAAGGGTTTACTTGTCTTCTCCCTGCCAAAGGGCAATAAAAGGGGACGTCAATAACAATATATACAAGCAAAGCTTCACTAGCACTACATTCTACCACCAGCACCAAATTCATAATCATCACTTCATCACAGCTAATTTTTCCTATAGTTCACAAAAGGACAGCAATACAAAACTACACAGATTATCATCACTTCACTTCATCACAGCTAATATGTCTCATACGGTTTTGCTGAAGCATACGGGACCTGTTCACAACTCATGTGGGATATAAAGTAACACAGAACTATATACCGGATTGCACAAAATGTATCTGACCTGGATATGATCATCTAAAGGATTTCTGATAGACAAAGTTTTAAACATGCTTCTAGCCTTCTAGATAAGATAATCAAAACAAATGAAACACAAGCAGTAGCAAAATATACTACTACAAGAATCCATAGTTACAGAAGTACTCCTCCATACACTGGTTCTGTGCTCTTGGTTATAGTTACTTTTTTTTGTACATCCATTTTCTATTCTGAGATTGCACAAGTGGGTACTTATAACAAAGCATCCCACAAATACGCTAAGCCAGTTGAATTCAGAAGATCACGAGAGTTCTTCTGAAATTGCTAACTATGCCAGAGATTAGATTTAAGTCCCAAAACTGGAAGATAAATGCAGCAGGCATTAGGCAGGCTATATCATTTGAGAATGTAGACGATCATATTATCTGTGAAATAATACACCTAATGAATAGTTAAAATCAGTATAACTTGACTTTCATAATCAGAGGAAGTGAGTAACTCTAGCAAAGACACAATGGTCAAGCAAAAAAGAGGGAACCATCTCTCACAATTTAGTAGAAGACTACAGTAGTTATGCAATAATGACATTTATACCAGTCAGCAGGGAATTCAAGCGCGATTTAAGGGAGAATGAGAGAGCAATTACTTCAGACTGAGCAGAAGGAATAGTTGAGACTTTGGGTGACCACTTTGGAGGAGCACCATTGAATAAGTATGAACATTCAGTGTATGCAGCTCCTATCCCCACACCAGCTCCAAGAGCAACTGATGCCCAGCGAGTAGTAGGGCTACCTGAACAAACATATAAAAGGTCCGCATGTCAACAAATACAAATTGAATAGTCACTATACCAAGCAAGTAAAAAAAGTTTTGCCCCTTGAAATTAGAATTTTCTGTGTATGCCTATCAATGATTAAAAAAGTTACAATAATTTGGAAAGTTAGGTGGAACTAGAATAGCATATTACAGCTTGATAGACATATCCAAAAAAAAGTAGACAGCTAAAGTACGTCCAAACCAAAAACAAAAGACAGTACACTGGAAATAATCTCAATTCATCAGAATATAAGGACTTGAAACATAAGAGGCATTATAGCATAAAAGAAAGAAGTGCAATCCACAAAAAAACAGTAAACAGACTGATTTTTTTTTTAAAAAAAAAGATAACTTCTGGAAAAAGTAGACATTACAAGTAAAAGGGTTGCACATTATAACATAACGAAGACATGAAACTAGTTCACAATCATATAACAAATTTTCAGATGGACTTTAACGATCACCCAGAACAATACATATATATGCTAATGCTGTGTGTAGTAGTATAGTTGATCGTCAATTTCAGTGGCAAACATGTTTGAGCCAACAAAATTATAGGATTCACTGTTAGTAGCAACCTAAATCATCAAAAGTCATAACACAGCCTGTGCATGTACTGCTTACAATTAAGCATGAGCAACACACTACCTCTGTCCCAAAAAGAATGCAATTCTAGATGCATTCTTGGTTAAGGTCCCTAAAGTTTGACCAAATATATACATAAAAAACTAATATTTATAACACCAAATAAGTAATACTATGAAAATATATCACATGAAAATTCTAACAATGCTCATTTGACATCACAGATAATGATGCTTTTTTATACATAATTAGTCAAACTTGATATACGTTAACTTGGTACTGTGGTAGAATTGCATTCTTTTGTGGGCGCAGGGAGTAATTGTCACCGTCACGGCCAAGCAGCTCACCATTCATCTCATTTCTATTGATATCACTTCAAACAGATTACATATAATCTACACTAACAATCTCAATTATACATCCATGTCCTTCGCAATCAGATGCCACAATTTATATGCAGCGCAGATCTCTAGACAACATGTGATTCAGCACTAAAAGAGAAACTGCATTCTGCAAGAAGGTTGCTATATCTAACTTCGTTATACATGTTAGTAGGGTAATCAGCACTACAGCAGCAGGTGTGAAGCACCCTAAGCACATAAGTTTTATTAGCAACCAAAGGCATCACGAACCTAACAAGGAACACAGCCACAGGTAGCACCCTCCCCGAAAGCAACATTGAGGCGATGAGGCAAACATTTCAACATCCCCCCATTCACCAAGTTGAGTCTAAATTTTCCCAGAGTGCAGTCTATTGGTCCAATGCTCTCCATACCATCCAATAAAATTAGCCCAAGAGAAGTTCAGTTGCACATATAGAGCATATCACCACCTTGACGCCAATAACACTACAAGCCAACTATGTAACTAAAATGATCTATGTTGATCATGGAGACAGGCAGACAGCAGGACATTAGAGATCTATGCTATGCTACCCTAAAGCAATCAATATGTCAGGCACAATGTGCAACGCGATTGCATCAATCTGTCCGCAATCCGCAGCATCGGGGCAGGCTGGTCAAGATGGAGCGCAGGCACGAGCATCCACGTCGCGCTAACCCTAGAACAGCAGGCACACCGGGCAAGCAATCCAGCCAGCGCCAGGACACCGAGCGAGCAAGCAAGCCGCAACCAGATCTCACGCACGAGACAGAGCGCAATGGGGGAGGGAGTATCCTTACGGAAGAGGAGGAGGCCCGCGAAGGCGCCGGCGACGGAGGAGTAGGCGACGCGGCGGATGGAGAGGTCGAGGCACGCGTCCCACTTGGCGTCCAGGTCGTACCGCGGCGGGATCCCCGACTTGGGAGGCGGGGACGAGGTCGCCGACGCCGGCGCTGGCGCTGGCGCCGGCGGGGTGGGGGTCGGGGCGGCGGTCTCGGGCGTCGCCTCCGCCATGGCCGAGGGTTTCGCGACACGAGGAGACGGGCCGACGCGACGGGAGGGAGGAGGCGTGGAGGGGCGGACCGGCGGAGACAGCGGGGCGGCGTGCGCTCTGGACGGGGATGCTTGATGCGAATGCCCTGCCTTTTTTGGGTCGGGTCGGGTGCCCAAGCTGGTCTGCCAATTCGGGCCGGGCCACGCAAACAATTGGGCCTGTTCTACTGCTTGCCGCTGCTGCTGCTAGAGTTTGATGACACGAGGATCAAGACTGGAACAGAGGAGGACGTCGATCTCCGGCTGATTGTTGGAGCGTTAGCATGCTCAAGTCGTGTTTATAAACCATGGAAACCAATTGTAGCTATTATAGAGTGGATTATCGGCAGTTCTAGAGCGGTTGATGTGACTTTAGCGGTTCATGCGCACACGGTGGAGGCCACGATAGAAGTTGGTGTGGTTATGTCAGAAGTACATAGTGGCGGTTTAGGTTTATCTCTAAGTTCCTTGGTTGATGTCATGGATGTCTATGAAGAAATCCGGCTTTTTGATGGCATCGTTGCTCAGTCGGGGCCTCTAAGAAGGTTTGTTGTTGATGTGCTGATCTATACTACGATGCTTTTGAATCTAAACTACATCGTTGTGGAACATACTCGACATGGATCTGCCAGCAGTCCACAGATCAATCTTCAACCTAAGCTACATGGATGTACAAGATTGCAGATTAGCTTAAGGTTCTTACGATCTCGTTGGAGGTGGTTTGGTCTGCTAGTTGATTTCCTGGCTGGTGCCTCATATAGTGCTGCACTGTGAATTTGCGCTGCATTTGTGCTTGTAAACTTGATCTACTCATCTACATATTCCTTTTGTGTTGGGATTGAGAACTGTTTAGCCTGAAACCTATTTCGATGAATACTAGGTAATAATGCTAATGGCTCGACATGTGTTTCACAACACCCAGTATTGATACGATCAATGTCAATTAAAAGAAAAAGGTAAAAGCCCACATGCTAGTATATTTACCGCATAAAGCTTCTTCCATATTATGTTTCATGTGGTTTTTAGTGATGTGGCCTCGGTTGTTTTACCTCTCTTTCATGTGAAAGAATACAAACCATCTCTGAAGATGATTAGAGCAGCTATTTCTCTATTTGATCAAACATGGCATCCTTATAACACCTCGACCTCGACCAGCATATGTAACGAATTATTATTATCATGGAATAAGCACTGTATTGCCAAAAGATCAAAATCTCATATCGAAAATTGTTTGTACCATGCGACTTGTGTGTTGTGTCCTCCACTTAACAAAACCCTCCAATTGAGCAAACCTGCAATGGAGACCCAAAAAGAAAAAGAAATCGTCGACAGCAGGATTCGAACCTGCGCAGGCAAAGCCCAACAGATTTCGAGTCTGTCTCCTTAACCACTCGGACATATCGACTTAGTGGTGAACTAAGGGAGAAGAATAATATATATACTCTGTATCCGTTAAGTTCACTGTTTTTCTCTCTCTCGATCTGTTCACTTGTTACCATTATCCTCTATTAGCGACAAGAATGGATCGCTGACAGCTGATGAGTGATGAGATTGGATAGCACTGCCTGGTAGTCATGAACAATCCAAGCGAACATGGGTGCTGACGCGCTGTGCGTGTTCGCTTTTGCAGTCTCACTATTGCCTAACAGTCAGTTGAGAACAGAGGTCATTCCCGTTGCCAGGGATATAGCATGTTTGCATGATCTTCCACGACGAATCACAGCAAGATTTTCACAGAAGCAGAGCCAAACTGACTGACTGACACAAGCTGGACGAAGGGGAAGGAATGATCTTCAGCGGTCACAGCCTAATGAATTCATGATAGGATTACACGTTGACTGACGGATCTGAACGTACTCTGAAGAAGGCATTGCAATGCAATGCAAGCAACCTGGTCGGTCTGGCAAACGCAAGGTTTGCCGTTGAACAAAACACATTGCATGCTGAATTGCAGATTGAACTAAAGCTGATGAATTATAAGTTTGTTACAAAGCAATCGAAACGATCATTACATGCGTCGGTGAAAAGTCATCAGGAAGGCAATTCAGCAATTGCAAGAACAGAGTTACATCGCATTACATTTTTCTTTTTATGAAAGGGCGGCAAAAGCTTGTC
Source organism: Themeda triandra (assembly GCA_018135685.1). Taxonomy (NCBI): domain Eukaryota; kingdom Viridiplantae; phylum Streptophyta; class Magnoliopsida; order Poales; family Poaceae; genus Themeda; species Themeda triandra. The sequence goes on from JAENPR010000472.1 coordinate 395,593, forward strand.
ACCGTCAGATGCATACAAATACTGAAAACCGATAACAAACTGACTCTGAACAACTGATCGCATTACATTACAAACTCCATATTTGTCAACTGTATTACAAGATGCATACCATACATGGTAAATCTCTACAGGTAAGCAAAGCTACAATTGATGCACAAAAACTTTGCGTGCAGCTTGATTTAGTCAGCAAGCACACATCCAGCAACTAGTCCTTGTCCTTGAACTTGAAGAAGCCCTATGCCCCTGTCAACACATGAGACAGGAAAGCTGAAGCCTGGAGGGGATCATGTCCTTGTCCTTGAACTTGAAGAAGCCCTATGCCCCTGTCAACACATGAGACAGGAAAGCTGAAGCCCGGAGGGGATCATGTTCATGTCCTTGAACTTGAAGTCCGCTGCTGCATCCTGTTGCAGATGTGTACAACCAGCTCGGCGCGTAGCTTCTGCAATCTCCGTACATCGTCGTCACTGGACCGAGCATATCTCCGTTGACTTCGGTGGCCAAAACCGGACCACACGGTAGCTGGATGAACCGGCCGTCATGCTGCTCTGGCTCGGCGATCGTTGGCTGTTGCACTCTTGGCTCTGGCTCGTCTCGCATCATGCTCTCGTCGACGTAGATGTTTATGCCTCCGATGTTGAAGTCGAAGTTGAAGTTGCCGCCTGGGCCTGCTGTCTGCTGCATGGCAACCTCCGGCGGCACGTCCTCTGGCTGATACTGATAGCAGGGCGTCGGACAGTAGGCGGTGGTATCCTGCTGCACCTGCGGTTCTTGCTGCTGCATCGACTTGGCCGGCGGCACCTCGGGGTGCTCACCACCGCCGGCCATCCTCTTCTTGGCCGTCTGCTTCTTCTTGCTGGAGGAGGACGAGGACGTCGACGCCGACGCCGGCTTCCCTTTTGCGCGAGGCGAACGATAGACCTTGCACAACACGTAGTTGCTGCTGTCGTCGTCGGCGGGCAAGTCGTATTCTACCATACACCACCCGAACCTGTCCAATGGAGCGGAGGGACCCGTCTTGAGGCCGTATGACAAGGAGCAGAACGTGCCGCCGCCTGATCCCTCGACGTGCTTGCGGTTCTCCGAGTGCCATCTCGCGCCGCCGCGGCCGGTGACCGCGCGATGCCTGTGCCCGCTGGTGTCGCCTCGGCTGTTCTTGAACTTCTTGGGGTGGTAGAAGTACCAGATCCTGCTGTAGCCATCGTCGTCGAGACCGGTGCCCGGCACCGGCTCCAGATCAGCCACGAGAACCTCGGGAGGAGCGGTGCAGACGTCGATGCGGTGGACGAAGAGGACATCGTCGGCTCCGGCGCGGAGGCGGCGCGGCGCAGGAGGGCGATGGAAGCCTTGTTGTCGGTGGACGAAGCCATGTGGTGACCGAGATGATGTTGTTGCTGATGGATCGACGACGATCGATTGGGTGGACGAGGAGGGGTACGTGCTGCGTGAAGATGAAGAACGAAGGCACACGTTGGCGGGCGGCAGAGCTGGGAGAGTTATATTGTCCAGGCCTTCCGATCAATGACGTGGTGTCGGATCGATGACTTCGCTTGTTTTTGCCGCGACTAATTTTCCCCGTTCCGTGCCCTGCTCTGCAAAAACCATGCCGCGATTAATTTTCCCCGTTCCGTGCCCGACTCTGCAAAACCTGCCGCGTGAAAATAGGGCGCCCGGGCGCCTCCGATCCCGTTGGTTTTACAACTAGAATCATGGCGCGCCGCCACCTTCATTCCATGCCCAAGCAAGATGCCCATCTCCCAGCTCAGGCGCCGGCGTCACCATGAACACGGTCATCGCCGGGCTCTCTCCAGCCAGTGCTCTGCTCGCGTGGCGCTCGGGGCGTTCCGATCCGGGCCGTGCACTGGCTGGCCGTGGCTGGCGCGGGCAACGTTTGGCGGCCATGCATGTATGCCAAACCAGGAGCGCGCCATTCCCCTCCGGCAGTCGGTTGGCCAGGGCGAAACACACGTTGGCTTTGCCCATGGCCAGCCCCGGGAAGATCCGTCGGCCGGCACCGAACGGCAGCAGCTCGAAGTCGCTGCCCTCGAAGCGCTCCGGGGCGAACGCCTCGGCGGCCGCCCAGCTCACCAGGTCCCTGGTACCGTACTACCGTACCGTCTCTCGGGTCTTGGCCGGCACGTCGTACCCGCACACTCTTACGTCCCATGTCGTCTCGCTCTGCCCTGCCCTGCCCTGCCCTGCCCTGCTGCTTGGTGGATGGATTGTTGAGCCGGCGGCCAAGAGCTGAGCGAGCTCGAAGGAATGAAAGAATGCGATCTGGGTGGAGAGGAGAGATGCTTCCTGTTCCTGGACTGGATAATGGAGGATTAGCCGGTGGGCATCTCTCTTGCGGTGATTAGTACTGATTAGCCTTGACCTTGACGAGGAGATTCGGGGGAAGCAATGGTGAGGAGAATGGGACTAGGCGAGGAGACAGACAGGAGATGACTCAACTTCCTGACCTGTTCTTGTCCCTAATCAAATTGCTACTCAAAGCATATCTCTTTTAGACGAAGGAGCCGTGCAGCGGCGCCATTTCAAAAACCGGGCACCGAGGTGGTTCTTTCCATACAACTCCTTGTTACTATCAAGATTGAACTATTCCTAACACTATCTACTTTGCGTGTTGAATGGTTAATTGTTGGTCCGTCCTTGTACTTACCATCAACATGATTCTTTTCTTAATTTATTTATATACTCCATAAATGGAAAAACAAACTTTTATATTCCTTTTACTCTATATTATAGAAGAAGAAGAAAAAAACAACTCGTGTACATAGTCGTAATCTATAATCTATAACTCTTGTATAGACGAACTCCACTATCTATTTCTCTAGGCATGCAACGCGTCCACCTCAGGATCCACTATCAAACTATCTATTTCTCTTAATGCCATGCATCCACCTTAGCAATCCCTTATCATTTGTCATTAACAATTTATCTTGACATAAAAAGTACACTTCACTTTTTATTCGTGCTTCATGCCCGCTGCAACGCACGGGAAATCCTCCTAGTGTATCACGTTTCCTTCCCTCGAAAAGTTCTGTACAATACTGTGTCGTCCCTGTGACAACTGTTCGGTTCATTGTCCTTCTATTGCTACCTAATTTTAATTTTTTGTTAGACACCAAGGTTAATGGCAATAATTGTAAATCAATCGAGTCCTTGAGACCTTGATACACAGGACATAAATGAAAGAGCCTTTTTCTCCAGAGCCATCAGAAAAAACGCCATTCTCGTCCAAACCACTGAAATTTTCAATCTTTCGCTTGTGCCCAAGTTCAAAACTTTTGTTTCCCGTAAGCCATTCCGTCCATGCTCCGCTTGTTTTTTGCCGTTTGGGACCTCTGACACGTGGGTCCGGTCAATACAAATGTCCTAAATACCCTCCTTTCTCTTTGTGTCACTCTCACCGACAGGTGGACCCCAATGTCGGGTCCATCATCAACCTCCAGCCAGCCCCTATCTCATCTGCGTCAATGGGGAGGAGGGTGGGCCGGCAGCCAAGCGGCGGCCACAGCCGCGGTACGGCGCCCGCATTGCTTCGGCGGTGGGCATGACCGTCGAGGGCGCGTCGGTGGAGGAAAGGAGTAGGGAAGGTGGCGGCGGGATTCATTCGCCAAGCTCCAGATCCGGTGCGCCCACACCCCCGGCGATGAGCGACTCAGCGCGTTCCTCGCATGGCGGCGGCGGCTCCATCCCCTCCACTCCCGACGCCTGCGGCCTCTCCGCCGCCCCGGCCTCGGCCCTCTCCCCCACAACGCGGGCGACGACGCGTCGAGTGCCGCTGCCGCCCCGCGTGCCGTTGGTCGGCGGCACTTGCGGTCGCGCAGGTTCCACGGCTTGGAGGCCGTGGCCATGGCCTCCTCCTCCTGCTGCTGAGACGGCGTCGGTTGCGGAACCGGCGGCGCTGCAGGCTCGAGTACCGGTCCCCGAGGGTGCGGCGGCTTAGGCGGCGACGGGGGCGGGGCCGGCAGGTGGAGGCGGTCGGCGGCGTCGTGGAGGTGGCCCATGAGCTTGGCGCGGAGATAGCGGGCCGGCTGCGCCAGGCGCCTGGCGCAGCCCCGGCTGCGGCGGTCGGCTCGCCGGGGAAACGAACGTCGAGGCGGCGGCGCGGCGGTGGAGGAAAGTGAGGAGGTGCGGGTCGAGGCAGAAAGAGACGGTGGTGGTGCGGTCGTCCGCGTCGCGGTTGGGGATGAGCAGCCTGACGCGTGGGGTCCATTTGTCATTGACAGAGAAAGAAGGAGATGGTGGAACTGTCGTACATCCGACTTAGAGGGCATTTAGGACTTTTTCCAATGCATTTTGACACCGTTATGTAGAGAAGTGGACGGAATGGTTTGAGAGAAAGAAAATTTTCGAGTTTGGGCACCAGCGAGAGAATGAAGATTTCAGTGGTTTGGACGAGAATGACGTTTTTTTAGTGGCTCTGGAGAAAAAGGCTCTAAATGAAACCCAAGACTGCCCATGCATAATTACCAACTAGATGCCATAATAAATCCTAACCAACAAGGTACCCAAATAAGCTCCCGTCATCCAATTGGCTGCGAACATGCATTTCATGGTACCCTTGACCAAGTCAAGACCTTAAGCACAGATTCCTAAAAAAGCTAAGACATGTCTAGTGACATGCAACTTAAAGATACAGTAACAGAGGCTCCATTGGACCAAAAGAAATCTCCATTAGACAAAATTCTTGTAAAGTACTTAAAGAAAGATAATCTGCTTATTTAACAACAGATCAAATCCTTTGACTGCAAATCACAACATTGTATGATCTATGACAAGCTCTTGAGGTTAGGGACCAGAATAAGCAATACAACTTCATTCTTTCAGTGCAGATGGCTGTCCAGAAGAAAGCCTCTCTGATCTCGCCTTGTTAGCCTTCTCCATATAATCTTGGTGAGATTGATGCTTTGCCCCTACAACGAATAGACCACATATTTAGGAACATAAATTTCTTTATTTGTGCCTGTAAGAAAAACTCAAAAAGAAACCAGCCACCCAATGAGGCAGCGATCTGACAGCAGCCAGATAGATGACAGTCTCTCCTTTCCAAATTATAATAAGATGTTTTGGATTTTGTAGATACATCTCTTTTACTACATATATAGACATAGTGCATATCTAGGTGCATAGCAAAAGCAGTGTATCTATGTATCTAGAAAAGCCAAAACGTCTTATAATCTGGAACAGAAGGAGTACCATCTAGACAAGTGCTTATTAGGTCTTTGTATCATTGGGATATACCATTTCTCCACAACACAGGAACACCCTTGAAACAAATGTGGTGGCACTAATTTCAAAATTTATCTAGAACAGGTAAATTGTATCAGAAAGGAAAACAAGAAGACAAGAATAATCTGCAGTCATCACTGCCTATACTAAGCACATCACTTCTGATGTCAGTGTGGATCAGTCAGACCAGCCCACACAGCTGCCGCATGTGCATGTGCATTTTAATGTCAAGAACAAAATAAGAGAAAAGTTGCATGTAGAAATGCTGCTATTGGGATACATATGTACTACGAAAACTAGGTGAAATTTTCTCCTTGTGTTATATTTGGTTGTGCATCTCTAGTTCAAACACAATGCCATTTGGCTATTTTGGCTTCTTAAACTATGTCATTTGGACATCTCTTTCAAGCCATGCAGTTTGACCACAGTTATCCAGTTTTGAACTAATATCCTCAACAATTTCACAGCATTAAGTTGACTTGAACATCATAGCAACGTGATCCTAACAAAAACCACTTTAATATGGGCATTGTCAAATATTTACGGTATTTAATTTTCAAGTTCGCAGATGATTAATCTGATTATCTGAAGGCCCCTGACACTAGAAATTGTATGGAGGGGAGCTCTCTGACACAAAATCCAATGGAAATACTAACCAATATATACTGAAAATCCTATGAGGAGTACCGACTACCAACCCTATAGTTGCACATATAAGTGCTCCCTCTGCTAAAAATATATCCTACTTCAGAATATAAAGGGCGTACCCTGTGCAGAGAGCTCCCACTCTGTGGGGTGTCTAGGGAAGGGTGTCAGTGGCAAGCCTTATCCTCGCCTGTGCAATGCGAGGAGACCGCAACTCGAACCTAGGACCTTCCGGTCACATGCAGTAAGACTCTACCGCCTGCCCTTCATCCCACTTCAGAATATGTAAACAAAAATTACACTTTAACACGATGTTACTAGTATTATTTTTTTAAATTTTTTTTTGGATGTGATGATACATCTAAACATTTTATTAAAATCTAAACAAAAAGGTTAAGACCAGACTACCGGACCATCTGATGTCCAAAGATCTATTGTAGAATCAATGAAGTATTTCTTATTTGCTTTGATTATACCATTTGATGCCAAATAAAAAGGAACATAAGCAACAATGAAAGACATGTTTCTGTTGTAATTTGTAAATTAAAAATGTTTTTAGCACTTCATGATGTCAAGGGATTGTTTCTGAATCCAAGCCAACAAACACAATTGTGCACTGTGCTTCAGATATGTAGCGGCAGTGGTTAGATTGAAACTGAAGTTCCATATTATGCAGAAATTACAATTGACGGTTTTGATAGCCAAGGTTAACAATCGCAAAGCATCAAAGTGGCTTCTCTTGAAAACTTCACAAGAACTATGCAAGGCTTAAGTCAACCTTTGAAGACATTGTAATGTTTCATAAAAGGAAGATAGGTATGTCAATAAACCATTGACAGTGAAATATTCCCTTAGGGATGGACACTATCATACTAGATACTTTCATAAAGATAAATAGATAAACTCATAAACCTTGCTAAAAATGTTTTTATCAGAACAACTATATGCTTCCCCTAAGTTCAGTTCTGTCTATCATGATGGAAGAGGGTGATTTATTTCACATTATGCATAGCAAACTATAACTTGAACAGGATAGGTATGCCAAACATAGTAAAGGTACAAATTCACTACCCCAGCTTTATTCAGTAAATGGTTGCATGTTCTGCTGCTTCACCCTGGAGATAAATGCATACTGTTCTCTAAGCTTACAACTTTGCATACCCACCATGAAATGTAGAAGATTTCAGAAACACACACTGAATAAATCACTAAGCCCCTCACAAGTCACAAGTACATCAGTGGTCTGAAGAATTTGAACATGACATTTCCAACATGTTCCAAAGGAAATAACATCAATCGAACAAACGCAGACTAATCCCTTAGGTTTTAGGGCGGTGTGGGGAAAGGGATTGGTACCTCGGGTCATCAAGTACCACGGGACGCCGAAAACGGCGGCGAAGATGGCGATGCCGGCGAGGACGTGCTTTTTCTCGCCACTGTAAAGGTAGTGCTCCATCCGCACGCGGAAACCCCCGCCGCCAGCACTCGTTGCCTCTCCGCCCATCGCAACCGCCGGAGGAGGGCCGAGGGGAGGCCCGGAGGAGGGCCGAGGGGAGGCTGCCGTGCTCCTGCGCCGCCGGCCGCCGCTGCTGCCAACAGGAGACGAGAGGACGAGTCCGTGTGCGCGTTTTCTGACTGTTGGCTGCAGTCGCTCATCCCAACCGTCCATTTAGATCCAACCGTGATCGTAAATATCGCAGGCCCAAACAGCCGGCCCATCTCAGCTGCCATGGTCTCGCTACAGATCGGCAAACCGCCACAGCTCGTCGTCGTCGGCGCTCCCCTCCCGCCACCAGAGGCTGAGGCTCCCCTTCTGATGCCCTGTCAAATCAGAGACCCTGGCTCAGTGAGGAGCAATGCCAAGATGACACTGACGTCTACAACCATGCCAAGATGAGCAATGCAACTAGAGCTCAGTGATATTATTACATATATGCAGATACCCTATTCGATTAAAGGATGTCTCAACGGTGTGGACGATTTTCTTTTTGCCTTAGGATCTTATTTAATTTGGGTTAGAAATCTAGCCTTGCTGGAGTCAATATGCCTAATTTCGTTCATCTATAAGATCGACAACAAATGTAATGTCAATTTTGTTCCTAACTCTGAATGTCGGTGTGTCAATTTGTGATCCACTTTATAAGTTCTGAATCGTATACAATGTGCCTTGGTCATTAATTGATTGGTGTTATTTTATCACCTCTTACATCATGCAAAACTGAAACTAGGTATGGAGTTGTTCATTTTATACTGCAGCAGTGCAGCATTCATACACACTCATAGAACATGGTTATGTATTTGTGTAAACTAGGTACGGAGCATTCATACTGCCATGAACTACTGCTACCACCTATTATTACAGGTTCTTCCTTCCTTTCGATCAATGATTCTACTTCAACACTACAAACTGAAGAACAAGCTGAAACTAAGGATGGCAATGGGTCGGGTTCGGATCGGGTGGAGTCTTCGTGCAAACCAAACCCAAAACCCGAAGTCAAAGTCTAAAGCAAAAACATGCAGTTTATTTTTTTTTAATACCTCACAAGAACACACAAGGTCTTGTCTAGTCATATAGTTATTGCCATTGGTACCATTTCATGCTAAACCCAAACCAAATTGTAAAAATCCTTACCCCTTTGGCCGAGTTGAACTCCAAAAACCAAACGGATACCCGAAACCCACGGAAATATATAGACATATTCACACATAAATATACACATATCCAAAAAGGACATATTCATATATACACACACACATATTCTGCAATATATAACACATATGTGGCACAATGTATATATACCATTTGCAGAGTACAATGGCTTTAACAATAAGGCTTGTGGACGATTTATTTACCTCCTAAGAGGAAGAGGACCAGATGAGAGGCCCAGGGGGTTATTTGAGCGTTTTGCAAAGATTAGGGGCCACGAAACCCGGTTTTGTAGGTTAGGGGTTAAGTGTTCCACATATCAAAGTTCAGGGGGTTATGTAGACTTTTTCCGTTTGGTTATCGAACAACGAGGTACAAGTTCGTCTCTAGAGGGATATTTGACATATTTCCTCAAGATTCCGTGTCACACCTATTCTTTGAAATAGAGGGGATAGGAACTCGTCCCAGTTTAAGGTGGTTGCTCTGTTTTGGGTCTAGATGGTAACCGCGAGCACCAGAGCCGGAGGTGTTAACCAAGCGGCACAACTTTTGAAACATGTCGAAGGGTGCGGGGTATGGTATTTGGTACGTGGTAGTGCTACGGTCACTATTATCACATTGTTGCCTACCAGTCAAACAGATCGTTCCCGTTTGCAGGGATAGCATATTTGCATAATTTTAGGGTGAAGCTAGTGAATCAAGGCAAGATTTTCAGAGGATTAGAGTAAAAATTGACTGAATACAAGGTAGACGAGTAGGCATATAATGAGTGATCATCAGTCGTCACAGCGCCTTGGTAATGGCTGAGAGACAAGCAGGCAGCTCGATCGTTCTGAACATGGCAAGCGCAAGGTTTACCGTCAAACACAACACAAACACATGCTGATTGAACCCACGTTGAATTATAAGTTTATTACAAGCAATGGAAACGACCATTACATGCGTCGGTGCAAATTCAGCAGGAAGGCAATTGCAAGAACAGATCATTACATTACGAACTCGATATCTGTAAAGTTTACAGGCAGAGAGGATCGATGAACTTTGTCACCGTCTGTCTTCTGAATTCTGATGCATACCATACATGATAAATCAATCTCTACAGCTAGGGAAAGCTACACTTAATGCACAAAAATTCGCGTGCATCTTTAACCAGAACACCACACACATAGCGTTGTAGTTGTAGCTCTGTCAACACATGAGATAGGAAAAGTGGAGGGAAGATGATCCTTGAAGTGGAAGAAGCCCGCTGCTGCATCCTGCTGCTCCAGTTCCCGTGTACAACCAACTCGGCGTGTAGTTCCTGCAATCGCCGTACGTCGTCGTCGCTGGACCGAGCATATCTCCGGTGACTTCCGCGGCCAACACCGGCCCACATGGTAGCTGGATGAACCGGCCGTCATGCTCCGGCTCGGCGACCGTTGACTGCTGCTGTCCCGACTTCGGCTCGTCTCGCAACATCTTCAGGATGTCCGTGTACTCGTCGACGTTGAAGTCTTCGATGTTGAAGTTGACGCCGCCGTGAGAGTGCTCCGACTCCGAGCCTTGGCCTGCTGCCTGTTGCAGTCCCTGTCGTCCCTGTTCTTGGATGGTGAAGTCCTTGAAGTGGCTGCTGGGGCCTCTTGTCTGCTGCACGGCAGGCACGTCCTCTGCTGGCTGATAGCAGGGCATCGGATAGTAGGAGTCGTCCTGCTGCACCTGCGGCTCTTGCTGGATCGACTTGGCCAGCGGCGCCTCGGGGTGCTCACCGCAGCCGGCCTTCCTCTTCTTGGCCGTCTGCTTCTTCTTGCTGGAGGTGGAGGAGGACGCCGGCGCCGACGCCGGCTTCCCTTTTGCGCGAGGCGAACGATAGACCTTGCACAGCACGTAGTTGCTGCTGTCGTCGTCGGCGGGCAAGTCGTATTCTACCATACACCACCCGAACCTGTCAAGTGGAGCGGAGGGATCCGTCTTGAGGCCGTATGACAAAGAGCAGAACGTGCCGCCGCCTGATCCCTCGACGTCCTTGCGGTTCTCCGAGTGCCATCTCGCGCCGCCGCCGCCGGTGACCGCGCGATGCCTGTGCCCGCTGGTGTCTCCTCGGCTGTTCTTGAACTTCTTGGCGTGGTAGAAGTACCAGGTCCTGCTGTAGCCATCGTCGTCGAGACCGGTGCCCGGCACAGGCGCTAGGTCAGCGACGAGAAGCTCGGGAGGAGCAGCGCAGACGTCGACGCGGTGGACGAAGTGGACGTCGTCGGCGCCTCCGGCGCGGAGGCGGCGCAGGAGGGCGATGGAAGCCTTGTTGTCGGTGGAAGCCATGTCGCCGCGATGCTGCTGCTGCGCTCCGGTGGACGGCTTTGGGTGGACGTGGAGGCGTACGTGCGTGGGTGAAGCCGTGAAGGTGAAGGCACACGTTGGTGGAGGGCAGAGCTCGGGAGGGTTATATTGGCTAGGTCTTCCGATCAACGCAGGGATGGACGATCTGTTTTTGCCGCTCTCCTTTTTCTATTTGGATTCATTTCGTGTGCGTGGTGTCGGATCGATAATTTCGCTTGTTTTTGCCGCGACTAATTTTCAGCAAAATACCACACGGGTTGGGGTCCGTGCCACACCAGTTCCCGAACGCCACGTCGCCACGGCGCCGACGATGCCGTTGGCGAGGCCGGAGACGTGCTCGTTCAGAGCCACCGGCGCCGAGGCCCTGGCCGCGCAGCTGTGGTTGGCGACGAGCTTGTCCACCTGCTGCTCTCGCGCGGGCCACGCGGCCTTGACGCAGCGCATGCTCAGGTCAGGAGCTCCACGATGAAAAAGGTGTGCATGCATCTCGCTCCAGTACTCGCCGTAGGGCGCGAAGGCGACGTACTTGAGGTCGTAGGAGAGGCGCTTCGGTCCCGGCGAGACGGGCCGTCTGCCTCAGTCGGCGCCTTCAGCATCTCACGCACCGCCTCCACCGGTTTCATGATGTCTTTAATTTGTGCGTGAGGATGTCGGAGGCTCCACGCTGGACACGACCAGTACACCGTCGGCACCGTGCCGCCGCGCCATCTCACCGAGGTTATGGTAGAAAACACGATTACTGAAATATATATATCTGAATTCTCGGAGAAGACAAGCAGTCGTTCTGAACATGGCGCGTTTGGTTCTTGCCCTCGGGATGCCACGCCGCAGCTTCGACATGCCGCACCTGCGGCGCCAAATTTGTTTGCCTCAACTGTGGCATGATTTGGCATCGAAAATGAACTAAACACTTGTGCAAACTGCGGCGCCGAATGTGTGGCAAAGTACAGCGTGGTGTAGGCACGAACCAAAAGCAAGCATCGAACGCAACACATGCAGACTGAACTCACGCGCTGAATTACGTCCATTATTAGTACAGGCAATGGGAGGAATGGCAATTACACGTGTCAGTGCAAGTCTTCATGAAGGCAATTGCAAGAACAGACAATCATTTACAAGAGCAGAGAAGATCGACAGCCGAAACTTGTCACTGTATATGATGCAAACCATACATGGTAAATCTCTAGGGTTAATAAGCAAAGGTACACTTGATGCACAAAAAACTTGCGTACAGCATTAGTCAGCAGCAAACACACAAATTAGAGTTTTGTTATAATCACCTTGAAGTTAAAGATTACCGAAACCTAAAGCCAACAACACCCATCAACTTACACGATGAAAAAAAATGAAAAAAAAAATGCCCATACATTTGGAGTGGCTGCATATGTTGGCAATTTGGATATCTAGAAACAAATGTGTGTTGGAAACAAAACTGTACAAAGACAGACATCATGTACTTTGCTTGTGCATTGATCAAATAGTAGGCAGACTTATATACGGCGGACGTGCAGAACATAATCGCTAAGTTCAGGAACATATAGAGAAGACACCAAGAGGTTGGATGAGGGACTTGAATACCTGAAGATGATTAAGATCATGAAAATTAACTAAACGTGTGGTTCTATAGGAAGGTTTAAACCTGATCCTGTCATGAGGTTGTAATGAGTAGTTTCCTCTGACCCCGTCGGTATGTCTTTCAGAGTGAGGATCTCTGAGGCACCAAGCTGTTGGAAGCTTACTATGTTAACACTGTTTTAGGCTGTTCTCTTTTCCTAGTCTATTTTTTTTTCTTTAGACATGCATTTCCGTTTGTTCTTGTGTCAAAAGAAAATGTCTGTTTGATTCCATGTTCAAATCAACGATTGTCAGTCCAAAAAGTTGGGAGCTACGAATTTACACTATTTATCAAACGGGGACATGCTTTCAGACCATGCCAATGAGCTTGACCTCATCAGCCAGCCTTTTTGGATTCATGTCTCTGACCTGAACGATGGAGAGTCCATATGTGGCTTCCAGAATGAAACATAGAGCCTATGATGCATATATATCATACTACATGCTTGCCAGAAAGTAAGAAACATAGGGTAATACACAGACACTAACACAGCAACACACAAGTAAATCGTCGCACTGAACCTCCTTCCAGTTATTCCCACGAAAAATGCTAAGATACAGCAAAAAAGTTGGCTGTAACATGGGGCGACTTTGTTCATCAGCATTCTGTATCCGATAAAACCATCAACTGAAACTACATTGAAGACAGTGTTTCTCTTAAACTACTCCCTTTCCATGGTGGCGTGGGGCTGGGCTGGACGATCACTTCACTTCTTTTGTTTGCCCCCGACATTCAGCTGCTGGAGACCAAGCAAAAGGTCCCTGGAATCAAGGAACACCTTGTTGCTTGAGGCTGCAATGGTGTGGGCGATCTCCCTGGCAGCTTCAATCTGTCTCAGTGCCAGGAAAGCGGGGTTGTTGGCAATAGCTTGACCAATCAGCTCTGCACTCTTAGCCTCACCCTGTTCAAATGCAAGTCAAAAATAGAAAGCGATTCAGAATCATCAGGCTAAAAAGGTAATGATGAGGGATGGTATATACACAACTACATACAGAGATGTAAAGAACATTGTCAATACACTGAAACTACAGGCATGCATTTAACATCTCGAAGGAAGTAGATTAAAGTCATTGCATTTCTTTTTCTTGTAATCTTTACTTGTTTGAAGCCAGACAATGGACATGCTTATTCAAGTAAGGGTACCCACTAACCTGTGCCCTGATAATTGCACTGCGCTTGTCTTGCTCAGCCTTCTCAACAATGAACTTGGCACGCTCAGCTTCTTGTGCAGCAACCTGTTTCGCTTCAATGGCATGAGTGAACTCTTTTCCAAAGCTGAGGCTTGTGATGGACACATCATCCAGAGCGATATTGAAGTTGTTGGCCCTCTCAGTCAGAATCTTCCTAATCTCCCTGCTCACAGCCTGCATTGGGCATTGGAATTGAAGGCATGAATGAATTGTTAACATATCCTAATCTCATACAATCACAGCAAGACAGTTATTATCTAGGGAACATGTCTAAACACATGAAATGGTACCTCTCTCTGTGTGATCAGCTGGCTGGCATTGTATTGAGCAACAACAGCTTTGAGTGTTTCATGAATGATTGAAGGCAGAACTCTCTCATTGAATTTCTCCCCCAGGTTCCTGTAGATTGTAGGTAGCTGATCTGGCATGGGTCGAGTAAGAACACGAAGACCAATTTTCACCTGCCCAAGTTACCCACTCAAAATCAAATACATACATAAAAGAACAGTGCTGATGTACCTTTTGGCAGAAGTCAAAAACAAGAAAATTGCAAGTACATACACTCGAAGAAAGACCCAAATGAACAGTACTTTGTCTCAAAATACAATCAAACATAAGCAAACCATTATAAAAGATGATGACAATGAATATGATGAACCTAAGCTGGATTCACTTGCAATATTAAATTAAAAGGGTATAAGGGGCTTTGACAGCTTCAAAAAACTTCCACAAATTATTACTCCTATGTGCTTTGTAATGTTTAAGTAAAGAGCAGAAACAGCACCTTGTATACATTTATTCAATTGCTTTCCAAAATTAAAGACACCCTCAGAACAAATCAATGCACAACAATATACAAGAACAATTCAATTACTGGCAAACAATGTGCTACATCATTACTAGATCCCCGACAACTACCATGGTGGTGCATTAGTACTTCTGTGATGAGCAAAAACAAGTTCACTCATGGCAGGCAACCCATAAGAGCTCATATGAGTTGCAGCAGAACAAGGGTTCAGATTAATAATGCCAAATTAGCCATTAAATCTATGCACATATCAAGGGGCATCATTTCAGAACCAGAGAAGATCACTACAAGCCGACTATTGCTACCAGAACTCGATCCACCCTTTTGGTCCCAAATGTCAGTGCCCAGTCATGCACGCATAAGGCATAACGAGCAGTACATTCACTACAAAATGAGTGGACATGGAATGGGGAATCGATAAGGAAACTTACCATCTGGAGGTCGCGGCTTCCGGAGGTGCTCTCGACGAGGTTGGGTCGGGCGCGGACGTCGTAGATGATCGGCCTCTCGATCCACGGGATCATCAGGTGAGTTCCTTCGGGGTACACCTGCGCCGGAGAACGCAATGCAAATCGGAAACCCACCCAGTCAAAACCAAACACTCACACATCGTGCCGCCAGCCCCGCCACTGCGCGGCTGAGAACGAGGGAAAAGCGCCGAGGTGGCCCTCACCTTGTCCTTGATCCCCTCGATGCGGTTGAAGACGATGGCGCGGTGGCCGCCCTCGACGTTGTAGAAGCTGTTGAGGACGGCGTAGAGCCCCGCGCCGCCGAGCACCGCCACCGTCGCTAGCGCGCCCCCGGCCTTGGGCGCGTTCGGCAACTTGGCTCCCTTGAGGCCGTCCATCTCGCCGGAGGAGGGGGTTTAGCTAGGGTTCTGAGTAGTTGGGGTCGGAGACGGCGGAGGCGTACAGGTGGAGACGGAGGTGGGAGACGGAGGGGAGGGGAGGCGCGTGGCTTAAGTGGAGCGGGATGGGGGCATCGTGGGCGTTGGATCTCTGATCGGACGGTCGAGAAGGGCACGGGGCCCCGGTTCTTTCCTCCGCTGCACGAAAGGATGCTGCCGGTTTGTCTTGCTGTGCAAGAAGATGGTTTCAGCGTTGCTTTCTTTCTTGAGTGAAAAGTTGACCGTTTTTATTTTTTTTATTTTTCTCGTGAGGAAATTGACGGGATTTTTTCTATAATAATTTATTTATTTCTCCTCTTCATCTGATTTTAGCGGATTTGAAACCGGAATGACCGCATTGTATAATAATAGGGAGGCACTGAATTTGGCTGTAATTTGGGTAAACAAAACACTATTAGATGTCTTGTTGGCAGCCTCTTTCCTGAATGGCTGCATCATCATCCAATGAATCACTCACTCTCATGGAACAATGTGTCTCTCGTATGATCCAACTACCTTTTTTTTTCTCGAATACTTTTGTACATCATTGTATTATAAGTTTTTTTTGACAAGGCATTGTATTATAAGATTGAGAAAAGGTGAAAGTTACAATGACGCACCATAAACATGGCGCACGTCCAACAACTCTTACTGCACACAGACTTCACATAACCAAATCTTGAAGCCAGTTCAAAAGAGTTTACGGAAAAATTCAAGCCAGAGATTGCATGCAAAAAGTAGACAAAAAAAAAAACTTCACAATCCTCTCACAACGCTGCAACCAAGACCTCCAACCTCAAAACCAACTGCACAGCACACACTTGAACCTCACATCCTGGAACACAGCTCTAGTAGTGTATCTCATCCACACAAAACTCTGAAGAAAGAAACGGGAGGAAGGGAAGGACGAAAGGAAAGGAGAAGCTACAGCTTTACAAGCTTCCCTCAGAGTGGCAAACAGTGGGGGAAAAGGGGCAAAAAGACCGGTGAAAACTAGGTCCGTAGCGCCATGAACAAACTCTGCCTTCTCGAGTGTTCTGGGACAAGGCGTTCGACGACTTCCTGGGGAACGCCTTTCAGCTCTGTCAGGATTGCAAACATCTGATCAGTTTAGCTGAGAACAGAATTTGAAGTAGCTAGTTTTAACTTCTGAAGTATGCCCATGTTAGGGAACAAAAGATTAACTACTTGACAGAAAAACAACACTGATGTTTCAGTACAATTATGCTACCTTGAGATCTGAAGTTGAAGAGAGGAGGCAGAGGCCGACCATTAGGTAGACGAGTGTTTGGGTCTCTCAGCTCATCAAAGAAAGGGTGCATACAGGCTTCCAACTGAAGAATCCCTCATCAGTTAGAAGAATGGAAGTGCACAAGGAATCATCTAACATAGTTAGTGGTGACAACATAAAAGCATATGGAGCATTGGGGACTTACAGCAGTGCACCGTAGATTTGGCGAGTACTGTAGAAACCTGCTGACAAGATCCACTGCTTCAGGTGGAAGCCTTCTTTGAAAAACCTGGATATAAGAGAACCTTGAGATGACACAGGAATCAGGAGAGAAATATGCTCATTCAGTTTTGTGCCTGAGCATATGTGATGTGTACATTGCTTGCATGCCTGACTTTATTTGAATTCTAAACATAAAAAACTTCCAGTAAATTTCACATTTAAAAGCACAACAGTCATATAGCGTACATTTCTGAAATATCCATATTCCAAAGGTGCATAAATGTGTTCGTTGATTCCAGCTAAACATCACTGTGATGATACAGAGCTAAATAATCTCTGTGTATATTAATTACCTTGTGCCACGGATGAGCTTTAATTTGTGGGAACTTGAACTCCGTGTAATTTGGGTTCATGCACTTGATCTCTTCCCTTGTTGGAGTACCCAAAACCTGCAAGATGCAGATCCTATGTCTCAATATGTCATGGTGCAAGAGAAGGCAGCAGAACAGTGGAGATATTGACACTGTAAGAAAATCACCTTGATGATCTCAACTAGTTGGTCGACTCCACTTTCTCCAGGAAACAGAGGCTACATGGAGAATGCTATCAGAAGAAGCAAAAAGGTAAGAACCAGAGGGAGGGAAACTGAACATGCCAGACCTGTCCTAGAAGCAGCTCTGCCATGACACAGCCTGTTGACCACAAATCAATAGCAGTAGTATATTCTGTTGCACCAAATATCAGCTCTGGTGCTCGGTAATACCTTGAGCATATGTAAGAGATGTTTGGCTCTCCTCTGACCTGCATATTTGCAAAATGCCATCATGGAGATTTACGTTTCGAATTGAAAAAATGTACCATGTCTAGGTAGGTCATCTACATTTAATGTGGAACTGTGCATTTGTTTACTCTTCCAAGTAATGTAGTGTGTGTTGATATATAACATTCTTGTGTTTTTTTTGAAAATGGTACAGCAGGGGAAGCCCCCACTGTAAGCTATTCTTGTGCATTTAACAGAGGCCAAAACTAGAAGATAACTCACCAATACTTTAGCACTTCCGAAATCACAAATTTTGAGTTGGTGTGTATGTGGGTTAACCTACAGTAGAAATATTAGCAAAATGTATCAGTCATCATAAATATGCAATATACTATTCCTGAGGTAAAGAAAAGCTCAAGTAGCAAAGCAGTAGCTACCTCAGCATTTAAAAAAGACAAAACTAATAAAGCCCTTAAGGCATGCAGAAAAAGAAGGCAATTAGGGAAACCTTATTTTGTATATACTCTACAATCATCAGTGTATGTATGATTATTTGAGTTTTAGTTTCTCCTGCTTCCTCAAACAATCTCTAATCTATGCGGTTATGGAGTCATGGTAGGTTAACAAGCTAGCTAGTTGCATTGATCTTCCATGCTCCTCTATGAGGCTCATAGTTTGCTCCAATGATTTTTCAATTAGTTTAGCATTTAGGCACTAGTGTAATGTACAGAAGCAATTGACATCTGTGGAACTGGGAGCATGGTTTTTTTGTAGTCTTGTTATAAAGAACAAATGATGATGAAACATTCCAAAAGTGAAGATACCATTGACAAAAAACAGCATATACAGGGTATAAAATATGTTATGTGCAACCTAGGAATAAAGATGCACATGCTATAGCACTTATGTATGAAACTAGATAATCTACAAGTGGATGAACATTTTCAAACTGCTAGGGCCATAGATGTTGGGTCTGACCAATAATTATGACATCGGGCTACACATGATCTAAAAATTCAGTCCCACTTGTAGAAACCAAATGCCATTTTATGGTGTTACCATACCATCCCAACAACAAAACATCCAACAAATGTGAATGATACATGCAAAGCAACATATTTATTACACAAAAGAAAGAGGTTCATATCTCACAAGAACATTCTGTGGTTTGATATCACGGTGGCAGATGCCAACACAGTTATGTATATAAGCAAGCGCTCGGCATATCTGCAAAGAGATTTAGGACAGATTAGATAAATTAATGCACAGCAAAAATCTGTGATCGGATATGACACTGAAAGGTAAGTAAAGGCAACTGGAAATTGTTTGACTCCAACAACTGTATGGAGCAAACAAAATTATATTAAAACAAATTAACATTCTCACTGTCATAAAAGACAAAATACAGCTGAACCAAAAGAAGATTTGAGCCATGCAAACAATCATGCCTGCACTAATTGTAAGTCATACAATAAACTACCAGTACTAGTCCTTGAAGAGTGGATTAAAGTCACTCCATCAACTAAACTATGGCATTTAAATGATCTGTGGACACGCAGCATAAACATAAAGCAAGTTGTAGAACATAAATCCAAAGACAGGATAATTGACAAGCTGTCCCCATTGGGCCTTTAAATGTCTCAATAATATTTATCTTAGATTCCTCATGGAAACAAACAATGTGAACCATTGATAGGCAACTTCAATAGAGGTTCCAGACTTCCAGTACAGTGCTATTATTGAAGATAGACTTCAAGCAAACATGAGGCATATATATTTTTTAGATGGAGGATAAGGCATAAAAATGGATGCCAAGAAGATAAGATACCGATGTCACCACACTTCTAGTTCTACAAGATAGCATGTACATTAATGTAGTAACATGTTTAGTTTCAGGGAACAGACACACTCATACATATTATCTTGATTTGTGACCCTGTATGACTATTTTATTAGTATATAAATCATGGGGACCCATGCTCTATTTTTCTCCATTATTTTAAGTTTATTTCGGATGAATGAACAGGGCAAAATAATGTCCTACAGAATCCATGATCCATAAGTTTTGATTGCAGAACATGTGCCAAGCCCTTGTCTTATTTAAAATCAGCTAAATGATAATAAGAGTGTGTCAGGGGCTCAAGGCTTCTAAGATGTTTTTTTCTACTATTTCGAAAAAAGCACAGGGAAAGCGTGTTTTCTATTGTGTACAAAGGAAGTGCCATAACTAGAAGAAAATCAATGGTAAAACCAACTGAAAAAAAAAAATCGAAAGGAAAAACATCATTTAACATGCATGATTAGTAAAAACCACCTAGTCAAGGCAGACCTGATACGTGTACAGTTTGACAAAAATGATGGGCATCCGCTGATTCATTCGGTTGTACTGCCTTGCAATCCTGTTTACTGTCTCTGGAACAAACTCAAGCACAAGATTGAGATAAAGCTCATCCCTTTCAGTTGTTGAAAAGAAGTAATGCTTAAGACCAATGATGTTAGGATGGTCAAGCATATGCATGATTTGCAGCTCTCTGTTCTTATAACGCTTATCTTGAAGAACCTTTTTTATGGCAACAATTTCTCCCGTTTCTCGGCATTTTGCCTAAAGAGTTAATAATGAAATGGTTATATGCTTTTCACTATCAATTAGGCATATAACAGTTCAGAAAACAGAAAAGTTGGGTTATTTACCTGATATACAACTCCAAATGAACCAGTTCCAACCACATGTTCAGCGATGTATGTGACAGACTGTTTCACAGCACATATCATTATTTATTGGGTATTTTTTTTACCTCCAAACAATTATATATATCAAGAAGCAAAGTAAAATTACCCTCACCTGTTTAGGCAGGCCATTGCGCCCACGAATTGTAGTTGCTATTACATGACCAGCTTCATTACTAGAACTATCAGTCACATCTGAACTTGACCCCATCTCCTGCAAAAAAAAAAAAAGGAAGAAGAAAAGAAGAAAGAATGAAAGAAACTAAGTCTCTTCATATAAAAAACAAAATGCAGAATTTGTTCACCAGTTTCTTCTGATCCTTTGGAATAGGCATGGCAGTATAAATAATAACAATGTGAAGAAATAACATGTAACAGTGCCTTTCCAGGATATAGATTACATTGCCAATATGCAGGACAGGAGATTACATCTTTTTGTATCCGCTAATATGCAATGCTACATTAAAGGACTGCACATAAGGGAAAAGACAGGACTTGTACACGTATTTGACTGAAAGTGGTGATGAAGTGACCAAAACATTAACACCAATTTCAGCCATATGCCAATAAAAAAGTCGTAGAAACATACCCTTTCATCATCTGTATCGGTCTTGGCATCCCTCAGTTGCATTCCCAGCATCTCCCTACCCAGAAACTCCACCGAGTTGGCTGCCCCCTTGAAACCATTCCCTGGCCTCGAGGAGCTCCCAACACCACCGTGCCTCTGTCCAGAATACGCCATACCTCCAGGCTCCAGCAATGTGGTAACTGGTAGGGCTCAATCGAGATCACCAAGGTCAGTCTGCGGTTTCATCGCTTTGGGGAAGATCAGCTTGCCAATTCCTATGCCTGGCAAATTAAATAAATGACAACCGCATGACAAAAAAGTTCATGGCAGGTTTCATGTAAAATCGCAGAAATAGAGTGGAGAAGAAAAAAAACGCAACAAATGTCAAGGGCGTCGAGGGACAGGGTAGGAGGACCCCGGCTGTGTAGTTTGTAGCCACGATCCGTGGTTGGGGGCGAGGTTTTGCCCCTCAGCGCCTCATTGTTACAGAAAAGGTAGACTAAGGAAGATGGGGTAATTATTCTTGCTTAATGCTGATGAAGAGCCATTCGGCTTACATATATGCAGTAGGCTGCCAATCACTCCCCAAAACTCTCTCTCAAACACTCACTATCATTCGCTCAGATTTCTCTCAATCACTGACCAATGAGTTGCTAAATTAGCACCAGCTAATGGTGCGCCTCTAATAGCAGCCAATTAGCTACTTTCCTGGCCAGCTGCACCTGCCTTGTTAGCCCTGCGGCTAAACTTCTTTCCCCACATGACAAAAAAATTTCTGCTGGTGATTCAAGCAATTCAGAACACACTAGAAACACTGCACTGACAATTCTGAGTTTGCAGCCACACGGAGATCAAGCAAAACCCTTGAGTAAAAGAATGAACAGCTGCAGCTTTCTCCAAAATAGTGACAGATCAAAGGCGAAACTGGAGCGAAGATCCTCTCGGATAAACGGGGCAATACGTCCCAAGTCCAATATCTCCCGATAGTTGAGCGAAAACCGCACCCAAAAAGGAAGATGAAAAGGAAGGGTTTTTTTTTTTTTTTTTTTTTTTTTTTTTTTTTTTTTTTTTTTTTTTTTTTTTTTTTTTTTTTTTTTCTGATGAGGGTGGGGACTCGGATCAAAGAATCCATGGCCAGTACCTCGGACTGAAACCTAGCAGAGATCGACGGCGAGCTCTTGCAGCAGATCAAAACGCGGGCTCTTCACGGTCTCACGGTTCTTGCAGCAGCTCCGGCCTCGTCCTGGGGTTCTTGCGTTGGGTGGGGGGAGGGAGGAGTCAGGACTCTGAAGCAAGCTGGTGGTGGGAGCGAGCGACTGAGGCCATGAGGGAGCCAGCAAGTGAGCTAGTGGAGGGCAGCTGCTAGCTCTTGGTCTTGGGTTGGGTCCTTCCAAACTTTTCCATTTCCGGTAAAAAAGAATTGGCGTGGCATGGATGGAAGGACCAGAGAAATTTATTGGGGAGATCATGGAAGTTGCAGGGGAGAGTGACTGTCTGAGGAGGTGGGGGAGATGCAGATGCCAACAAATCTGAGGCTGCTGATGCTTGATGCAGTCAATTTAGCAGTGAAAATACTGGAGCTGATGGATGTCAGTTTGACTGGAACTGACCTGTGCTGTGAAGGCATTTGTTTTTAGCAGTTGCAAGTTGCGTTTATCCTGTGCTGGAATTGTAGTACTTCAAAATCAAATATGCAGTCATATATATAAATATAAAGGCCTTGTTTAGATTGTAAAAAATTTCAAACCTGATGAATAGTAACTCTTTTGTCTTATTTGAAAAATATTGTCGATCGTGGGCCAGCCAAAAGATTCATCTCGTGATTACAAACTAAAGCTGTGTAATTAGTTATTATTTTTACCTACATTTAATCTCGTGTATTAATCTAAAAATTGATGTGATGGAGAGAGAGTGAAAAAAGCTTGGAATTTGAAGGCAATCTAAACAAGGCCAAATATTGACTTATTTTCACTTTTTCATGGAAAAAAGCACATGAAGTGGGAAAAGGACTTTTCTGGTGTATCTAAATGATGGTGATTTGGCCATATCATCTCTTTTAAATAAAAAAGAATGATTTAATTTTGTGCACAGGTGCTGCCCTTCAATGAAAAGACTTGCACAGCTGGCATGTCGCTCACGGACTTTCAGCTAACTGCGACTTCAGTTGTAGTACAACGCCCTAGCACAAACAAGCACATGGTTCTTTCTCCGTACCAGAAAAAATGTCGACAAAAAGCCTGCATGTGCCACAGAGCTTTCGGTAGAACAATACAAGGAGTCAAGGAGCATGCAGGCGACCACTTTGTCAAAAGCAGCATCTCTCTTCTCTTAACAATGTACAGTACAGTAACACAAGCTTCATGCAGTAGTATAATAATATCTGAATAATATTGTATTACTGTACAACGTCATGCCATATTTTCCCAGCCTTGTTGGTTCTGACTACAAAAACGCTGCTTTACAGATAATGGACCATGTTTAAATGACAATAATAACTGTATGCAGTAGCAGTCTTCTTCATCATTCATCTGTTCTTGCTGTCTTTCTAACAGCCGCAGGGAAATCTTTGATTATCTTTCTGTGTATGTAGGCGTATCTACTAATCAGCCTGCAACCACAGAAGCTCCATGAAGCGACATGGGAAGGCACAAAACAGAGACAGTCACATGCCTTTGCCCAAAGAATAGCGACAGCAAACAAATGGTGGTATCTCCAATATCAAAAAACTGTTATATGAGGGATTAAAGTTGCTCCAGCTCCAGCAGATTACTCATCCTAACAACAGGAGAACAAAGACACGTAATATGCTGGAGATCCTCTAAAAAAAAACGGCACTTAAAAGGTCCACCGTGGATAGGTGTCCTGTTCATGCTCATCATGCTACTGTCATTTGTTGACCGAGTCAAATGGACCACACATCAACAATTCCAGTTCGCATATGCTACTGTAAAGTGCTCATGTGAGCTGTGCCGTGAGAAGTAGAAACATCATTATTCAAAGGGGCTCGCAGCTGGACTCAGCATGTGAGGGCGATTAAAAATTTAACCTTGATGGTCGATGCAAATTTGTCGGTGAAAAGCTCCAACATAAAGTACTTGATGCAGTTTCAGTGGCCATTAGCCAAGTTTAGAATGATATCTCTAGACTGCAGTGGCATTAACAATGGAGATTTGATCTAACTTACCAGGACAACATATCTGCCACTCAAATTCCAACAGCATCGAGGAGCTCCGAATGCTGCGACACTGGAACGAGTGTGTTCGCTACAATTGCGCCGCTGGCCGCGACCGCTGGCACTCCGATCCCTGGAAAAGTCGAGTCACCGCAGCAGAAGAGCTGGGGGATTGGTGTTGCTTGCCCAGGGAAAGTGGCTTCTCCAGCTTTTATGGCTGGACCATATGTTCCCCTATTCCTTCGGAGAAATCTCCTGTGCGTTAGTGGTGTTCCGACCAATTTCACGTCGCATTTTTCACGGCTAAATTTTGGGCCAAGAGCAAGCTCCACAGCTTTCCACATCACCTGAAAAGTTTGCATGGGAATGTCAGTCACAGTCAAGACAACAAAGTTATTACCTCTTACGGACACTCGATAAGTCGATAGTGGTCATCTCTTTTAAAAAACGTGAGTCATTTTGATGATTTCTGTGCCAACTTTGGAGCATTTCTCTCTTTGACTATTCTATCCCTTTTGATATCAGATCTTGCTTAGACAATGCAAACGAGCACGTGCACTTAAGAACCCCAATGAGGGTGCACATATGAGACCTTCCAAGAAAAATCTAAACTATGCATACTTGGTACTAATAGTAAGCAAAGAATCAAAATTGCATTCCATGTACCTCAGAACGTTCTTCCTTCAGTCTTCGATATTCTGCACTTTTCCTGTCCAATCCCTCCCACAAACTGAAAGGTTCTGTCCCTGGAGTATATGCATGAAGAATGTGCTTGCCAGGTGGTGCCAGGTCCTTACTAAGAACACTAGGAACAGATATCAACACAACATTTTGTTCACCATCAACTCCTTTGTTCCAATCATCGACCACAATGTGATGGATCCCAAGGTCCTCTCTAGCATTCTGATTCAGTAATGTCGAAGGGTTATGGAAAGAGATGGATCACCTATGAGGAAACCCACTTTGTTGAAATGATTTGCTAGATTTCACTTCAGACGAAGCATACCTCTGCATCAAAACCAAGGTGGAGATGCATAAACGATTCACATTGTGGAGTTGCTTTGACTCTATCTTCATATGATTTTGGGACAGCATTTGGTGGTAGCAGATCCAAAGTATCCCACATAGATGCATTGCTAACAACCGCTTTCTTTGCACGGACAACCTGCAAAAGGACATAATTCCCGACAAGATTTCAACAGCTACATCTTTCTTCAAAACATAGGTTGGATGATAGCAGTCACTGAATAAAAAGTTTGTCTAGTGGCTTAGACTGACATGTGGCACAATCATGCCACTCAAAAACAGATTGCATAAGACAATATGGTGGTAGTGTCTTTGGGATCTTGGCCTACATGGTCTGCCACTAATTTAAAGGCATGGAGAAAGGCCTAAACTAACCATGATATGTGGTACTGAGGATAACACTTAATTTGCTTTTAACATAGACAAAGGCTATTAATATTGATCACAGTGCATCCGCTCGAAGGACTTTTATCATCTATAAAGGAAAAAAAAAATATTGTGATATGAAACATTAAACAAAATCTTTGTCTATGATAGGCACATGACATCTAAATCAATTCAAAGCCTTATGGCTGTTATTGGCTTTGCTTTCGTGGCATATCACTCATTTCCCCACATGTCTCTCTCTCTTCTTTTGGTTCTGAAGGGGCAATATTTTATTTTGGCCTTAAGTTTTGGGGGGGGGGGGGGGGGGGGGGGGAACAGAGGTGCATTTGGCAATTGACAGGTTGAAGGCACATGAAAAAGCCAGGGCTGCTATCATTGAGGCAAAAAGAGAGTGAAACAGGTACAGGATGCTGTGGAGTCTCCAAACAGATTTGCTGTCCTGGGGGATGAGAGGGAAGAGGATAACAGAGACTTAGATGTGGAAGGGAGAGATACACAGGTTTCAGAACAAAGAGAGAATAAGGACACAAGAAAGAAATCAGCCCCCAAAGGGGGCACAAGGAAAAAAGAAACAGTAAAAAAAACACAAAAAAGAGAGAAAAAAAAGGGGGGGAAGAAAAGAGAGGAAAAAGGAAAAAGAAGATGAAGATTATGTTTTGGAATATTAGAGGATTGGGGGAGAAGGGAGAAGAGGTCAATTGAAGAATATGGTGAGTCATCACCACATTGAGGTGCTATGTTTACAGGAAACCATAAAGAGAGATTTTACACAGAGAGTGCTTGATGATCTGGTAAATGGACAGAATTTCAGATGGGTGTGGACAGCTGCGGAGGGGCACTCTGGGGGGACACTGACAGGAGTTAAAGAGGGGGATATTGAATTTCTAGATGGTGAAGTAGGTACTTTCTTTTCTAGCATCAGGCTTAGACACAGGCAAGATGAGTTTGAGTGGGAAGTGATTAATGTGTATGGTCCTGTCCAACATGAGAGAAAACAGGTTTTTATTGATGAACTTTTAGCTAAAAGTACCAGGTGTCAATGTGCTTTTGTTATGGGAGGTGATTTCAATCTTATAAGATATGCATCTGAAAAATCATCAGACAATGTTGATCAAGGGAGAATGGATCTCTTCAACAATTTCATTTCTGATTGTGGCATTAGAGAGATGCAGAGAAAAGGAGGAAAATACACTTGGACAAACAAGCAAGAGAATCCAGTCATGAGTGTGCTTGACAGGGTTTTTGTGAGTGTTGACTGGGAAATACATTACCCCTGGGCAACCTGTGAGAGTTTAACCAGAGTAGGGTCTGACCACAACCCAATTCTGGTCATTACAGAGGATATCAGGGTCAGCCACCCACATGTTTTTAGATTTGAAATGGCCTGGTTTCAGCAAGAAGAATTCCAAACCAAGCTATTGGCAAACTGGCCAGAGAGAAATGGGCAGGGGGTTCAAGACTACTGGAAAATGATCAAGAAGCACATCAGAACTTTCTGTAAAGGATGGGGGAATAATGTGAGGGGAGCCATGAGAAGAGACAAAGCCACATTGCTAGCAGATTTAAAAGAGTTGGATAGAGAGGCTGAGGAAAAAGGTTTAACACAGGATCAATGGAAAGACAGATATGCAAGGGAAAGAGCTCTGGAGCAGATATATACTTGTGAAGAAATGCAGTGGCAAAAGAGAGGGGGAGAGAACTGGATTCTGCATGGTGATGCCAACACAAGCTTCTTTCATTCTAGGGCTAATGGGAGAAAGAAAAAATGTACAATCTTCTCTCTTGAAGATGGTGATGATGTAATCACTGGGGAGCAGAATCTTAGAAAACATATAGAGGGCTACTACAAGCAGCTGTTTGGTCAGGAAGAAAGAAATGAGGTGATGCTTGAAGAAGATTTCTGGGGTGAGAATGAGGTTTTGTCAGCAGAAATGGCAGGTGGTTTAGTTGAGCCCTTCTCTAAAGAAGAGGTAGAAACTGCTTTGAAGGAAATAGATTCTAGTTCAGCTCCAGGTCCAGATGGTCTGCCTGCTGGTTTTTACAAAAGAATGTGGCCATATATTAGTGAGGTTATCATGGAAATGTTCATGAAGCTGTATAGAGGAGAATTAAATATGAGCAGGTTAAACTATGGGATGATAACTCTGATTCCTAAAATCAAAGATGCTACTAACATTAAGCAGTATAGACCTATCTGTTTACTAAATGTAGATTATAAGTGGTTTACTAAGGTTCTGACAATTAGGCTAGCTAGGGTTGCTCAAAACATCATTAGCCCTTTACAGACTGCATTTGTCCCAGGGAGATATATTTTGGAAGGCATTGTCATGTTACATGAGACACTGCATCAGCTGAGAGTGCAGCACAAACAGGGGATTATTGTTAAGTTGGATTTCGAAAAAGCCTATGACAAGGTGAATTGGCAGTTTATGATGGAGGTGTTGAGGAAGAAGAGATTTCCAGAAAAATGGATAGAGTGGATGAAACAGGTGATAGAGGGAGGAAGAGTAGGTATTATGGTTAATGGACAGCCAGGCAATTTCTTTAGGACATATAAAGGCTTGAGACAGGGTGACCCTCTTTCTCCCTTACTGTTCAATCTGATAGGAGATGCCTTGTCTATGATGCTAAAGAGAGCTAAAGAGAGTGGAAGGATCAGAGGATTGGTGCCAGAGTTGTGTGTGTTAGACTTAATCTTGTTGTTTATCTTTAGGGTAAGTTGTTCAGTGATGTGATTGTGTCGTGAGTGCATAAGTTAGTTTGATTAGAGTGCATGCCAGCAGTCCATAGGTGCTCACTGGCTTGACGATGTGCGCCAAGTCAGGTGAAGTGTGGATGCATGGCATGAAGAGTGGATCAACTAGCTAATGGCATGCAGTGTTTGTGTTGTGGCCATCGGCCGGTTAGTGGAGCTTTTCATGCGGAATAGTGTCTTGCATGTAGGGTGAAGAGCAATTAAAAGACAAATTGGATTTGACTACATGGAGGAGCATACATGATCATTATAGGTGGATCATGATGTCTCTAGATTCCTAGGTGTTACTTGGTTGTACAAGTAAATTAGGATTTTACTACTAGCTAGTGCTTAGCTAATAGTGAGTTGTCATTGTGTATGACGGTTTGTAAGGTCCTATAAAAGGACATGTACCCCCATAGTCTATGTAACCTTTGTGAGTGAATAAAGTTCATACTATTAGATCCATTGGTTCCTCTCCTTTCATTGAGTGAGTAAGGGAGAGTTGTGTGCGTAAGTAAGTGCACGGGCCAACGGTGTGATGGAGGAGTAACTCACCTTCAATATGCAGATGACACTATATTATTTCTCCATAAAGATGAAGAGACAGTTAGTAATATCAAGTTTCTATTATATTGTTATGAAGCAATGTCAGGGTTGAAAATCAATTATCAAAAGAGTGAAGTGTATGTTCTGGAAGCTACCATAGAAGAGCAAAGAGAGATAGCTGACAGGTTTAATTGTGAGATTGGGTCTTTCCCAATGAAATATTTAGGAGTAATGCTGGACAGATATTATATGAGCTCCACAAATTTTGCATATGTGTATCAAAAGATTGAAAAGAGGGTGCCTACCTGGCAGAGTTGTTTGTTGACATATGGGGGGAAGATGATCCTCACAGAGTCATGCTTAAGCTCAGTGTCAAATTATGTGATGGGGATTTTTCACCTTAAAGGAGAGGCACATCATAAGATGGAGACAGCAAGATCAAACTTCTTTTGGCATGGTCCAGGGCAGAAGAAGAAGTACCACATGATGAGATGGGAGGTTTTGGCTTCCCCAAAGTGTGTTGGAGGTTTAGGCTTTACAGATACAAGATTGATGAATCAATGTCTTCTATCTAAATGGATTTTTAGGCTTGAAAGAGGAGATGTAAACCCATGTTTGAATATCTTGAGAGCCAAATATATGGGGGATAAAGGGTTCTTTAGTTCAAAACAGAGAGGTGTTTCCCAATTTTGGACGGGTTTACATGAAGTAAAAGAAATATGTCGAGAGAGGGATGATATACAAGGTGAATAATGGGAAGAAAATAAGATTACGGGCGGGATGTCCGGCTTGACCAAGTTCCTTTTAGATTGAGTTTCAGCAAGATTTATGAAATCTGTTATGAACAGGATAATTTTGTCTTTGAAATTCTCCATGATGATGAGATAAGACTTTCTTTTAGAAGATCCTTTGGAGAACCAGGCGATGGAATGGGAGCAGCTTCTAGGGAAGATTCAAGGTGTGCAGCTCAATGAGTTAGAGGACACAGTGATATGGGGGTTGGAGAAAAAAGGAAAATTTACTACAACCTCATTGTATAGAGAGATGAAAAACCCAGGTGAAGTTAATAGAGAGTTGATGTGCATATGGAAAGCAAGGATCCCGATGAAGATCAAATTTTTTTACGTGGGTCGGTATACAGCGATTGTTTACCATCAGCCTGAATAGCTAGTGAAGAGGAACGGCACGGGGGAACAAGAGTGTAAAATGTGTGGGGAGTTGGAGACAACACAACATGTTTTGTTTGAATGTGCTCTAGCTAACTTCTGCTGGTGGAGTCTCGAGAGATGCTTTTGCTTGGCCCATAACCCCAGTTAACTGCGCCAATTTCTAACTCTTAGTTGTGGCAAGCATGATGCTCCTTAACCTATGATGATTTATTTGCTTGCGTGTGCTTGTTGGAGTTTATGGCTCATTAGGAATGAATTTGTTTTCCAAAATAAAGTGGTAACAGGAACTAATGCAGTCCTCCATCGAATGATGACGTTTATGCAGAAATGGAGTTTACTCCTCGGGAAAAGGAACGAGGCTGGAACGCGAAGATGATGGACAAGCTGGCGATTTTCTTGGTGCAAAGCGACAGAAGCTGATGATATGAGAAGCACAAGTATGGTGGAGAGAAGACCATGAAGATACTTGCTTGTCCTTTTGAGAGGCTGTAGTGTTTGCTGTAGTGCTGCTAAGCTCTTTAGCATTGGCTGTCAGAGGTTTAAATTGTGCTGGTCTGTAATAAGTCTTGTAGAGGGAGTTTCGGTGGCGTTTCTTTCTTGGCTTGTGGTGGATGGGCCACAGCTAAAAAAATCGGTTTAGAACCTTTTGTAAAGCTGGTATCCCCAGCAAAACATTCTGCTTTCAATACAAAGCGGGGCGAAAGCCTATTTTCTAAAAAATATTTTATTTTGCCTGCCAATAAAATATCTTCTAGAGCTTACTTGTCCACTTTGTAGCTTGACACCAACTGCTCGACCATTTTCGATTAAGATCTTTTCAACATGGGAACGAAGAGCAAGTCTGCCACCAAATTTTTCAATACCACTCACGAGGGCATCTATGACTGCTCCAGTTCCACCCAGAGGGTACTCAAGCAAGCATCCTGGTTTGTACCATTCTGCAAACATATAAACCTGAGGGTGTAGTTAGAACAACTAATTTATAATCAAAAGAACACCTCAAAACCTCATCTTTGCACATTTTAAATTATCCAAGCAATTTTGAATGTTCGCGACAGGAGGATCGCCAAGAAGATATGAAGATGTAAAGATGGACGTTATGGACCAAACAGCAACAATATGTCAATATCCATCTGATGATTCTTCTAACAGCTATTGCTATTCATCATCCATCTGATGATTCTTCTAACAGCTATTGCTATTCATCACTAGAAAATGCATGCTGCCACCGTACATAGTTCAGTATCAGCGCAAGTACAATCACTACTATGGCCATTGCATTTGCTTGGCTTAGAAGCAGATGGCAGTGACTAGTGACTTGCTACACATCCTGAAATACAGCACCCGGTACATAAATCCTAGGTACGGATATGTTACGAAACTATTACAATTGTAAGCCAATAAGAATAAATTCTTGCCAACACCAGCATATCTTGGCCTTCGTGTGGAAAAAACACACACACCAGCATATCTATTTAAATGAAATGAAGGGTCAGTGTGTTCCAACAATACTCCCATGTTCCCTATATCCTTTGGCTTCCGCCATCAAAATCTATGCACTGACAGTAGTAGTGACACAGATTCGGAAATAGATTATTACATCTGTCTGACTGATAGGACACAAACTTGTTTAAAACAAACACATAATGCAAGTTTTCATTAATGCAGTTCATGCTCATGCATATGATCTATTAGTTCTGGTTAGTGTCACATCAGAAAAATCCAAAATGCACTGTACATTTATTTTATGCAGCAATGAGGATGCCTCAACCTTAGATTCCCAGATACAGGCAAGACAACAAATACTGAATTTGCTCACATTCTACAATGCACAATTTTCATCATGTGCTAAAAGTTTGGGAAAGCACTGAAGAGGAAGTTTTTTATATTGGAACTTAGGTTACCATTTCTGCAGAAAGAGCACCATCAGATTTAACTCCAGCAAGCAGAAAGCACAGGAGATCGATCCAGTTACGAACAAAGGGATTTTTCAGCCCCAGCGAATCAACAACTTCTTTGAATGGACGTAGCAGTTTTGTAGCGCCCAAAGCACCTTGGGGTCCCATTTGTATGAATGATTTCAACAACGAAGGAGCATATCTACCGGCAGCTGTAGATAGAATGCCCAAATCGCCTCGGATGGAAAGAGGAGGCAAAGCCATTGCAGCTGCAGACATAGGAATAACTGCATCCTGAGATTGTTTTCAGTATGGTATTAGCACACTTTTAAAGGAAATATAGCATCCTAAGTTATGAACTTTGTGTGATATAGTGCATACAAGTGCTAACACATACGGAGGTAACACCTAGTGCATTTACCATGCATTGTTGAGTAGTTCAAAGTGTTCATTTACATCTAGCATTCTAGAAAAGCCTTTACCAAACCCAAGAATCTAGATATGATGCAAACTCACAAGAAGTTTTTCCACTCCTGGACAGCGTCAACACCAACAAACATCTCAAGGTCCTGCAGGGATGACAAGTAAGGTATCAGGATCCAATCAAGAGTGGGAGCATCCCAACATTAACAAAACGCTAACAACAAATATTGTTAGATGTGAAACAGTGCTGCTACATTTAAGAATCTGTGCTGGTTACCCCAGAAAATCTTAGCCAGCTATTGCGAAAGAAATCCCCTTCCCTCTTTCAAGCACAACTAAGTGTGCACTGTGGAGCATACAACATCGCAGACTAATCGGGTATCATCCAAGGACCCCTTTGTCCAGTAAAGAAATGGTCATAAATCGAGCATGGTCTTTTTACCATTTCATCCATAAACAACTTTTCTTTGATTTCTTCATTATTGTCATTATAAGTATAAGCACACAAAAATCGGTTAAAAGGATACCCAGTGGCCCAATCAAGAAATTACCTTGAGGAATTCAGTTGGTCCTATCCTTGAGAGGAATTGTCCTTCAGGTACATAAACCATCCAAGAGTCATAAGACGCGCAAGGGACTGATTGGCCTAACGCATCAAGGACCTGAGCCAGGCAAACAAATCAGAACAATTTGAAGCTGTCACCATGATCAATCTTCTACGCGCTTAAGAAATCTTCTACCCGGAGAACAATTGTCCGTCTCCGTCCATCCAACTACAAAAATGACAAAAGGCTATGAACGACGACGTAGCACCTGAGGTCACCTGAGCAAGTGGGTTTGCCTGGGGGCCTCTGGACTGGAACCCGGAGAACAAGGATGGCCCTGAATCGAAGTTGAATCCCTTGATATCGAACGAGTGCGCGGCGCCTCCCGGGCGGTCATGGCTCTCGAGCACCAGCACGTCCTGGCCGTACCTCGCCAGGAGCCCCGCGCAGCACAGCCCGCCGAGCCCGCTGCCTATCACAACCACGTCCGCCTCCGGCCGCTCCACCGCCCTGGTCGACCGCAGACAAACGAAACCAACGCAACAACAGTGAGGCGATGAGGAGGCCTAAGTCTGAAATTCGAATGGCCAGTTGGGTTTGTGCGTTGCAGTCCGTACCCGGAAATCCCGCGGTTCTGGCCTTCGGGGAACGCGGGGTCGGCGGGGCGCTCGTCCGCCGCCACCGCGCGGCATCGCGCCCTCGGAGCGGCGGCGGTTGGGGAGCGCGCACGCAGACGCGGACGCGGCGAAGGGGCGGCAGCGTGGCGGCCGTGCGGAGGCCGCAGCGCGCGGGAGGCCAATGCCGAGGCGGCTGCGGCCATCTCGGACGGATTCGCAGAAGCGGAGGGCGACGGCGTCCGGCGAGGCGAAGGCAACTGGTGGGAGACGACGACGAGCAGGGTGAGGAAGGCGAGGGAGTAGCGCGAGTGAGGCCGCGGCTGGGGACACGTGGCGCCTCGCCGGCCATTCTCCGTTCGCGGCGGCCGTTGCCTCGTCCAGGACGGAACATGGGCCCAGAGAACATGGGCTGTAGGCCCATATTCTCAGAAAGTCGGCCCGAAGTGTCGATCTGGCCCATTAAATATTTATACTGGGCTTGTCTCGCCGTCGCCGTCGAGGCGAGCTCCGTTGAAGCTTGTTGCAGGGCCTAGGTCCGTTCGAGGCGGCGGCGGCGGACAGGCAGCTCTCCGCTCGGCTTGGCTTGGGCGGCTGCCGCGTCGCGCACCTGCGGGCAGTGGTCAGCAGCAGGGGCAGCGCCGCTGCAGCCAGGGGTGTCGTCGGGCTCGCAGCCACTGAGGCCGGCGGCGGCGGCTCCGCGGCTGGAGGCCGGCGCGGCAGTGTTGTTGTGGCACCGAGGAGGCTGGAGCACCGAGCAGCAAGCAACAGAAGAGGAGCAGCCGAGCAGGTTTGAATACTCTTGAGTCTCTGATTGATTGCAGTTGCAGCACCAATTGTGAATCAATTCAATGTTCAATTGGCTTCCCATTTACTGATATTAGATCAGTATTTGATTTTTTTTGTTGGAAGAGAAATACTAGACTCAGGAATATAGGGGTAGAGACAGACAGAACTTCCAACATATTTTCACTTAAAGCTGAATATTGATGGCCATTGTTGTTATCAACTTATCATGAGACAGTGGAGAGCTTGATTGAGTGGTCTGAACAGTTGAGAGAGTAAGTGTTGGACTGAAGACACGATAGCCAGTCTGTCATCCAATGGTGAAAAATCGGAAAGGCTAAGCTTTGATTCGTCGAACAAGGGCACAAGGCCATCAATAATGACTTAATGATTATTAATCCATGCAATCTTCTACGCGCTTAAGAAATCATCAGAATGATGCATACTCAATCCTGGTGATTAGATTAGACATCAAGATCGTATCAAAATAACATTTATTAGAATTCCTACTTGCAAAAACCAGTTTCACTGTGAGTTCCCTTGTGCTCACAGTTGCATCTGCTATATATTATACAACTATAATTGTGTGGTAGTCTATATGCCAAATACTAAACTTTTGGTTGTTACTTTTTTTTTTGAACCCCCTTCATATCTTTTAATGCCCAACCTCAAAATACTGGATCCACCACTATTGCAGGCAGGGGAGAGGTTCCAGCTATGCTTGACGCGCAGCCGCCGCCGCTCGATGAGGTCGTGGGTGAGGATGAGAGCAGTTGCCACGGTGTCTTCATGGAGTTCATGACCAAGTAATTCATCCTCTCTTATGTGAATGGGATCCGTTTCATTTTTTGACTGAAATTTGCATTGACCTGTGGTAAGCTGATTCTTCCATCCGTGGCGACACAGGGTCACTCAGTTCGAGGAGTTTGCTGAATCTGGGGAGCGATTGCTTGGGAGATTTCGTGAGGAGCTTGGTTAGTTACTCTGATATACTCTCCTTCCTCTTTTGTTGGCACAACTGATATGCCATGGAGATTCAGTTCATATTATCCACTGGGGCACCATTTAATCTTTAACATTGTGATGATATTATGTATTTTTCACCAGTTAATTATCTGCAATTGTGTTGACTGAGGCACTGAACAATCTTATTGCAGAGTATTTTCGTAGGCCACCGATTCCTAAGGAATCAGATGTCATGGAACAGATACTTAAATCCAACTGCACTGTCAGAATGAGGTCCTATATTGAAGCTGGCTGCAGGCTTCACTGCCAAAATATCTCAAACATAAATCAATGTGAGTTATATATCTTTATCTTTTTAGTGAACAACCCTCTTTATTCTTACATGCTAATGGTTGATACCGCTTATCTGAATTTGTTCTGTATACATGCTTTTTTCCCTGAACGGAAGTAGCACGGACTATGGAAGGTCCTCATATTGTGATTTTTGAGCTAGTTCTATGTATTCTGCTGTTATTCTTGGATTTGTTGTTGAAGTATGAGGTCTAGACAAAATGATTGTTCAATTTTAATGATAATTCCATACCCTTTAATCAGTTTGATATTGAAATTTTCTTTTCCTTGTGTGCCAGTAAGCTCATGCGAAGATAGACTTAAAGATCATATAAAGAAAGGTACGTGTCTTTGTATCTTATATTAGTTTGTTTATCTTTATCCTGTTCAATATTCACAAGCGCTTTTTAGTGCTAAGACCTTGCTGCAATTCTTGTGTTGAGTGGCCAGATCCAGTCAGATTTGGCGCATCAAACGTTTGATTGTGATCCAAAGGGATTTATTTTCATGTTGGACAGAGACGTTAACTAATGTATAAAGTGGCAATCGTAATCCTGCATTTATGTTTAATGTATAAAGTGGCAATTGTAATCCTGCATTTATGTTATGCAATAATAATAGCATACATTGAGCGACCATAACAATTTGGTCAAGATACCGTTTTTAGAGACCAACTCATTTGTTAACTGGAAACCGATTTGGAAGCCTTATATTTGTCATGTTTTGGTCTTTATTACATGGCTGTTTGGCTCTATGTTTAGCCACAAGTCCCTTCTACCCCTCGTCTCCTTGAGAACAGGAAGAGCTGCCTATCTTTCCATTAGTAGACAGAGGGAAAACGTTTGGCCAAGATATATGCATCATTGCGATTTTTGTCCTTGGTTCATATTTTGTCCTTGTGATTTATAATATCACCTTTTTACATGTTTGTGAAACTCTTTGGCTCCAATTGACCTTATGTTCCTTTTATTTTCTCCCAGTTAAGACTTTGCTTGAAGAGCTTGAATGTCTAGTCGAGAATGTCTATGGCATCACTCTAACAGCCAGTTTAAGTGCTCTGGAAGTTTCAGACAGTCAGTGCCTTGACAACATGCTAAGTACCGATTGTTGCTCTACGGAGGTAGAGTTTTCTGTTTCTAAGTACTTTCAGTGTTCTGTTCATCAGAGAAAAAACTTGCTGTCTGTAATGATGAAGTGAAATGGAAAATGGGTGACAGGGTGTTTCTACACAAGAGGAGGATAAAAGTGCACATCAGTTGGACACGGATGTATCATTTGTTACGGTGATGGTCATGGTTCGCAACATGCTGAAGCTTGACTACATGATGCAGGTAAATTGAATCGCATCCATGTGCCAGAGCCAGAATGTGCATTTGCTTTCGTGCTTCACATTTTGTGGCACCCCAGCTCAATTTCTTTCGCCATCTTGGTTAATGAAGGCTACTTTTCTCTTGTACAGGAAAAGATTGTCGGTGCATTATCCTTGAAAACACCATCATCAGAGCTCGAGGGATACTGCCTCATGTGGAATATACGCCCATACATTGATGACGATGTGATGCGTCTTGCATTGAAAATGTGTCCTTCAAGCTTTGGATCAAGCAGGAAGTTGCCGTTGCGCAAGACTCTAACGTGATCCTTTGAACAGCTGGGCATTGAGGCTTGGAGTTGTTTCTTCTGGGATGGATGTCTCCAAGTCATCTTTCTCCCATCGAGGTAGATGGATGCTTCCAAGTCATTCACCCCCGTCGAAGGCAGGGGCGTCTGGTGATCTGGTCTGTTCATGTGTTGGTAGAATAGAAGATAGAAATGTATTCAGCGTGATGCACGCAGAACCGTGTACATGGATAACAACGTGCTTGTGTGTTCATGATTGTGTCCTCGAGAAACCCATATACCCATTTTTGAGTTTTTTTTTATTTGAATTTGAAAACTAAGTTTTTTTTTTAGAGAAAGACCCAAAAACTTTTTGTGGCACAGTGCTGCTGCTGCTGCCCATTTCTTCTTCTCTTCCCTGTCGTTTTCTTTTCGGAAGAGAGTTTTTTCTTTCTTCTTCCTTGTCGTTTCCTTTTCGGAAGAGAGTTGAGAAGCAGTATTACTTGTTTCTGCATGATAAGAAGTCGTCATATCGAAATCTTTTGCTGCCATGTCGTTTGTATGATCGTATATCCAGCATTGGCGAAATCTGGAAACCGAGGCGAAGAAATCGTCGAGTAGATCCTCCAGTTTGGGTCAACACTGTGTACTAGAACAGGCTGGAAGTGGAATCCAACCCGGGCACAGCACACGGCACGTCGGCACCGGGCTTGTCTGCCAGATCGGCCGACGCGCGCGGAGACTACGAGGCAAGCCCGGGCGCCGGCGTGGCCTTGCGATGGAGAGCCCCACGTCGACGGCGTCGCGCCCCGACTTCTACGACTTCCTCGACCGCATGCGCCGCCCCGCCGCCGCCGACCTCTTCCGCTCCATCAAGAGGTCCGTCAGTCACCTGTAACCAGTAACCCGCGCCGTGCTCCGGCCTGGACACGCACGCACGCCCCCGAAAAATCGTAGCTTGGATCAATCGGTCAATCTAGATTGCTAGATGTAGATAGATAGAGTGAGTAGAACGCACCTGCTTCCTATGGATTTCTCTGACCTGCGGTTAGCTTGGCGCCGGCAGCTTCCTCGTGTCCTTCTCCTTCCACGAGCCCAACGCCGAGGAGGACGGCAGCAAGGTCCAGGCCTTCCTCGTTGAGATGGAGGGCGCCATCAGGGACCATCCGCTCTGGGCCAACGCCACCAGCCAGGAGATCGACCACGCCCTCGAGGTGAAGCCCTGACCCACTGATCCTTGTTTTCCGCCTTCATTGACACGTTTGGGCTCCAGACGCTCTGATGAGGTTTTTTTTGTGTCCTACTAGGGCCTGGAGAAGTACATCATGACCAAATTGTTCGACCGCACGTTTGGGACCTCCGCTGAGGATGCCGATACGGATGGGGAGATATCGGAGAAGATTGGTCTCTTGCAGCAGTTTGTTAAGCCTCATCACTTGGATATACCCAAGATCCTGCATAACGAGGCATCGTGGCTGGTAATTCATTCTGAGATTCAAGCATTCACAATGTGATTTCAGTCCATGATGGTTGTCATAACTCATAAGTTGTTAGGATTGTTTTAATAGCTTTATATCATTACATGTTTGATCGAAATGAAGCCCCGAAATAATATTACTTGGATACATATGCTATCTTCAATATTGAAAAGGGTGTCAATGTCAAGTATTCAGATCTATTTTTTATGTTATCAATTATGTTCTCAATCGTACTCTGTATTCAAGAAGTTCCTGGTAATATACATAATTTTAAATTATCCAAATTTTAATGAAAGAAACCTTTCCAGTGATACAGTCAAAGCCCATGCTAACCATGACCATTCTTTTTCTGCACATGTCATTCTAGCT
Source organism: Themeda triandra (assembly GCA_018135685.1). NCBI lineage: Eukaryota > Viridiplantae > Streptophyta > Magnoliopsida > Poales > Poaceae > Themeda > Themeda triandra. Next base: position 434,485 of record JAENPR010000472.1, read on the forward strand.
TGCAGTGAAAGAATTGCAGAAGATTAATTCCTTCAAAGCACCTCGCGAGAAGCTTCTGTGCATCATGAGTTGTTGTCAAGTCATCAATAACTTGCTTCTGAACATATCCATGTCAAATGATCGAACATTATCTGGGGCTGATGAATTCCTTCCTATTCTTATCTATATTACTATCAAGGTATCAAGGCAAGCAACTGTTGGCAACTGTTTATTCTTGCTATTTCTTCTTACTGATTGACTACAACTGAGAAGCTTTCTGAAAATAAATTTGATCCAGGCCAATCCTCCTCAGCTGCACTCAAACCTGAAGTTTGTTCAGCTTTTTAGAAGAAAAACAAAGCTAATTTCGGAAGTCGAATATTATTTGACAAACCTCATTTCAGCAAAGATGTTTATAATAGATATCAATGCTCGCTCACTATCGATGGACGAAAGTGAGTTTCAGAAACATATGGATTCGGCAAAACTAGCTACTCAAGTATCTGTTGCTAGCCCAAGTAGCTCACAGGGGCTCCCCACATCTGCACGGGAAAACCAGGAGGAAATTGATATGGCAGGTCTGCTTACTACATTAGTCAATTTATACTCGAGGAAGTTTGTTTGACCATGTGTTTACATTCCAGTTTTCTCTCACGAAACAGTTCATTTTTTCTGTCAAACAAAATGTGGGTTTTTGTTCAAAGAAAATCATAATGTAGTTTTTATTGTGATCTTGTCCAAGAACCATTTTACCTATCAAACAAAATAAAATGGTTAACTCTTGTAGATTTTTCCTTTAAATGGTTGTTATGCGTTGAAGCAATTTTCATTGTTTCATATGTTTCAATGCAGTGCTTAATATTATTGGATAATCATAATATTCAAAGTGACACATGTGACAGGTCCCAGATTCCCTTTCATGGATTCAGAAACTGAAAGCTTGACTCCAGGTGAAGTCAAGGAGCTGCATGATCTGTATAAGCAAGTTGTCACAAGATATACACTGCTGTCTAAAGCTTTAAGAAAGTTATCCATAGATGAAGATCAGCTCATTAATTCAGTGCATGACTCATGAGGTGATATGAAGATGCTGGTGGTATCAATCATAAGCAACCTCCATATCCACATTACTCTTGTGCATTTACAGTGGAGTAAAAACAAGTGAAATCTTGTTTCCATTAGTTGCAGCCTCGTAGGAAAAGAACAGGAATAGAACGAGGTTTTTAGACTCAATGCATGTCACTAATGCTCCAGCAAGTCCAATGCAATACAGGTATAATCATATAATCTTTTGCATGGATGTCTGTCTTTTCAGTGACCAAAAGAGCAGTTCTTTCTGCAATCTCACTGTATTTCTGATGATTTCTTGTATGTTCCTCTGTTGGTGCAGTGCACAACAGCTGTGAGTTGAGCATTACACGTGGGAAGTGCTGCTTTTGCTAATCTTGTTTCTGATAGCCTTGGTTCACTACAGTTCATGGCTTATACTTAGGTTGGGGGTCCTTTATTCACCAGGATGGATCTTTTCCGAAATCAGTGCTGAAGGAACTGAAAATTGGGCACATGACATATCCTGAGTTATTGACTTCTAAATTGTGTCTGATCTGCCACCGGATGTCTAGTTTTAGCATCGATGGGCTTGCTGCGATAGAGAATATGAATTCTAACCTGGAATGTAGGCCGGAAAATCACTACTGGGGCAGGCAGATGGAGTAACGTAGCCTGGAAAAATTCTAAAGCTCGGGATACTAAATCATTGCGCCCCCTGGTTTCTCAGTGCCAAACCAGTGGTCAACAGATTGCTGCCTGCACAAATCATTGATCCACTATACTTCTACTACGAGAATATTGTTCTTGCTCCAAAAGGTGTCTGGACTACCATTTCAAGATTCTTGTATGATATTTAACCGGAGTTTGTGGACTCAAAGTACTTCTGTGCTGCTGCCAGGAAAATGGGTTACATAATTAATCTGCCACTTGAGAACAGGTCACCTCTCCTCTCCATACCTCGAAAGACAATATCTGAAGCATTACCTCGTACCAAGAGGTGGTGGCAGTCATGGGACCCAAGACGACCGTTCAATTGCCTCCATACTTGCGTGTTGGCAAAATTGTTAGAGAGGATTCATGCAGCCCTTACAAACAGTTCAGATCCACCTCCTCCAAGAGTTCAGAAGTTTGTGTTGGAATATAGGTAATGAAATCTCACTTGGGTTGGTTTAACAAGGCTGCTCCTCTAGAGCCTAATGAGATGGAGTTTCTACTCGGCTTTTCAAAGGATCACACAAGAGGTATCAGTAGGACAGAGAGGTATCGATTTCTAGGAAATTCATTTCAAGTTGATACTGTTGCTTACCATCTCTCAGTCCTCAAGGATATGTTTCCACAAGGCATGAACCTACTATCTTCATTCTCTGGTATTGGAGGAGGCTCAGCTGGACAGAGAGGTATGGATCTCTAGGAAATTCATTTCAAGTTGATACTGCTGCTTACCATCTCTCAGTCCAGAGAATCTGTTCCCACAAGGCATGAATGTACCCGTCTTCATTCTCTGGTATTGGAGGAGTTATTTCAGTAAAGAAATCCAAGGTCAATAGGACGATTCTGAAGAATTGGTGGGGTCACTTTGATTGAGGTTACTGATGTGCAGACACTGACATCTGAGAGGATCAAGGCATATTAGAAGAATTCATCCTTGATGGGAGCAACCGTCACCACAGAGGTGGTTTTGAGGGCGAACATTCTGCACTGTTCTACCATTATAAGGATCAAAATGTATTAAACTTGAGAACAGAGTACACTTAGGAGAGTAATGTTCTCAACTTTACAGTAGATAGACTCTCTAGAACAGGGCAGGAGCCTCTGTGAGACTGGTTTGAAGTGTAACATTAATTTGAATGTTTAATGGATACTGGGGGAACTAACTAGAGGAACTGTGCAGACATGTCGTGTGCTGCTGTGCTCTGAGCAATCTCGGTCGGCTATGCTAATGAGATTATGTCAAAGAAAAAAATATGGTGAAGCAGTTTTATGTAGTTCCCTTTTGGTTAGACACCTGATTTCATTTGAAAACAAAGGGTGAAGGCCGTTTTTGTTTAAATGTAAGGCAGTTCTTTTATGGAGTAACCTTTTGCTTAGACACCTGGTTTTATTTTGAAACAAAATTTAATTTATATCATGGTGTTCCTAATTTTACGATGAGTGACATGCACGAGGGATATCCATGGCAAGTTTGATGCTTCAGGTTGAGGTGTATGGAGTAACCTTTTGCTTAGACACCTGGTTTTATTTTGAAACAAAATTTAATTTATATCATGGTGTTCCTAATTTTACGATGAGTGGCATGCACGAGGGATATCCATGGCAAGTTTGATGCTTCAGGTTGAGGTGAAATTTCGTTATCTGGGGACTCAGTATGTCCGCCTCACTGAGACCTTTCTATCAGCGTGTACAAGATGCCCGAAACAGCTGTAAACAATAACGGCAACTAGATAAAAAAGAAAGGTTTTACCAAATGGCGCTTCAAGAACTACAAGTAGTATAGTCAATAAATAAGAATATACAGGGTAAGCTTTGTCTGGTACAAACATAATGGACGTAAATAAGAATATACAGGGTAAGCTTTGTCTGGTACAAACATAATGGACGACTACAGTACAGGGTTGTGAACAAACAACGTATATCTCATCTTCTGAGCACATGCCACAGTTCTTACAAACAACCTCACACAAATTGGCAAAACTTGTGACATGCATCCAAACCGACTATGCACACACTAGTTTCTAATAGCAAAACTGCCACCTGAACCAGCATCCGGAGTATTGTTCCCTGGGACTGAAGCAGGTGTTTTCGTCGATAAAAATGTTGACAATTGTCTGTATACTTGTTTCCCCACCAAAACAAAAGGCCCAGATTGGTAAACAATCCAGGTGCAAGATTGAATCATTGTACCCCCTGTTTTCACCGCCAAAAAAAGGGAGCCTGCAGTAATAACTGATTAACTGGAACGATGCTACCTTCATTGTATGCTCTCGTTTTTCTCATCACTGTAACCAGCCGCCCTGCCCGTTCTGCCTACCAAGACTGAATTAGGCACTAGACCTTCATATTCTCCAGTTAGACCACGGTATGAACGTGCCTTGAGGTAGTCGATTGAGGACATTGCTCTTCCTTGGTAAAGGACAGCATCATTGTGCTGGTTTTGGATGCTTAGTGCCTTTTCTGTTACCTCAGCCAGTGCGAGCGATGTTTCTGATTGCTCCTCGTTATCTGTGAGGGCAAACGATAAGAGAACATGTGATAATTACTAAGAAAAAGATGAAACAAAATAAAAGCTAATGACTGAGCCAACCAAAGAACTATTGTGAACTTGTTCAAACAGTGACAAATGAATAGACTGAACTGCATATGATGTACCTTGGGGCAATTATCTTCCACATAGACACCTTTGATAAAAGAAAAACGTGCTTCTTCTGTTGTGCTCACAACATCTTGTTTCTCTAAAGTGATCAAATCCTTGAAATCCAAAAGGTATTCTCCAGTCCACTCTCTTCCCCTGAAAACATGTTGCTTCTGGCATCAGAACCATAGCAAAACTATATAAATTGATGCCACATGAGGCCCTTCATATGGATTTGTAATCAGTCACAAACAGTCTTTTACCATTTCCCAATAAGTACCTTAGGTTCTATTAGAGGACAATAATGTAGCATACCTGCCAAAAGCTAGTACAGCTTCAAAAGGTGTAATAACTGGAGCTAAAAAATCCTTGCTATCCAGCAGAGCGGTTTGCGCACAAGAAACATAAATAAAAACTTCGCACTGCTCCAAGGAAAAACAATATCAGATGGCATAGAAAACAGTTCAAAGAAAACTAAAGTAGCGCACCTCTGGAAAATTCGCAAGTTTTGCAGAATTAGGCCTGCCCATGACCAATGTGTAAGATTTCTTTCCAGCGGCCTTGATCAGTTCTTTCATTTGTTCGATTATATGAAGATAACCAGCTGCATCAACAAGGAGCAATGCACCACATCACAAAATTTAAGTGTTTCTAGCAAAATTCCAGGCCAGATAACATGGTAACTAAAATAATAATATTCAAGTAAAGTGGTCATATTTATGATTATGAGAAATGCACAAAATCAATACACAAGTAAAGAAACGATGAATGCCTGGATGAAACTAGTTAGACAGTTCATCTCCCACTTGATCTGCTTATAGCCAAACTAAACCAGCCTTGTGATGAACCAATCAGGCATGGATCAGATCTTGCATAGTATAGTGCCTTTCTAAGAGGCATGCGTGGCTGAAATATAAAGGTAAACCTCATAGCTTAGGTCACAATCTAACAGTGACTCTACATTTGCATAACTACTTTTTATGTTCAAGTTAAAATGTGCGTACCAACACCCAGAGTTCCCACCAAAATGCCAATAATATTTGCATCCTTCGCCTTCTCCACAAGGTAATATCTACATTTAAAAATTATATTTTGTAAGCAGTACCAAATATTGTAAGAAAAAAAACATGAATGCTGCAAAAACAAAGTACCTTCGCCTAAGAATTTTTGTCAGATGAGAGATGTCAGCTGTCAGTTGATTTTCTATTGCGTCATATCTAACTACAAAAGAAACATTAACATTCAGAAGATCCCTGCATTAGAGCAATGTGCAGTTGCAAATAATGTAAAGAAGAGGACTATAAGATCTGCATCACGCATTGCTAAGCAGAAGTTACAAGATCACTGCCGATCAAGAATCAAATTTTAGATTTCAAACAAGCTGTACTAAGTACATCACATTGGTTGCCATATGCAGTATTGAATATCACACTGCTGATTATTCAAGGGAAAAGCAACTACAAAATGAGGATGAAGATAACACACCTATTTCACATTTATTGAAGGTAAGGACTATGTTGGCAAATGCTGAGTTATCTTGTCCAATCCAAAATATCAAATAGTCCTCCATTTTCTCATCAACTGCAATATTCCATGTAATGCCACCAAGGCTGTACCTTTGTGTGGAACTGGAAGATTCCCTGCCATAACGATTGTCCAGGAATGTTGCTACATCGAGGTTTCTTGTGATATCTCCGTTACATGAGGTGCCACTCGACTCGGGAATATTGTTTTCTTCTGTAGTACTTGATGATGGACTCATAACTGAACACAGAACTTCTGCATACTGAACTTCAGGATTGCCAGAATTTGATTTACATGACTCCATGAAAGCCCGTCTAAGATCATCCAATGCATATGCATACTCTAGCCCATATAAAACCTGTTTGGTAAGCCATAATAGACAAGATTAGTACAAACAGAATACGTAGAATGTAAACTATCATTGATAATATATCATAGTTAATATTTATTTATCAGTAAAACATGCCTGTACTAGTGATTTAGTGAAAATGCAAGGCAACAGAAGAAAGAAGGGCAAACCCAGTGCCGGAGGCTCCCTTGAACCAGCATAATGTTACGTGAATATTGCATTACCTACTCCCATTGTAGTGTTACTTGTACCATAACAGGAAGAGTGGAAGACCACAGGAAATACAAAAAGATTTTCCGCAGACCAAACTTGAGAATGATTTGAAGGTTGACTATTGTATTCTCATGTCACCCTAATTTAGGCTACTTTTAGTTTAATCTCCTTTGGGATAAGAAAAACTATAAGAATTATGACCTGAATAAAAACATGGCTTCTGCCCAAAGAAACTTTCTCAGTATTAATCTAGCCAAGAAAGCAAACGCTATCATTTATCAGCATGTTGATCCTAATAGTGTGGTTTACCAAAATTGTCAAGTCCAGAATTCAGATATGGTGCTATAGAGCATACAAAGACTGAAGCTCATCGCATGGACTAATAAACATAAAACTTTTAAGCGGAGGAAATAGTTTGGGGCATACCAGAATGCGCTTATTGCTTTTTCTTGAGCACTCAAGCAATGTGCTGGCACATGCGTTGATATCCAACGGTGCCTTCCCAAAAACGAAGAAAGCTGGCAAATTTGATGTTCTGCATTTCAAGTTGCCAGTGCAAATGTAGTGTCAGCATAGCACAAACTAACGACAGCACAGAATGAATTGTTCCCAACAAGTCTGAGAAAAATGGTATCAGACTGCATCTAATCTAACCATTTAAAAAGTATGTCCTAATATTTGTTTAGGAAAACAAAAACAAAATCAAACTTTTGAGAGGAACAGGGGGGTTTGCTCACGGGCTCATGCAGGCGTGGCCGTAGTGGACGACGCACTGCGCATCGATGTGGAACGCGCCCACCTCGTCGACGCAGCAGGAGTTGTACGCCGTGTCGGCCATCACGAACACCCTGACCCCACCGCCGGAGCCGCCGGAGGCAAGCTCCCGGCGCAGCGCCCTCGCCACCGCCGCGGCGTCCTTGAGCATCTCGTCGGGGAACTGCGGCGCCACGAGAACGAGCCGAAGAATCAGAGGAGCGCCAACAAACCGCCCACGAATCCAGAGAGAGAGACGAATCGACGAGGAATGGTCAGGATTACCTGGAGCGCGACCCTGGTGTAGGCGCCGTCGCTGAGGAACTGAGCGGTCCGGGGGATCTCGTACCTGGAAGCGACGTCGGCTTCCATGGCCGGGGTGTTGGGAGGTTGCCCGCCGCCGCGCCGCCGGGAGGATAGTGGGGCCGCCGGGAAAGGAAAGAGACGCTTGGCTGCCGAGGGTTTTGGGAAGGGGCCGCCGCCGCCGCCGCGGCTGTGCTCGTGTTGAATTTTTTAATAATATTTTAATAATTATTTTGAGAAACTTTTAATAATTAATTGCAGCCGATAGGACCATATCGGCGGCCCAGTAGCCAACTGGACCCCCGACCAGGCCTGCCAGGACACCCGGCAGTTTTTTTTTTTTTTTTGAGCAACTGGACACCCGGCAGTTGGCCGACCGGACCGGCGGCCCAGTCAGCCCAGTGTACTCTTATCGGGCCGGTAGGCCTGTCGGATGTGAAAGTGCGGCCCAGATCGACAAGAGCTTGAGTCAAAACCTTCATCATTCGTCATTCGAGTCAACTACATCACCGGAATGGCGACCTCCGACCTTGCCGCCACCCCGGCGCCGCAGTCTCCGGGCGTCGGCGGCGTGGCGCTCTCGTCCTGCATCGGTGACCTCCTCCGCTTCGTCCTCTCCTCCCACGCCGCCGCCACCTCCCCCGGTGACGACCCGGCCGCGTTCCCACTCTCGCCCTCCTACTGCGCCCGCCTCCTCAACGACGGCGAGCTGTTCGGGCAGCTGGTGGCCTCTATTCAGCGGTGCCTCGAGGAGGGGCGGATCCCGGGACCGCCCGCGGTGGTCGGGATTCCGGCTGCGGAGGAGGGGCCGGTGGAGAGAGCGTGGGAGCTGCTGCTGCTGGAGAAAGGCGCCGAGTTGAAGCGGGTAACTCGTCTTTCCGTTGCTTCGGTTCCAGTTGTGTTTCGTCGTTGTGGACCATGAATCAGAGGCACCATTGTTGGCTGCTTCAATTCTTGCTGTACAAGCCTTGCATCTGCTGCAATGTTTCGGTGCACTAGCATCAGTTTCTTCTGAGTTCTGACCAAACAGTAATACAGGATGAGCAGGGTATTTGTTGACGCAAAAGTAGGTCAACACACTATACGTGGGCTTTGGACGCCCTCGAGGTAGCCCTGGACGACCTGTAACGCAGCGACGATGCAGCGTGACCGGCAAACCGATCTAGAGATCGATAGGCCGATGTGGAGCTCGTCGACGGCCGAAGATAACCAGCACCTTACGCGGTGAAGAGCGGCGAGGTTTACGAGCAAACCAGAAAGGGTAACCAACGTGCTTACGAGGAACGAAGAACCGACTAGTTTCCGAGCAAACTAGCAAAGGAGCCGTCGAAGCCCTAGCCTCGCGAGGATCTCGTCAGTGGCAAGGCAAAGGAGGTCACCGGTTGCCCTAGGTCGGCGGACGAGCCTAGAGCGCCATCCTTGATCGCCTGGATCAAGCCATGGGACAAGACGGAGCTGCGGGATAGAGCAAAGGTAGAAGATAGATTGATCGTGTTGATCGTGTTTGTGTTTTGGGTTCGATTGATTGGATGGGATCAATCGGCCGTGATCCTCTCATATATATAGAGGGGGGTGGTCTTATCCCCGTAGGAAACAACTCCAAAGCATATACGACAAGTTTCCCACGTCCAAAATTACCAAAAACACGATCCGGATCGTAGTCGGTCGCGCCGGCACGCGCCGGACGCGTCCGGACGCTTTCCAACGCTGGCGTCCTGGCGCGTGCGCCCGGTCCGCTCGGGCCGCGCGGACCTTATCAATCAACCGCGTCGCGCGTCCCGGACGCGTCCGGCGCTTTGGCGTCGGCGCCCTTGCGCGCGCGGAGCTCTCGCGCCGCGTCCGACGGGAAACGGACGCGTCCGGCGTCGCGTGCACCCGCGTCCGCGCCTCGGGTCGCCCCCGACCGCCGCCCGGGTGGCCCGGCGCACACCGTACGCAGCGTCCGCGCGACCTTGGGGTGCGCCCGGCGCTCGTTCGCCGGTTGCCCCGTCTTCGCCCGTTTCGATGTGTCGACTTGTATTTCTTTCTTTTGCCAATTTTGAGTGTCAACACATGCCCTCCCGTTTTCAAGTGAATTAGCTCATGAACTTGAAAATACTCTTTACTTGTTAACCAACTAGAAACGATGCCCATCACATCGGCTAACCGGCGACTAAGGGCGATGTATACATCGGCCATTTTTTGTTCTAAGGGCGATAAATGTGTCGGCCATTATTTGGAAGAGCACTGGGCTTCTTGCCAAACACTTGGAACATACTCCTTAAGAACTTTCCGTTGATTGCTCTTGGGAGATTTATCAACTTTGCATCATCTCCACTTATATGAATTTCACAAATTACTTTATGGATCTCCTAGTCACTTTTGCTTGATCGATCCTAGGTATTTGAGCAACGAATCATCATAAATCTTCCGATAGAGTTCACCATGTTGCAAAGTATATTTAAATGCAACTCTCCGGATGATGTTATCAACTTGACGCTAGGATCCGCAAATTTTATTAAGGGAGTGTTCCAATTCCCTAAATCGGCACTAGAATTACCAAACTTTGAACTAGACCGATTTGAGACACCGTTTGAGAAATCGTGGCATACCCTTAGAAGAATTGGTTAATCCGACTGTTACAATCGGTTGAACCAATTTACTTGTACCTGTATAGAAAATATGCATCGGCTATTCTTATATATAAAAGTTGTATCCACCAATGCAATAGCCGATGCGTGTTGAGCTTTATCATGTTGGCCTTTAATTTTCATGTCTTTGGCCTCAACATGTTTTACCCGCATGGAGTGCAATAACCTCAAGCCGAATAAAAGAATTATGTTCGGCTCTAATGTTTGATGCAAATAAAATTTTAATCGGCTTGATGTCTCAAATAACGCATACCGTAAGAAACAATGATCATGCCAACACCTTAGCCTTATATGCAAGCCGATTAATCAAGATTAAAACTTCCAATGGGCAACAAACATGCTCAACAATAAAATCAGCAATGACTTGACACTCAAATGATTTTTCAATGACTCAAAAGTCAAGTCATATTCAGATAGAGTGTATGCCCACTTGCCCATCCTAACAATGAGGATTAGCCGATGTAAAATGCACGCATCGCTTGGCATGCAACGACACATGTACTTAGTAAAGAATGCTTAGATAAACAAAGTACAAGTGACGAGCATATATATTTTCAGAACCCGGGCATACCTCACTTGGAATCAAGAAGACATCAATCAATATTTATGATGCACCTCTTCTTTTGTCCTCTTGAATCAAAGCAACACCGTTGCACCCTCTTCGGCAATAATATATAATGTGATTGGAGGTTAATTCCCAGATGCACGAAGAATAGGTGGTGTTGATAGAGAACCAACGAGAAGCCCGATTAACTGAATTTATAATCGGCTTCTAATGTTCATTCACACTATATGATGATATGGACCCGATGATCAATCGGCCTCGGAGAGCTTTTCAGCAAGCTTCTCTTTGACAAGCAAATCATATCATCATGCCCCCCGGGCCTAAAAGCCATCAAAGTAAATCATATAGGGGTCTTTTCAATAGCACGATGGTTGCAAGCATTCATCGGCTAGTTGTATGATAAGGACGATAATAAAGTATCGGCCATATGAATTCATCTACATGAGCACGTATAGCCGAAATATTCTATTTCGGCTATCGATTATTGATAAGCATAATAATTCGGCAACCCTCCATAACATGAAGATCCCCAAGGATCAAAATAAGGAACCGAGGGTTGACTATACATACCATGAGATGAATTCCATATAAACATAGGCAGAGAAGATGGATGATGCGAATACCAAAGATTTTGATGATTTGGTGCAAACCTCCAACTTGGCAATTGTTTCTTGAATCTTCTTCTCTCTTTCGTCTTCATTGCACCACTTGCTTGAGCATCATCCTTTTGAGTTTGAACACTTCCTTTAGGAATCCAAGCTATCCCTTTTTCCTTCTTCTCTCGCACTAAGTTTCGCAACTTCTTTTCTTGCCACTTTGGTAAACCGATTGAGCATATCGGTTTTGTTTCAGTTTTGGACAGCGGCAGTCCTTTCTTGTTTTTAGGCACTTTCATATTCTTTTGTTCAGATTTGGCACCTACAATATCAATAGATGATCTTCTTGCTTCTTTGTCATATATAGCCGGATTTTTCAGCAATGTAATCGGCTTTTTAATTGTTGCACTCAAATCTGAACTTTCCTTCTTTCGTCCATCATATTTCACACGGTAAACTTATTTCACCGCTTTCTTCTTTGGTTGAGCTCCGACCGATTTTGATCAAAACAGTCATTATAAGATGATGGCTTCTTTGAATATCTTGGAGCTGCATACTCTACATAATGTGGCCTAAAATATGATGGAACATGTGCCTCTTCATCAAACCAGCCCCAAGATAAATAAGGAATAAAATATGCGGGTGTGATGTATAAGACATGGGAATTGGCTGCTCAAAAGGATGATATGTTGCTGCTGCGTGAAATTTGTTGCCTTGCCAATTCCTCTCTTGATACTTGCGCTTTGGAGGCGATTTTGATGGCTGGACCTTTTTTGACTTATTGGCTGTATTTGCCTTGCTTATCTTCTCATATTTAGCCGAAGCTCTTCGAAGCTAAGTTTCGGTCTTCTATCTTTCGCTTGTAGTGAGCTTTGCCTCCATTAGCATTGTAAGCATCCTTCTTCTTTTCTCCATCTTGATAGATATGCTCTAAAGAAGGATCTTCACCGATTTTCCTTGCTCAATGGGATCAATCGGCTTTTGCTCTAGTTGGAGAGATTCCACTTGCCCCCCAGGTGTCTTCTAAAATTGAAGCGACATTGCTACCTTCTCGAAACATGTTCAACTTGCACTTCTCGGACAAAGCAACCTTGTCTTCACTTGAGGGCTCCTCATCTCTCTCTTGAGCACTGCGTCTTGAGCTTTGAATGAATCGGCTAATTCAAGCCGATTTGAATCTTGTTTGCTATCAAGACCAATTGAATCCAACTGGTCTATTTGTTGAGCTTCAGAAAATCTCAATCGGCCTTTATCAATGGCCGATTGGACCACACGACGAAACATATTGCAATTACAAGTATTATGATCATAGGAATTATGCCACTTGCAATATGTAAGCTCTTCTAAGTTTTGAACTCGATAGCAAAGAATTGTGATCAATAATTCTAATAAAATTATTTTTGAGCAATATATCAAATACATGATCACAAAAAGTAAGGTCAAAGGTGTACTTTGATTTATTCAACCGATTCTTCCGTGGACTCGGTTTTAAAGCTAGGCAAACGAAGGGATCAAATTTGACATCAATCCATTCGGCCACACCTTTGCAACTATTTTTAGAAAGCTTTAAGTTTGACAAACCAAAGCACCATCGGCCTTACCATGTGGCATGATTTGTTGTCCGATAGAATCTGAATTTGTCTCATCTTAAACAAATATAATGCTATTCCTAATCGGTCTTTTGTAACTATTTACAAGGATGTCTCTAATAGATGCAGAAATTGAAATAGTTTGACCGGATTGAAATTTAAGCAAAATATCCGTGTCTTGTACCTTGTTGATCATGTTGGAGAGATGTGTATCCTTGATTTGAATGATGTTACTTTCCTTCTCCAAGGAACAATCAACAATAGATGCCGAATTATCCAAAGACGCACGGCAAATGCGGCAGAACCAAAGAAGTCGGTTGAGCCGATTGGAAATCGGCTAGGCCAACTTGGGCACTAGCAAAGTGGAATCGGTTTAGCCGACATGAAAGCCGGCTTAGCCGATTCGAGGTCAACAGAGATGGTCAATTTTGCCGACTTAAGATACAATCGGCCTAGCCGATTGTGTAATCGGCTTATCCAACTCGGAGCAAGCGGGCAACCCTCCTTTCGCAGAGCTTGATCTTCACTAATGACATAGTAATCACTAGATAAACGCACGACTCCTTTAGCTCCCGAAAAGTCAAGTCTAGCCGGTTTCGACGCTTCTCATGTTTTTTCGTAGCAAGACTTGCTTTTTGAGTGCCCCCTAGCAATCCACTTTTGGCCGATGGCTTAATTGTGATCGGCCTTTTCTCATTAAACAGACCAAATTGTTCATAGAATAAATCCTCCATTTGAGACCATGAACAAATGTATTCAGGTAAAGATGTAAACCATGTAAAAGCAATACCAGTAAGGGATAAAGGAAAATTTTGAATTTTCATATAGTCTTCATCACCGGCATGTGCAAAAGCCAACGCAAAGAGATACGTACAAATGTGTCCCACAGCAGTTTTATCATCTTCACCACCGAACTTTTCAAACTTAGGTACCCGCCATCGACTAGGAGATTTGACATAGTCCATAGCTAATATATATGGCCCGTGATAAGTAGGTACCGCCATTTAGAGGAACCACATGGATTTCTAGCGTGAGCTAAATCCTCTTCAATTCGGCTAGAGCTACAAGTAGCATATGAAGCCGAATCACAAGTAATGGCTTTCTCATACTTTGTTGAATTCTTATTAATTCGGCTTGAGTTAGTGATAACATGTGAAGCCGAATTATAAGAACTACTCTTAACACATCTTGCTGAATTTTCATTGATTCGGCTAGAGTTATATGAAGCCGAATTATAAATAGGAGCATTATCACAAGGTGCTGGATTTTGAGAGTAATTGGCTAAGTAATTAGAATTGTCGTAGCCAATTATCTTATTCATCGGCTTGTCTTGTGATGATATCACATGTTGTGAACTTGTCGATGAAAAAGGATTTACATGTTGAATATTGCTAGAAGAATCAATACTAAAGGAATTTTCAGCAAGCATCGGCTCTTGATCATGATATGAATAATTTGAAGAATTAGCCGATGCAACATATCTAGTATCATCACTAGCAACACCAACATGGCAATTTATATCACTTGCAAAATAATTATAAAAATCATCACATGTATCTCGCAAGTTGTACCTCGGGGGCGGCGTAACAATATTGCGATGTAGTACCTTGATACGCCTCCATGTATGTTTGCCAAATAAACTTGAAGATTTAACGCCTTTTGTGTAGACGTAGGCGAAATCACAAGTTGTGTGCTTCACGTAATGGCTTCGGGAAAGACCTTCGTGTATGCCTTGTGATTATAAAAATATATCCATATATATGCTAATCGCGTCAAGACCACGGTAGCCTTCCAACTAATACGTATTCCACCAGATTGTGTTGCTTTAATACGACTTGTATTACTTTTGAACCGGACTCTATAGTTCAAAACAAAATCTGCGTGGTAGCCGGTAAGTCCGACAAGAACAAATCGGCTTTATGGCTCGATTCTTCGTTGGGCTACAACGCCACAAATTGCAATCGGCCGAGGCAAGATTTCGATTGCACTGTGTACACGACAAACGTAATCGGCCGGGGCCCGATTCGTTGTCGGAACCGAATAAAGAGCTAATAGATTCAATCGGCCTTTGCGGCGATTGTTTGACGATCACAAGATATTAACAAATAGATCAATTAGGATATGGCTAGGTCAGATAGATTCACCGCAAACAAGAGCCGAAGCAATCTATTCCCACGGAGTCGCCAAAAAGTATGTTGACGCAAAAGTAGGTCAACACACTATACGTGGGCTTTGGACGCCCTCGAGGTAGCCCCGGACGACCGTAACGCAGCGACGATGCAGGCGTGGACCGGCAAACCGATCTAGAGATCGATAGGCCGATGTGGAGCTCGTCGACGGCCGAAGATAACCAAGACCTTACGCGGTGAAGAGCGGCGAGGTTTACGAGCAAACCAAGCCAAAGGGTAACCAACGTGCTTACGGGAACGAAGAACCGACTAGTTTCCGAGCAAACTAGCAAAGGAGCCGTCGAAGCCCTAGCCTGCGAGGGATCTCGTCAGGGCAAGGAGGTCACCGGTTGCCCTAGGTCGGCGGACGAGCCTAGAGCGCCATCCTTGATCGCCTGGATCAAGCCATGGGACAAAGACGGAGCTGCAGGATAGAGCAAAGGTAGAAGATAGATTGATCGTGTTGATCGTGTTTGTGTTTTGGGTTCGATTGATTGGATGGGATCAATCGGCCGTGATCCTCTCATATATATAGAGGGGGTGGTCTTATCCCCGTAGGAAACAACTCCAAAGCATATACGACAAGTTTCCCACGTCCAAAATTACCAAAAACGCGATCCGGATCAGAGTCGGCCGCACCCCGCACGCGCCGGACGCGTCCCGACGTTAACGCGCGTCCGGCGCGTGCGTCCGCGCGCTCGGGGCGCGCGGACCTCAATCGAACGCGTCCGGCGCGTCCCGGACGCGTCCGCGCTTGGCGTCCGGCGCCCTTGCGCGCGGAGCTCTCTGCGCCGCGTCCGACGGAAACGGACGCGTCCGGCGCTCGCGTGCACCCGCGTCCGGCGCCTCGGGGTCAGCTCGACCGCCTCGGGTCGCGGGCCCGGCGCGCACCGACGCGGGTCCGGCGCGACCTGGGGGGTGCGCCCGCGCTCGTTCAGCGCCGGTTGCCCCGTCTTCGCCCGTTTCGATGTGTCGACTTGTATTTCTTTCTTTTGCCAATTTTGAGTGTCAATAGTATTGTTTCCACAAATTCTACTGCACACGGTTTCTGTATAGACACCAGATCACTTTAATTGCATATCCTGACTGGCGTTTGCTTGGGGGCAGTGAAATTTTAGCTGGCCAGTATAATGAAAGCATAGTACCAAAATTTGAAAACTATAGTAATGTCACTGTTTTTTTTTTAAAAAAAAAAGAACATGCAATATTGATTCGTGGCTGGGATGCATCAATTTTTTTGTTGGGTTTGTAACTTACATTTGTCATCTTTAACCATTAGATGTATGATGCTGTTGACTTTGAGCTGCATGTTCAGGAACCCTACTACACTCAACTCAGAGGTAACTCTTATCTTTATCTTCTGGGTAACTGGCCTTTTTTAAAAACTTTGTTTTACTTCCAAACATCAAATATTCACATTTCTCTTTCCTTGTATGTATCCTGTGTACGTATGTACTATTAATCTTGAAGAAAAATAAGCTTGACCTTTTCTTTTCCTTCTGTGCACTTTACATAACCAATGGTATGAAATGATAAATATCTTTTGAATGATTCCCTAATTCTTCTCTGTTCGCATGTATTTGGAACATGATAGAAATTATGGTCAATAGTTTAAACCGCTATTGTAAGGTAGACCTTTTGTATGTTAAGATGGACCAACATACATTGAAATTAAACCCAGTTAGTTCATACTCCTACATAGATGTACTTCTGATACAGGCACATGACAAGGTCTTGAGATCTGTTACTATGTTTAATATACTGTATTGTCTGCCTATTTATCGAACTTGTCGATGCCAACTGATTTTAAAATGGTTCTGGGAAATGCTGTAAGAAACTAATTTATGTATTTGGATGAAGTTTGTATTTTAATTACACTTTCCTTAGACCCCCTTGAGGACCACCTTTCTAACTTGATGCATGTATACATGTAGCCGGAGCCAAGAAGGTCGAAGGGAGATTAGCGGCTGGTAACTACAATGGGTAAGCACATTTTGATTTTATTAGTTGGTTAGGGAATTCAAGGTGGATAAAGAACTTTGCATTCATGGAATCATATGGTTGTTATCATCAAAATCTTAGTCAAGTTGATGAACCAGAAGTATTATCAATCAATATATGTTAAAACTGAAACAAATCTAGTCTAGTGTTCTAGTCTAACTCCTTATATTGTTATTGTTTTGTGGTAATAAGATTCAGGTTGCTGCGGTCCTCAGGAAATCTCACATTCTGCACAGACAAAAACTTTGCAGACAAATGCATCTTACAATAATAATGTGTTATTTTAAGAAAAAGCAATGATAGAGTCCTAACAAATATCCAAAACGTACTACTTTTCGGAAACTTGTTGTCTCTTAATTTTGATTTCGTCCACTTTTTCATGGTTAGGAATTTCGTGTTACTCTAATGTGCACAGCTATCAATGTAACATGCTTTGTTACCTCTCCTTCCCAGGATCACACAAGGTTCTTTGCTGCTCTTCAATAAATGCCTCTTGCTTAACATTGAGGTAATGTTATTTTTTAAATAGCTAACTCTTCTTAGTAATACTTTATTATGTTTTTACATCATTATCTCGTGTTACTGTTTGTGTGTAACATTAACTTTAGAAGTCTTCTTTAAAAATACATTACATTTGTTTTAGTAATACTCTATCGTGCAAATTTCTTAACCAAAGTAGACATTCACTTCATTTTTTTTCTTAAATTTATCAATCTCCTTTGCTTATGCTTTTTTCAGGCGGTTAGGAAGTACAGTTCATTCTCTGAGATGCTGGAAGCAGAGATAATCTCAAATGTCCTTCCTGGTATTTCATCAATTTTAGAAGGTAACTAGGAAGCGTTCTTGCATTGTCTTTGGAACTTGGTCAACCCTCATGTCAACTGCATCTTTGGTCTTTTATAGACTAGGCTTTTAGGAAAATGGTACCCTTGCTTCTTATGGTGAATAGATTGCACTTCACATTCCTCGTTTCCACTCTGTAAAGTGAGTTTGTTCCTCAGGAATTTGTAACGCTTCTTAAACAGTAGGTTTTTACTCTCTCTGCAGGTGTGAAAGTATATAGGAAATTCTATACAGAGGAAAGGGAGAACTGTTATGGAGTTTTAGCGATATCAATTTCAAAGCCAACATCTCAACCTTACATAACCATGACTGATATCCTTGCTGTGAGTGCCAGTCCTCAGAATTTTATCCTTCCATATATCATATCACCAGAACATTATTTATACTGTTTATGACAAATCGCTGGCTTGTCTTATTTATCGTCGTTATGGATGCCATACTGATGAGAATACACTCAGTAATTCAGCACTAGACAGCTCACTTTCCTCTTTGTATGTTGGTTAGTAGGAATTTTTTTTCGCATGCTGGTAAGAACAACAGGAACATTCTCTACCTGTTATATTTGTGATTAGTTCTCTTGATATCCTATCAAAGGATACCCCCCTTTTGTTATGATCATCTTGAATAATGTTAATATGGGTACTTGCAATTTCCCAATATTCTAATAGGTTCTTACTCTGCTTAGTTCTTATATTTGGTCAGGGATTAGGCTATGATGGATTGGGTAGACTCCTTGGTATGGCCAGAACAACTGGAACTGTTCCAGATGGACTACCTCCTCCAAGATCTGCACTGTTATCATCTTGTATGAGACTACTCCAACCAAATGTAGGTTCAAATCTTATGATTCTGTCAATTCATCTGAACATTGTGTTCTTGAATCTTACAGAACTTCCACCATTTGAAATTTCCCTTGCACCTAAAACTGGCACTGTCTTATTCAATTGGAGGTGAAAGGCTGTTCTTTAACTGATGGTGCAAGGGCATTGGCCAAACATGTTCACAGGAGTAGGAAAGGATGGTGGGGCAACTTTAATGGGAGTGGTAAAGATAAAGGCCACCTTGATACTCCAGAGTCCAGAGTTCGAGACTACTGTTGTGATCTATTTCATTGTTGCATTTCTTGTCTTCAGATTCGAACAAAAACCAAATTGCATCTGAAACCATTCACTCTTTGTTACGTGAGTGTTGTTGGATGAATGTTCATCTGACTCAACCCTATGGTCCTGTTTTTGAAATCCGTGTGCATGAAGGTTATGGCGCCAGATGGTCTCAAGATGGTTCAAAGGTATGAGTTTCCTACTCCTTAGATTAATGTTAAATCTGGACGCTGAATCGCTGACATAAATAAGTGGCATACCTCAAACCCTGTGCTGTTAAAGTAAAATCAATTTGTCGTTAGTGTACATGCTGTCCTAATCAAGCAGATATGTGGAAGGTAGTTTATTAAAATGCTAATGTATCAAATTGAAAACAATGGAGAAATTTTGGCACAAAAACCGATATCACTAGTAAATTTGTTCAATGATATGCCCGCCTGCCCAGCACTCCACAATATCCCTAGTTTATAGTGTGTACAATAAATGTTTTCCTAGTTTGCTGGTTGCAGACTCAGTACCTTTTGTTCATCTGTAATAAAAATAAAGTCAGTCAGGAGTAGTTCTTAATGCTATTCGCCTATTCCTTAAGATGCAATGTTGCATACATCATTTTGAGAACTCTTTTTATCGCATCAAAAATTGTTCAAGAACTTTTGTACCTCAAAGAAGCAGGGACATATCAAATTGCAACACTGCAGATAAAAATCGATAAGTTTCACCATGATTGTTATTGTCCATGTGCACATTGCCATAATGTTAGTAAGCTAATCTTCTGAAATAAGATATACTGAATCAATGAGCTGGAGCAACAGATGCTTATTGAGAAAAGATTGTTGTGATTGTTGGTGTAGATTGGCAGTTGGTTTGTTCACTTGATATCTGAAAGATTCCAGAAGTGATCCAATCAATTGACCAAACCCTACCCCAAAAAATAGCACAAGTGACTAATAATGATGAACTGGCAGAGTTTCTATTGGGGTGTATTCCTTCTACATTGATACATATACTCATACTCATGAACAGCTAATAACAAGTCACACTTGATGCCAACAATATTTCTATAATCAGTGTCTACCATGTATATATGTATATAGAAACTGTGCCCAATCATTCAACTGCTTGCTCGCCACATTTGCAGTTCATTGGATTCTTGGAGCCCTACACCCCAGAAGGCTATGCTAAAGGATGGAAACACTAGCACTAGGCCTAGATCTTGATCTGTATTAGCAGTCTGCCAGGGTTGATTTGCATCTCCTGAATGATACTTGTCTTGCTCAATGTGTACATCAGTCCTGCCTAAGGTATTATACCTTGTCCCTTTTGTTGACCGGAGAAAAGAGGCTGAGGAACATTGTTCTTTGTATGTTTATGGTCAATTCTAGAGTTCTGAAGTTTTTCTTAGGATCCATGTGTTCTTTTCTCGGCGTAATGGTTTAGAAACACATTTTTTTGGGGGGTCAATGAGTGAGCATGGCACAACTTGCTAACTTCACGCGAACCATGGCAGTTCTTCAGATGTGTGTTAAAACCATAGACACCAAATTCAATGTCAGGGGGAGAACTCATTTAAATTTCTTGCGATAAATTTTGAATGCTTTAATACCTTACTTACATTTTAAAACGAAGGGGTAAAGAAGAAAAGGGGCGTTGCCATGAGGGAATAACAAAAATTCAAAAAAACAATTGATCCAGCAGCGACAGAAATAGAAAAGCTAAAAACAAGATTCAGAGATTCAAACTAAAAAGGCGTGGTCGGCAGGATTCGAACCTGCGCGGGCAAAGCCCACATGATTTCTAGTCATGCCCGATAACCACTCCGGCACGACCACTGTTTGGTCGTGTGATTGTCCAGAAATTGTTAGATCGAACAACTCCACATGACCTTATGCGTTTCACTTTATTCATTCAAACACACCCGCCAAAATAAGTTCATAGCTAGTTTGGTACAGAGACATCGTCGACGCGCAAATGCAATGGCATTGCCAGTAACACTAGCAGAGGTGACATCGTCGCATCGATCATCACAAACACCAGAGATGAAAGCTCGATCTGTCTCGATCGCGTGCACACGTCACACCACACGCATGCCGCCTCATTCCAGTTTGTGCATCTGGGCGGACCTCCGGGACGCCGCCGTCGTCGTCGGGTACTCAAGCAGCGGGCGGACCGGCGGCGCCGGCAGCGCGGGAGGCGGCCGACGTGCGGTCACCGCGGCGGTGGTTGGGCCGGCGGCGGCAGTGGGCGTGGACGACAGCAGGAGGCGGAAGGTCCAAGCGAGGACGTCGGGCGCGAAGACGCGGAAGACGAGGAAGACGTCGTACCAGCTGGGGCGCTTCACGTAGGCGTCGCCGCGGCAGGCGCCGGCCACCAGCGCCCGCGCGTACGCCTCTACGCGCGCTCCCCCGGGAAGCGCCGCCGCCGACGCCTCGCGCTCTTCCTGCTTCACCTCCGCCGCCGCCGCGCCTTCGTGATGATGGTCCAGCGTGGACTTGCCGCCGCCGGCGTCGCCGCCGACCCAGCCGTGCGTCGCCACCGTCACGCCCACCTCGTCCTTCACCTCGTACCGGAGCGTCTCGTAAAAGTCCACCACCGCCGCCTTCGCCGCCTGCCGTACGTACGTGCCACATCAGCAGTCGTGTTACTGATCCCAGTAGTTCAGTTCAGACAAGAAGAGGGGAAAAAATAAGAAGAAAAAAAAGCTTGCCATTATTACGTACAGAGTAGAGGCTCATCCTGGGCATGGGCAGCCAGGTCTCGACGGAAGCGTTGACGACGACGCGGCCGTGGCTCTGCCGGAGGTACGGCAGCGCGGCGTAGGTCGGGTACACGTTGCCCCAGAAGTTGATGTCCATGAGATGAGGAAACGCCGTGGTGTCGCCGGCCTCCTCGAAGCTGAAGTCGTGGCTCAAGCTCACGGTGTTCACCAGATGGTTCACTGTCCAAGTGTCCAGCGTGCATGCCCAGCAGGTGTGTGTCAGAAGAAGGCAAGGGTTAATTGCAGAGGATCGGATTTGACGACTCACGCTGTCCAAAGTAGCTGACGGTGTCGGCGACGAGCCTCCGGCAGTCCTCCTCCTTGATGACGTCGGCGGCGATGACGAGGACCTGGCCGGCGCCCAGCTGCCTTGCGTTGTCGCGGATCCCGAACAGCCGCTGCTCCCGCCGCGCCACCAGCACCAGGCTCGCGTTCCGCCGCGCGTACTCGTACGCGATTTGCTCTCCGATGGCGGAGGACGCCGGTGATGACAACGACCTTGCCGAGCATGTCCTCCATGGTGAGGGTCTTGAACGCCCACTCGACGCCGCGCAGGAACGACAGCGTCGGCCACGCGAACGCCAGCATCACCATGCTCGCCGGCGGCACCACCAGGTCCATCACCGCGTTCACCAGCCGATCCATGAAGGATGAGGAGATGGAGTCGCACACTTGACGAAGCCGAGAGTTGTGCTTCTGAACGGAACGGCCGAGGAGGATAAGGACAGGCGAGGGTGGTGGCAGACGGATAGGTGCAGTGCATGGCGGGCAGCTGCGTGCGAGGCCCTGCCGGGTGCCGCCATGCGAACGTCGGTCCAGGACCAGGGATGAGGCACGCTTTGGCCACTTCCTGTGCTCCTCCCTCTGCGTATGCGTATACGTGCTAGACGCCGCTCTAGCTTAGGTACTTGTGCCACTCCAGACGTCTTCTGCCTGCTCTGCATCTGCATATACGTGCCGCTTCTGAATTCACCGGTGTTGTCAAATGGTTTGGCTCAGAAATTGAACAGTTTTCACCGGTGTTGTCACGGGACACACAGGTGACACACCGCTATATAAATTTTGGGACCTAATAAATCTGAAAAATTCAAGAACTGGCTTTCGTTCAAAAAAAAAATTCAAGAACTGGCTTTCGTTCAAAAAAAAAATCAAGAACTGGACATCACAGAGAGTCTATGTTTAAGGATCGTTCATGAATTTTACTCCCCGTGGACGTGGAATTAAAACAGTGAATACTCCAGCACTTGACATTGGTTCAGAGAAGTAACAACAGTGAAAAAGAAGCAGAGTATTCAAGTGATGCAACTCATATATGTACACAAAGAGGAATTTTCCTTCCGAAACCAATCCAATTCTTTTGTTCCTGTAACAAACATCACATTTTGAGTATAATTTTGTTTGTGCCGTCTCCTGTGCGCACGAAGAATAGCCAGTGTTGCTGACGATCACTGCCAAGCTACACAAGCTGGCACGGCTAGAACGCGCAGCACCGCGTCGTGAGGCCGCCGCCAGAGTCGCCGGGAGCGGTCACCTGAATCTCCTGCCTCTCCCCGACGGCGCCCGCGTCGTCATCTGCGGCCGCGGCCAGCGCCTTCCTGCTGACGGCGCGGGAGATCTCGGTGAGCAGGGTCTCGAACGCGGCGTCGACGTTGGTGGCGTCGAGCGCGGAGGTCTCGACGAACGAGAGGCCCTCCTGCTCCGCGAACGCGGCGGCGTCCGCGCGCGGCACGGCGCGGAGGCCACCGCCGCGCTGCTGCAGCTGCTGCCTGGCCAGGTCGGTCTTGTTGCCGACGAGCATGACGGCGGTGCCGCGGCCGTCGGCGTGGTCCCGGAGCTCGCGGAGCCACCGCGCGGTGTTGTCGAACGTGACGGACTTGGTCACGTCGTACACCAGCAGCGCGCCCACCGCGCCGCGGTAGTAGGCACTGGTGATGGCCCGGTACCGCTCCTGCCCCGCCGTGTCCCAGATCTGCGCCTTGATCATCTTCCCGTCCACCTGTGATCATCAGTGATCGGTCGGTGAGACTTGATCGTCAGCGATGGCGAAGCGATGCAGCGGCACGGTACGGCTGTACCTGGATGGTGCGCGTGGCGAACTCGACGCCGATGGTGGACTTGGAGTCCAGGGAGAAGGTGTTGCGGGTGAAGCGGGAGAGGAGATTGGACTTGCCCACGCCGGAGTCGCCCACCAGCACCACCTTGAACAGGTAGTCGTAGTCGTCCGCGGCCTGTGGCTCCCACGTCGCCGGCCGCCGCCCAGACATCGCACCTCCCCTTGTGACCTCCGCCCCCCTTGTGACCTCCGACGTGGGCGATCGATGGATCGATCGACTTGCGTGACTACTCTCTGCTTGTGCAGGCTCTTCGCGCCTCGTTGTTGCCTGCTGCCTGCTGCAGTGCTGCTGCTCCCAAGCTTCTTCTTCCTCGTAGGCTTCGACGCCACTCGGGTGTTTGTTTTCTCTAGCTCGCGCCACCGATCCCGGCTGCTCTTGTTGCTTGCTGGCTGGCTGGCCTGGCGGCCGGCTGTCCGGCTGTGGCTGTCGCTTTGGAACGGAGGAGACCAAGTGCGTACGAGCAAATGGTACGGCCACACCACGCGTGCACCTTGGCCTACCTCACTTCTCTTTTTCTCTTTTCTTGTGTCAAAAAAAAAAATGTCTACCATACCACTCCTAAAAGAAAAAGGCATGAACATTTTTATCCCAAATGAAATCGAGCATAATTAATATGGTGATTTGTATTTTTTAAAAATCGTGATTCTTTTTGTCAAGTGTTATGATGCGGTACTTTTTGTTAGCAATCAATGGTTCAATATTAGGATCACTCTTAAAAAACATAAATGAAACACTTGGAGTGCTTGCAAATCTCTCACGCTCTGTTTGGTTACTCGGAATTGAGAAGACTTGCAATATTCGGCGGATGGTTTCTATGGAAGACAAACCGGCTCGATATTGTTTTGTTGAGAGAAAAACATTGTACCATATCTGTCTCTCAAGGCCATTTGAAGTTGGAAACTTAACATATACATTAGATGAGCTTAAACCTCTAGACATCAAAACAAGTTGTGTGCAGCAAAGCTCTTTTTCGTTGTAGAGCACGCACTTGGAGGAATTGTAGTGTGGATCTAGCCATATCCCACTGTGGAAAAGATTAAAATATTACAAAAACCAGGCACATCATCTTGGAGTCATTCCTATCAGGAATACTATATGCACTCGATAATGAGCTGGATGGTGATTTGGAATCGTTCCAATGCATTATCATAGTCAATCATCATCATCTATAACTTAATCCTCGGCTCAATTATAATCTGACCCCAGACAAACCTCTCTTTGCCCCGGCCGTTGTATGATTGCAGGATGCTGCAGCTCAGAAACTCCCTGTCACCGTCTCATGAACAAGAAACAAATGCTGTTACTTGTTAGGGAAGGGCACACCAATGGAAGTTGAGAAGAGAAGAGAGAAGGGTTCAACGGACGCGGTTTCGATTAGAGCCACCCAATGCGAGAGTTGGCCGGCTCTACGTGTCCACTGAAACACGCACAAAAAAAAAAAAAAATCGGCAGAGCTATCTATCACTCATGCACTGAGAAAAGGTCAACGGAATGTTCTCACGGTTGGATCATCATAGGACGACTTAATTATAACGTCAATGAGTTGTCACGGTTGGATCATCATAGGACGACTCATAACGTCAATGAGTGGTCATTGAACTTGAGTTTGATGGTGTTACTAAGTCCTCAAATTACCAATTTACAAAATATATATAGGTCCTAACTTGTTAATTATATCATTGGAGGTCCAAATCACTAGCACATGATTGTCATGGCTATATGAGATAGATAGATGACTCCACTGGATGTGTTATATTTTGTTTCACCTGTTATCATGTGCAACCCAAGAATGATACAATTCAATGGCATGAATTAACAGGCGTCGCATACTCTATTCATACTAAATTATAAGTCATTCTGGTATTTCTAAATTTTTATTATGCAACTACATAACGCTATATATCTAGATGTGTTGTGTATTAAAAAAACAAAATGACTTACAATTCTAAATAGTGAGTAGATGCTAAGCATATAGATGATCAACAAGCTTTGAACCTTGAGTGAACTACATAACAAGTTTAAATGTATGAATATGCAAGCATAATAGTTCGTGTCTTCGCGGACTAAGACATGTTTGGTTCTACGCCACACTCTACCATGATTTAGTCCGGGCGAGTCGTGGTGTGCCGTAGACCGTAGTCGCGGCGAAGAAATCGAACGCCACAATTTGTGACATAAAAGATTTTGTAGCAGCCTAAATTTCGTGTCAAACCATCAACCAAACACCAGCTGGGAAACTATGGTGAGCCACAACGATGGCATGGCTTAAATCCAAAAACCTCATAAAGTGACACCGCACCAAACAAATTTGAAATATTTTTCTACTCTAACTCGGCCAACACTTGTTCTTGTAATTTTACTTAGTTCAAACAAAAAGAATGCCAAAGGTTTTGGCGTTGTTTCCAATTTTTTCCCACTCCAACTCCAATTAACGTGGGTAAGGTTTGATTCGAAGGTCTTGGCATGGAGGCGGTTTTCTGGAAATACGCCTTCGTCTAGCAGTGACGGACCACCCTCTCTAGTGGCGGAGGCTCACACTCTCGCAGTCTCGCTTCCTGCCCGCGAAGCTGCAGTTCAGTCTCCACCACAAGTGCTCTCGTAGCGTAGAGGGAGGCCACAGGCCAGGCCAGGGCAAGCGTGGCCGGCAAACGGCGATGGCGGGCTCGGCCACGTACTCCGCGTCCGCTACCACCGTGGTGGCGATGGCCAAGGGCAACGGCAACAGCAAGGGCGTCAGAGGCGGCGGCTCCGCGGGCACCAACAAGGTCAGCCTCCGCTCCGCTCGGCCCAGTCCCCTTTCCTACTGAATTCCGATTCCGTGGACCCCGATTTGGGCGGGGTAGTCGTCCGGGGTGGAGCAATGCAGTCGTCGGGGGTGGAGCAATGCAGGGGGAGACGGTGCGTAGAATCGAATCGTTGTTTCTTGCTGAATGAACTCGGCAGGGGATCTTCGTGGATGGATTTTATTTGCAGCTTTCTAGGGAAAGTGAGATGAAAATAACGACGAGTTTTTTTCTTGGGTGTATAAGGTTCGATCAAGTAAGGTAATCAGGGGGAGAAAAAGATAGATGACCTCTTACAATGTTCCTGGCTTTCTGCTACTGAGGAATATATAAGTCTTCCAGGAAAATGAATGTTAATGGGATACTATCACAAGAGTTATTAAGGCATGCATTTTAGGATTGTGAACACATTGGGATCACTTATCTTGAACCTAGGAGTTAGGAATTCTTCAGTTTGTGACGGATCAGGAGTACAGTTGGAGCATCCTTCTCTGCTCCACTCAGTATTGTGAAAAGCAGCAGTGCTTCAGTCCTGCAACAATGGTAGGGTGGTTCAGAAACAGATTTTTTTTTTTTTTTTTTTTTTTTGAGAAGAAACATGTATTCATCTTAGTGCCTTACACCGGCCCTTTTGCATGCATCGGACTCCAAAGAAAAGGAAAATTACATAGAAGTTTACAACTCCCGTTCATCTTCCTCGAAGCCTTCGAGAGATCCAACCGTCACCGCCATCGAAGCCGCATACCACCGTCGTCAGCACCGAGCCAAACTCCACGGGGTGGAGGCCGCAGAGGAGGACTTACTTCCGGGTGAATCAGCCGACGTTGCCTCCCGCGCATCGGCCAACTCCCTGTACCCACGACGCATCCTTCGATTCCATCGCCGGCAACCCGAGCGGTGCTCGTGTTTTCACCAAACATGTTCCTCGAGATTAACGGGGTCAAAGATCATCACCCGACGAAGACAACGACGCGCCGGCCCTCGACTCCAAGAGAGTTCTCCCAGCCCTCCGTTGACGTCGGAGTAGATCGCCATCGGAGAACGGAAGAGACCGGGAGAAATTATTCCTCTCGCGCCGCCGCTTCCCGCATCGCCGGCGTCGCCAGAAGACCAAGTCGCAAAGGAGCCACGCTCCTCCGACCAAACTAACTCCGCCGCCGAACATCGACGGCGAGCAAACCCTAGACCTAGGACTCGATTAAGACCCTAAGAAAACAGGAAAAACCGGAAAACGAGGCGGACCCCCGCTCCGCGTCACCGCCGGCTAGCCGAGGCGGAGGCGAGGGAACGGGGGCCGCAGCGGTGGTGGCGGCGGCGGCGCCCTCGGTGGTGGTCTTGCGGCGGCGCCCCAAACCCTAACTTTTTCCTTCGATACGAATATCTTTCGATACAAAATAAAATGAATAGGTCTACGGATTCACACTTGTTCAGAAACAGATTTCAGCAAGGTTCCATGATACCAGTATGAATGACCTAGTTCTTGCAGATTGCAAACATGTATACTGCCTGCGCCATATACTTTTCTTCAATTGTTTTTCTCATTATATCTGAAATAGAATGATGACACAATCTAAGCCCATCAAATGCAGATCTCTTACTTCATTCTAACTGTGTGGTCTGAACATTTGAGCAGAGTCTGAAAACATGGTACATATATGTCAGCATCTGTATGACTGTATTACACATTTTAGAACTCCTAGCATAACAAGTTCAGACAAGTAGTTACACAATCTCTATGACTAATGAGACCAAAGTTGACTAAGAGCTTTTCAGTATATGTGATCCATGGAGAAACTGCAAATCTTCAAAATGGATTATTTTTATCTACTCTAGTGGACTTTCTTCCATAAGAATCCAGGATTTCTAGAAATTCAAGGCCTAGCATGCCATGTAGTACTAGAGAACTAAGCTTGTCAATGTCATCACACCTAAATTCAAATATATAAAAAAATCATGCTTATGCTAAAGCTGACTATTTTACATTGGGATCACTTATCTTGAACCTAGGAGGTGTGATTTCTGCAATTTGCGACAGATAAGGAGTACGGTTGGAGCATCCTAACAATGATGTCTCTTATTTGTAGGTGACGCGGCCTCCTAGGATTACATCTAATGTTAAGCAGAACTTGAGGGTTCTAAAATTTTGGAAGGTAACTTTTCCTTCATTTAGTTTTAAAACTTCCTTTCCAACATTGCCATTGCCTATCTGTCTCTGGTGCTTAAATTTGTGTCATGCTAATCACCATATAAATTTTCTACAGTCACATATTGTGACTGCGCCAAGCGTTTATTTGATGCATTCATTTATTTTTGTTTGAAAAAAATGCATTGAATGCATGCAAGGTTAACTTTTGCATTTACAGACCGACATGGGGTCAGATTATCAGATGCATGCAATGCTTTTATAGTCAGATATGTTTGGGACTCAGTAGTTCTACTTTGTAATGAGGTGCATCATTTTCAGAGTAAAACACATTAGTTGTTACAGTTACCTAAACCTTTGTTCTCAGGAATTTGAAAGGAGGCAAACAAGTGGACCTCAGCCTGCTACTAGGTACCGCAAAAGAAAGTAATAAAAGAAGTGCTTCCTGATGACACAGACTTCTATGAGGACCCTTCTTCCACTCTTCACTTGTCAGGCTTGTCCTTCCTTTCAAATCCAATTTCTCTTAAAATTAGTGGTGATTCAAATTGGTCAGTCTGAGTTGCTGACTTTGCCTTTTCATTTAATATAGGACAAATGAGGGTTTGGAAATTGCTTCACCAGTTATTCTTGTGGATGGCTACAATGTATGTGGCTACTGGGGAAAGCTTAAGAAGGATTTCATGAATGGGAGACAAGAAATTGCTAGACAAACACTCATTGATGAACTGGTATCTTTCAGTGCAGTAAGAGGTCTGCTCTAAAGGATTAAACCAATTATAATAATTAAAATGTCTCAGTTGTGGTCTTCTCAATAGAAAAAGGGTCCCAATCATGCTGCCTACTTCAGCAATAACTTAAAGCTGATAAGAAGTTGAACTGCTTAGTGTACTTACGATTTATAGTAAATTTAGTCACAGTTTACAGATGAATGTGACTAACCAAGTGTGGAACATAACTGAATCAGGTTTTCTTTACCTGATGGAAATACCATTTCCCTTCATTTTCTCAGCAATTTTTAATCTCCTTGATAGCCATGTACAATCTTATGCCGGCTTTTGTATAATTTGTCCCAATTATATTGCAGAGGTAAAAGTTGTAGTGGTATTTGATGCTGCCAATTCAGGGGTTTCCACACATAAGGAAACATATAAAGGGTAAGAAACTATAAATTGACTTTTGGTGCTAGACCCCTCCCCCTCCCCCTCCCCCTCCCCCTCCCCCTCCCCCCACCCCTTCACTAAAAATATTGATCCATGCAAAGAGATCTGACTAATAAAATAAGTGGTAGTTCAATATTTCCGTCAGGTCTTTATAGGCAGTTATTAGAGGAAACCTAACATACAGATTTTGCTTCATCGAACAGGGTCGATGTTGTATATTCTTCCGACTTATCTGCTGATTCTTGGATTGAGAAGGAGGTACATGTTTGAATTGCAAATCAGAAGCATTGGCTAGAGTTCCTTGTGTAGAATTATGACGCTACTCACCAGTGTATGGTTGATGATTGAATTTGTTATCTGGCTATGTTTTTTATGCAGTCCAGTGCTGTTTCTGTGGTCCTTGAGTAGTCATTGGAGGTGGTAGTTTCATATCTGAACTGAAGGTTCATGAGCCATGTTTGTGCTCTGTTCTTGGGGACACATGCTTGATGCTGTAAACATTTGAGCCTGAATTTGGTCCTGGTAGCAATGCTAACGGGCACCTGTCTATGGCAAAAATGGGCTATTGTATGAAGCATAAATGACCCCCCCA
This sequence comes from Themeda triandra, assembly GCA_018135685.1. Classification (NCBI taxonomy): domain Eukaryota; kingdom Viridiplantae; phylum Streptophyta; class Magnoliopsida; order Poales; family Poaceae; genus Themeda; species Themeda triandra. The sequence goes on from JAENPR010000472.1 coordinate 465,047, forward strand.
CCCCCACCCCACCAACACACGTGCACACAACACAAAAGAAAAGCAATTGAGCCGGTTACAGCATGCAGGCAGGCAGTGCATCTTATTCCTAGCTGTGTCATAACCAACTGTTTGAATCTTTAGAGATTCTACAGGAAGGGATTTGCAATAGAAGTATAACCTATAGGAGCACTGGTCCAAAGTAATGCAGTCGTTCCCATTTCATCAAGAGGCATTTACTATGATAACTTTGGCACTACAATATTTCTCTGGACGCTGGCTTGAAATGAATTCATATCTGGACACAAATGAAATACATAATATGTACTTACTGAGTGTTTTGCTGGTTCTTTCACCTATGCAGGTCGAAGCTTTGGTGGCAGATGGCTGCCCAAAAGTGTGGGTAGTAACATCCGATGCACTGGAGCAACAATTAGCACATGGAGAAGTATGTTTTCTTCCTTTCTTGGATAACCTGTTTTATTTATCTCTACCAGCCAATAGACATTTATTCATTAGTTTCTGTATGTAGTCTACTTTTGTTATTAAGTTCTGCCACAAGTTTTATGGTAGTGCCATGGAATAAATTTTGCCAGAAACGCTAGCTGATTCTTTTCTAGGAAACATGAATCTGATTGTTACATTTCAAAACCAATGATAGACATGGAAAGGATGGATATGACAGGGATCCAGAGAAGATGATCTGAATATTATGAAAATATGGTAGCTGTGTTTACATTTGTGAGGAAATTATCATCCAGAACAAGATGAATGGTGGAGAGTAGTAAAAAGTTTATACTTACAGCATACAAGATGATGCTTATTGCTACTTTCTTTTTCACCACATATTCACATGTTGCATTCGTGATGATTTAAAAGTAGTTTGTATTGTATATTATGTAGGGTGCTCTTATATGGAGCTCTAAAAGATTGGTCAAAGAGGTTAGTCCTGATTTTTTTCTTTTTCTTGCATTTCATGGATTTGAATTTCTCTAACAATATAATAACAGAAATATTTTCTTGTGGCTCTGCAGATTAAAGAATCGGAAAAGGAACTCGATCTAGAGCTGAAAGAAATCAGGTATGTAGTTACATCTTTGCAACGATGGTGCATCATTTTGTTTCAGAAGATTTGCTATGTGCATCGAAGATAGACAACTTTACCTAGCCACCTGTGGAGTGGCAAAAATGCCTGCACTAAAATTCGTTCTGATCCATTCTATATGAATCTAAAATTGACAGGTCGACATCGCTGCAAGGAAAACTCCTGCAGCATAAGCTGAACCCAAAAGTAGTACACGCACTAAAAGGTCTTAGGAATAAGCTTGAAGAACAAGAGCGGAGAAAGAAGTGACCACTAACTACTGGACCATGGTTGACAAAGTGAAGAGGAAGAGGGCAGGTGTACAGAAGTGCATTTGTGCGCGACGTGGACATTAACTAACTGGATCATTGACAGCGGAGAGAAGAGCTAAGTTCCATGCGAGCACAAAGATCCGAGAAGACGGAGAAGTGCGTCAGGATTCAAGAGTATTCTAACATCATGTAAATAAACCTGGTTTCCTTTGGGTTGCAGTCAGTTTTGTGTAGATACCATCAGAGGCCTGTGGAAAATGAAACCACGCATAATATTAATGCGGCTTGTTAGCTGCTGACGTTTTGAGGCGTGTGGACAGGTCCTAGGGACAGATAGAGATGGATTGCAAATACCAATCAATGAATCCTTGTATATTACTACTTCCATCCCAATTTATAGGCTGTTTTAACTTTTCTAGATACACAACTTTTATCAAGATATATTTATGCATAACAAAAGCTATGTATCTAGAAAGGTAAAAAAATGGCCTACAAGTTGAACAAATGGTGTTACTTCTTTTTGTGTCTGTATATTGCCACAACAGTCAAATCCTTCTGGTTCACCGTACCACCACCAGCCGTCGCAGGCGCAGGTCCAATTCAATTCAAGGGTGTTCAACTGAATAACCATTTTTTTTATATATAAAAAAGAAGTCGTGCATCGGTGTACGTATTGTCATGTTGGAAAAGAGATTCACCTGCAGAGCTAAAAAAAAAGGCAAGGTCATCAAACTAGGAAGGTGGCTAGAATGGTATCTTTTGGGGAAATTTTGGGCGCACCATTAGCTGGTGCTATTTTGGAAAGCTATTAAGGAGTGACTGAGAGAGATTTGGAGGTAACCAGGCAGCCCAATGGCTATGTAAGCCGCATGGCAGTATGGCACTAAGAATAAGCAAGCAGTGAAGTCATCTTCTTCCTGTCTCTACTCTCTTCATCAACAAATCAAATAGAGAGCCCAGGGGCAAAACCTCGCTCCACCTACCACCTCTACCATCAGCTACGCTCTGCGTAGCCAAGGTTGAAGGTTCTGCACCATTACCCATTCACCGACGCCATAACATGTATAGATCATATCTACTAGTAGAAAAACTATAGTAGGTCGCCGGCGTCAGGAGAAGAAGTGGTGGGCTGGCCATTCGGCAATGCAGACGCCGCTTTCGCCGTGGGGGTAAACTCGCCGCTCCTCAGCGGCTGTTCGCCTTGGTAGAGGAAAGCAACAGCGAATAGGACACGAATAAAGAGAAACAGTGAAGATTTGCAGCGCTCTATGAGAATATTCTTTTGGAACCTTAGAATACAACCATTGCAGGCAATATATGGATGTAACATCAAAACATGACACCCTATTTTTTTGTTGTCAGCAGTAAGCTATCTATATAATTCTGCAGATTAACAATAACAAAGATTACTCAAAAAATACTACAAGATATAAAGCTGATTCTAAGCTTCTCTTGATCTTGTATCATCAGCATATTCATTATCTTGGGTTTCATCTAAGTTAGCCTCAGTATCCCCATCAACATCCATATCTGGGCCACCTTCTGAAGCTTTCCCTTCGGTGGAAGGAGGTACGTGACTACTCGCAGCCCTGCTGGTGTAATTGCTTTCTTCTGTGATGTTAGCCCCAGTGTGTTTTTCAATCATCCCAGAAATAGCTAACTTCGGAGACCATTCAAGAACATCATCAATTATGTTTGAAACCTTCTTTTGGTACCTAACAAAAGAGAAACAATAAAGAGGTCAATAAAGCGATTCAGAACATTCAATCAAACTTCATTGCTGGTGACAATCTATGAAGGTCACTAACATTCACTAACATCACAACCATGTTAAGGATACCCACGCGGCATGAGTTACCATCTAAAATCATGTGACAGATCCATAAATTATGATATTAGTAAGAGAAACACCATCATATCGATAGCTATATGATTTGCTGAAATGTTGGACAAGGCCTATAGCAATTTTTGAAGTAATTGGCATCTAGTAGTTTAAATTTTTGGTAGTTATTAAACCTAATAGATTGAACATTTCCAGGCAGATAGAGCAATGGGCAACAAGTATTACGATGCCTATCATATATTTTTATGTGGAATTTTATTTGTGGAAAGAAACCAGTGAATGTTCCACGCCTAACGGTAGTGCTACGCGCAAATGAGGACAGAGCAGTAGCATTGTGTTTCCCAAAACATGTAATGTGGACCTAGATGAGCAGCAGCATCAGCAGCAGCGTGTTTCCCGAAACATGTAACAAAGGCCTTAGACCTTTCACTGTATCCTGTGTGAGCATTCTTTATTTGTCCCATTAACCTTCTGGGGACATCATGTAGTCCATTGGAGCAAAATTGTGTTCTTTCTTTCCCTAATTTAGTGCAAGGCAGAGCTCCTGCTGCTGTTCTTCCAAAAAAAAAAAGCAAGGGTGGAGATACTGTTCGCAGAAAACAAATTACCTGGCTCTAGCTGCTTCGTCAGGAGCATGGTGCCTAAGCAGCAGTATCACCAATAGAGCAACAAGGGCATAGAAAAGTCTTGATGTCCACTTTGGCCGCTCTCCTTCATCCTTTTCAGGCCAAAAACGAACGAGCTCTCTAAATGTTGTCTCCTCTGCATTTATATTGGGGAAGAACCACACTCGTTTCCCAAGGAGGACCCATAAGATGCCAAAGATAGCAGCTCTTACTGCAATTACAATGGAAATATTAGACAAACAGAGATTACTAGAGATTTGAAAAAAATGCTAAGCCAGTAAGAAGAGAGATGAACCCTCGATACATGAAACAGCAAAGCTAAAAAAAATAAATGATGGAATATATCATTATTATCGAGTTAAAAGATGGACAAAAGAGCACCATGAACCACTACAGCATGAACCACCACAGCATAAACAAACAGAAAGAAAGAACAACAAAAATTCAAATGGTAAAGCTATGGCATGATAACAAATGCAAAATGACATCACTGGTGATCCACTGTAGTGCTCTCTACAAGGATATATAAAATCAACATGTAGCACCAACATACACCAAATATGAAGAATTTCAAACTTGTTTATATGATATACACATACAAAACTAAGAAATTATAAAAAAGAACACTGAATCAGTGTTCACCAACTTAAAAATGATACCTGGTTTCAATTCAGCTTAAATTCAAGAAAATTTGGTAAATCCTCAACACCCTATGTTTTGTGGAAAATGGAACTAAACCAGGAGAAATTTTGGTAAATCCTCAACACCCTATGTCTTGGTAACTAGAACTATAAAACAGGAGAAAATTTGGCTAATCCCGAACACCAAATTTAGTGTAAATCTACATTGCCAGCCTAGTTACCACTGGCAGATCTGGTTCATTGGGTGGATCCGAAAAAAAAAAAATACAGTAAAAAAAGATAAGTTAGGAAGTGCTTGAATTGGAAGGCTTAAAAAACAGATAATTTATTGTAATGAAACAAGTGAATGCTACCTCTAGTGTTGAGCCCAAGATTCCGAAAAACTAAAAGTCTTGAGTAGTTGAGTCTGAACCCCCCCCCCCCCCCCCCCCCCCAACCACCACCACCACAACCCCGTTTTTCCTTTTCTTTAAACATTCACATTGATGCACTGAAGTGTGAGTTCCACACTAAAAGTGCTGTGCAAACAATATTTATTAATCAAAGATGCATGTGACGTTAGAAGTGTGCACAACACTACACAGGCAAAAGTTTTGTAGCTTGTTACTCAAATATGTCTAATGACCAAAATGTGATATTGAAAGTGTCTACTGAAGCATAATGTATGTAATGAATGAAAACACAGTTGGAGAGGGAGGGAGAGAGATATTACGCAAAAGAATGGAGACAATGAAAAGTAGAGCTCCAGCACATGAGTACAGTACAACAATCTTGCATTGGTATGGGTAAACTGGAAATAAGCAGACTGCCAGTGCAAAAAGAGGCCAAACAAATGAAAGAATTGTCTGCCACAAGGTCCGCCTTTTCAGAAACATCCAAGCAAAAAACCCATCATTTTCTGTAAATACTTGTTCCTGCAAGATCAAATCAAATCCACGTGCATAAGAACAAACTTCAGGAAGAAAATAACATTGTAACACATTCTATCGTGAGTTGTTATGCATAATCTCACTTTATCAAAGAAGATATCACAAGATTCAGAAGCAGTAGAACTTTATACATATACCAGAGCTCTAACAAAGTATAGGTCCATCAATCCATAAAGACAAACAAAACGCAACAAAGACACTTGGTCAAACCTAATGAACACCGTACAGATTTCGATTAATTTCAATATGAGGGGAATAAGGTAACAGATAGAATTAGTTGGCAATGATGGATCTTGCTAAATTGAAAGTGCGATTCTTTAATTTACTTTATATTTGATTTGAAATCTCACTGATTTTCCCTCATTCAAAATATTTCTTGCTGTCATAGTAATTACACCTATTAACTATAAGAATTGTAGAAATCAGATGGTAAAATACAAATTTCTGCGTTATGTTAGACTAGCATACCATATTTCAAAGTAATTGTAGCAAGCAGAAATGATAAGATAATTAGAGGGGAACAAATTATCATAAAAAAATCTTTACATGGTATCAAGAAAGAAATTCAAATGATGCAACTGTCATGTAGAATTACTGAAATGTGGATCTTAGATAAACTTATAGTACAGTATGTCACCAGTATTATCAGTAACCTTTCGCTATGGGTTGCATATATGCTGTCTAATAACCTATTGACATTTGCAAGTCTAAACTACTTATAAATGCTCAGGCGCATTGAAAACGCCCCTTTACATAAAAGGATGACTTTCCTTGAAAAATAAATAAAGGATATAGTCATATACAGTTTGGAAACATTCATCATTTCAATTATAAGGTGCCGAATAATGCATACTTGAACTACCTAAAATCTGGATGTTATTATGCTAATGGATTTTGATTACCATGATCATAGTTACAAGGTGAGATGGTGCAACGTCAATGCAGCATTAGAAGTCTTTATTAAGAGCAACAACTAATTAGAAACACAGTAGCAGTGTTGTCCTAAACGGTAAAAGTCACTTACCTACATTTAGCTATTATTCAGGCTATATGGTCCATTAAACGAGGTAAACGTCTAATTAAATAAATGGGATAATCGGATAATTAGATGGAAATGGCATACCCCCCCCCCCCCCACACACACACACACACATGGCATCTAGAGTGTTTAAATTTAGGAGAACATCACACACACACAGCACTAGCAAGTAATATTAGCAACAGGATCAGAAAATATAACACATATTATGTTTTCCATAAGATAAGAAGCATGTTTATAATACTTACATTATGTATCTCCAAATGCGCAGGCCACGATGATAGCTTTTTCTTGCCAGGCCTCACAGTTTTCATAACTCGATCACACCTTATCACAAGGTTCTTTGTCAGCAGAGTGTTGACAATGTCTTCCACTTCTAAATCCTGATCTGGCCCCAAGATTTCCTTGACTTCTGGATGATTCTTGATGAAGGTATTGAAATCTTTACCACGGAAATACTCCACACGGGTTTCTTGCATGATTGCCCATCTCGATTCCAGTTGTTTGTTATCCCTAACCTTCTCAGCGAACAACTGGTAAACATCTTTCTTCGGAGCTGACTTCTCCTTCTCCTAAATAATAGAAGAGCATCAGAGAATTAAAAGACAATTGCGGAAAGCGCCCTAGCACCGTCTCAAGCCGTGGCACACCAACTTTTGCCTGCTTATGCCGACCCAATCAAGAATAACTATTGTAACCCATGACCGACTAACGAAAGAGCCTTCCCAGGCCAAGGAAATGAAATCTTCTAACCACCATTCCATCTACAGGACCCAATTCCACATACCACGAGTTTCTCCAGATCTACGAACATCTTGAATAGTCAACATCTAGCTAACCATGCGAAAACCCTAATAAAATTCCGCAAAACCGCATCCGCATGAACCCCGGATAAATTAGAGACGAATCCAACGACCGCGGCCACGACTGCACAGCAAAATGTTGGTGGCACCAGACCAGCATCTACACCAAATCTAAGACACCCATCCACGGATGACCAGGCAGGCAAACGTGGAGCAGAGCAGAGCCGAGCGGAGGGATCAAGTAGCTCACCTGAGGCGCGGCGCGGGAGGAGCGCGACACGGGGCCGCCGGCCTTCTTGCCCTTGTCCTTGTCCGCCGACTTGGCGGCCGTGGCCTTGGCTCCCTTCCCCGCCATCTCGCGCCGGAGTCGGGCGGATCTCACGCCAGATTCGGCCAAATGTTTCGGGGATTGGGGAAACCTCGCCTCGGGGTTCGCACTAGAACACTCACTCCCTGCGCGCTGGAGCAGCGGGAGGTGGGCCGTCGGCAGGCCCAACTCACAAGAGGACTGGAAACAGTCGGCCTAGGCCCAATAGGCAACCAGTGTGAACGATTTTGCAAGGGAAATGCTGCCACAGTGAACCAATCTGCTACTTGCAGGATTGCATACCCACAGTTACCGTAAAAAAAAAAAAAATTGACAGACATAGCAACTGCCTGCGGTCCTATACTGCATACTTCTCTTCAATATTTTCACATGGGATTGTGTTACAAACTTATGACCACTGATCTCTACAACCTAGTCCGGATGGCATATGTTGAGCAAACAGAATGATGACACATTCTATAAGTTCATCAGACACAGATCTCTGCTTGAATCAAACAGGGTGTGTAGTCTGAACATTTGAACAGAGTATAAAAATCCTGTATATCGACATGCACTGAATATACGTCTCACACATCATCTCCGGTAATAAGATCACAGTTGACTAAGCTTTTTGGTACAAGGGATCCGTGGGGAGATTACTAAGCTTCAAAATAACAACTTTTAACAACTATCTATCAGAATTCTGAATTTTTGAAAATTCCTATCAAGTTCGGGTATTGCATCATGTAGTGGCAGAAAACTTAGTTTAGTCAACATACCTTAAATCAAAGTAAAAGGTTTCATGCTTATGCTAAAGCTATCGCTTTTCCACTGGCATTTTAGTGAAAGAGTACTAAAAACAAGTACTGAGCTGCTTCAGCTGCCATCTTCATGTTGCCAAAGGAGTGTCGATGTCAATCTTGAAAGTAGCCCAATAACAAATTGCAGCCCAGCCCAGTTTCCATGTAGCCCTAACCCAGTGAACCACCGCACACTCCCCTTCAACCGCCGCACTTGTTCGTTTCCCCAAATTCCCAAATCGAGCCACTCCTCAAGCCCCCGCCGCCGCCGGCCATCGCAACTCCGATGTCGGCCTCCGCGCGGGCGCATGGATCTGCTCCAGACCTCCACGCTAGCTCGTATTCCCTAGTCAAGAACGGCACCACCTGACCATCGACCCCTCCATTCTGCTTCTGCACCCATCGTCGTTCCACTGCCGCAGCCCGCAAGAGAGCCGCCGCCGGGCTGATTCCGTTCATTCCCTGGCTGCCTCCCCATCCGGCGGCCATGGAGTCCATGGAGAAGAAGGCGAAGCAAACGCCGGCGCCGCCAAGTCCAACCGCTGAACCAGACGGCTCCGGCTGCGACCGGATCAGCGCCCTGGACGACGACTTGTGCGAGCTCATCCTCAGGCTGGCGGACCTCAACGTGAGGGAGCTGGTGCGCACGAGCGTGCTGTCCAAGCGGTGGCGCGGCCTCTGGAAGCGCGTACCCGTCCTGGACTTCTTCGGGTGGCCGGAGCTCAAGTCGGCCGGCGACGTCGGCCGGTACATCGCCATTGTCAACGACATACTGGAGCAGCGTGCCCGTGCCACATCGGAAGCCCGCATCGACGAAGTGAAGATCCCGCTGTTATTGGACGTGGACTCTCTCTACGGCCAACGACAGCAACTACTGACGCCGGCCATGGAAGCAGCTGGGGCCTGGATTCGGTACGCCATGCATCATCAAGTGAAGGCCTTCGAGCTCGAACTTGAGCTGTATCCACTAGGCACCAAGATGCCTGTAATGGATCTCGATGAGCTTCTTCCTAGCTCCCCGAAGCTGGAGTATATGCGTTTGAGATTACTCCACGCAGAAGTCAGACTCCCACACACCGCGGTGTTCACCTCACTCAAGGACCTCACGCTCAAATCCGTCTACTTAGCAGCGGGCAGTGCCTACCTTCTTGCTCGCCTCTTGTCATCAGTGTGCTGCCCAAGCTTGCAGAAGTTGTGCATGATTTATGTCAACTTCGAGCAAGCTGGGACCAAGGAGCTGGTGCTTGACACCGGCGAGCTCTTGGAACTGTCCATGCATGTGGTCTTTGAAATGGAGTTGCTGGAACTTAGGACTCCGAAGCTCCTGTACCTTAAGATCAACAAGTGCTGGGATCTCAAGTCACTCAGAGTCTCAGCCCCGGCGCTCAAGGAGCTCTTTTATTCCCGGAACCCGAACAGCAGAGGCCTCGTCCACGGCCCCTTGCCATGTGTGTGGCGCTTAAATATTGACTTGAGACTATCCGCACTCGTCATACTCCAAATTCTTTCTCCAAAAGGAATTTTTCGTCCTACCATCAAGCATTCCATACTCCATATCAATTTCTCCCCGCACCCATCCATACTTTACATCTTCCTCTATCCTGCTATGGGGCCCACTTCTCCAGATTTTTTCTTTTTCTTTTTTTTTCTTTCTCTTCCCTTCTTTTTCGGTTCCTCTGTCCCTCTCGTGCGCGAGTACTTCCGTGGCGGCCATGGTGAGCGGATGGGCGAGCAACCGGCGGGCCTCCCTCCCCGGCGGCCCGGCTCAGCCTCCTCTTCCTCCCCGGCGACCCGGAGCTCCCTCGGCGGCGGCATCCATCCATCCCCGCGCGGCCTCCCTCCCTCCCGCGGCGGGCCGGCGAGCTCCTTCCCGAGCTCCTCCGCCGCCGACGCGCCATCGCGGCGGGCCGGCAAGCTCCCCGCGCCGGCGAGCTCCCTCCCCGCGGCGACGAGGAAGGGCGCAGCCGCGGCGACCAGCGCCGCTCGATGCCGTCGCGTCGCGCCCCAAGATGTTCGCCGCTCGATGCGGTCCGGCTCGACAGCGGCGGACGACCCAGGCGGCGCGCGGCTCCCTCCCCGGCGGCGCTCGATTGGAGCTCGCCGGCACTACCTCCACCACGCCACACTCGCGGAGGACCCGGTGGCCTTCCTTCCCGCCGGCGGCCTCGCTCCTTCCCAGACGGCGGCGCGCTCCTTCTCTCTCCCCGTCGTCCCTCTCCGCAGCGGCGGCTCCTTCTCCCTCGGCGCGTGGCCATAGCGCCGCGGGGCGAGCTCGGTCCATCTCGGTCTCTCCGCCTCCGTCCCAGCTGCACGCGGAGGACGAGCCGCGCGGGCCCCGCGCCTCGTGGTGCGTTCCGGATGCCTTTTTGCTCCGCCAGCAATACGGGATGGGAGCCGATCCTGGACGATCCAGTATTCGCGTAGCGTACCCGCTGCGGTGTTTTTTTACTGGAAACGATGCTCCAGGAAGTTTTACAGCACCCCGCTGCGGGTGGTCTGAGAACCCATAAGACTATCCGCACTCGTCATACTCCAAATTCTTTCTCCAAAAGGAATCTTTCGTCCTAGTCATCAAGATTCCATACTCCATATCAATTTCTCCCGCACCCATCCATACTTTACATCTTCCTCTATCCTGCTGTGGGGCCCACTTCTCCGCATTTTTCTTTTTTTTTTTTTTTCTTTCTCTTCGTCGGATACCTAGATTGGGGTCCTAAATTGGGTGAATTAGAGACGAGCAAATCAACCTCATCCTCTCTAAAAATCCCAAAAGCTAACTAACCAGGAAGCCTCCAATCCCCCTCAAGCCGGGCCGGCCCACTATCGTGCCCACAAAGCCTCGAACCTCCTAAACTCGAGCGCCGCCGCTCACCCGCCGAGAGGTACGGAAACCGCCGAGCGAGCGACCGCTCGAGACGATGACGCAAACCGCTCGAGCGAGCAACCGTCGAGCGGACGAGAACGCCGAGCGAGCAACCGCTCGAGTCCGCCCCCAATCATTGCCTCGTCCGTAGCGCGCACGTGGCTACGGGGCTCGAATGACCGCCAAAGTACTCGACGCCGCCTAACCCCATGGCTACAGGGCCTCGCAATAGTGGAACTTGCGCCGGCCGCCTCCGCCATTACGCCGCCCATCCCCCGGATTCAAGGATGGCAGGCCATGTGGAGCCGTGCTACGACCGTGCCACGCGTGACGTCCCCTTTAGGCGCCGTAGTCAAGCCCCGCACCGTCAAACACGTCGTGCCGTCCCATCGCTCGGTCGACGACCCCTCGAGCCGGCACCAAGGCGCCGAGGAAACGATGGCGGACGCGGGCGACGGAGCAAGCAAAGGCCCCGTCTTTCCCACCTCGACGGCCATACGGCGGGGTTCCGGACGCACGTGCTCGTCTACGCCGGCACCATACCTCGACTACGTCGGCCCACGACCAAGAAGGACGAGCATGCCATTATTGACCATACCGCTATGTGCTCGAGCCGGACCACGTGGGGAGCGTCTACGGTCCTCGATGACTTGACATGGCGCATGTACCTCGACGTCACGCCCACGATGCCTCTATCTACTGCCGTACTCCTGAGCCTCCTCTTGGCCTATAAAAGGGGATGCCAGGGCCTAACCTAAGGAGTTTTTTGGGACGCCTTCACTCGCACACTCATTCACGGCTAAGTCCCGCTTGTATTCACCCCTGTACAAGCACTTAGGTGCAAGATAATACAAATCTCTCCCCTCTGCTGGACGTAGGGCATTCTTTGCCTGAACCAGGATAAACACTTGTGTCCTTCTTGCATCACCATCCGGATTAGGGAGCACGCATAGAAATTTACTCGTTGGTGTTATACCCCCCGGGGTACGAAACACCGACGGTTTGGCGCCCTGTAGGGGTACCGCGTGTTTTTCGCTCGATTCCCGCCATTTTCCGATGGCATCACCCGCTTCCTCGCTTCCGTTCGCCACGGTGATCCGGTTTGGGAGTCTAGAGTTCGTGTCGCCGGCCCGTGCCACGACATGGCTCTACTCGATCGGTGAACCGGGGAGGGGGACGCTCGTCACCCCCACGCGCTGGTGGAGCCGCGCGCCGACCGCGCCACCACGGCTCGCCACCGCGTCGCCGACGCCACCAGCATCGGCATCACCACTAGCAGGCACAGGACCTTGAGCACCCTGCTCGTGTGCCCTCCCAGCCAGACGCCACGATGCACCCAGCCGGGGTGCCAAGCGTACGACAGGGGACGGCACAAGGACAGGGAGTCCTTGACGTGGACCCTGGCTTCACGTTCGCCATGCGCTCACCGAGAGAGCCCGGCGTGGCGCCTCGAGCGCGCCCACGGCCGACGCCGCCCAACCTGTTGCCACACGGCTATACCGAGCTCGGCGCAGCTCCCGTTTGGGGCTCACCAACGCCGCCACTACATATGCCAACGCGATCCGGTCGGTCATGGGACCGCGGGAGAGAGCCCCGGCCCCTCCCGCGTGCCGCATGAACTTGGAAATCGTGTGGCCTACGACGGTGGACCGCGGATTTGATGAGCACCGGCTCACAATGCCGCAACACGGTCGGGAATATGCGTCGCCGGATCGAGGAGGAGAGCACGGGGAGGCCCCGGACGCCGCTCCGCCGCTAGCCCAGACTCCGATGACTCGGACTCGGGGGTGCTATGACCCGCCGCGAGTGTTTTCATCTCAACGACGACATCCCGTCGGATGAGGAGACCCGAGATGCTACCGCCGTGGCCGTCCCCTACCCAACCGAGCGACGTAACGCCGCAGTTGGGACATCGGCAGCTGGAGCTCGCAGTGATCGAGCCGCGTGGGCCGCCACCACAAGCCCAAGATAACCGGCGACACGAAGACGATGCTCGAGCAAGCACAATGGGCCCAAATTTCGTAGAAATCGAGGCCAAGATGAATGAGGAACGCGCGAACCGGAGCTGCTCAAGCGCGCGCTTGAGCGAACCATCCGCCCCTCCTCGTGCTCTTGGCGCTCGAGGAAAGGCACGAGACGTCTTCAACCGCATCGTCAACGACGGGCGACCGGAAGCGCCACCCGAGCCAGCCCACTTCCCTCGAGCAAGCCAGAATGTACTTGCGGCAGCTATGCTGCTGCGAGACATGCCGGCGCCCTCGAATCCACATGCGTTGTGGATACGAGATGAGATCCAGGGGCTCCTCCAAGTCGCGGCCGTCCAACAGGCCGAGAGCTCGGCCTCGAGACGTCGCGTGAGGCGGCCCCGGAACAACCACGGCACGAGCGGGAGGGTTCCGTCCACCGGGGAGGCACCCTCGAGGTGGTAGAGCACCCGCTCGAGAACGCATCCTCGACAACGGCGCGCCTCAAGATGCGCGTCATGACATCAACGACAACCGACGACGCAAGGCCGCGGGTGCCGAGGACCGTGGCTACAAGGCCCATCGAGGGGCGTTACGGCGCCGACGAGGACCGGCAGGCTCCCGAGCCGCCGAGCCCTCGAGTCTTCGGGTCGAGCTATCCGCAACACGCCGTTGCCAAACCCGTTTCGACCCCCACGAGCGTGGTCAAGTACAATGGAGAAACCAAGCCGAGCTCGGCTAGCCGATTTCCGGCCGGGCCCGCGGGAGGGGCTCGAGAGGATAGGGCAATCATACGCCGCCTTCCTCTATTCCTCTCGACACCGCTCGACGGTGGCTCGAGGAGCTTCCCCCAATCGGATCTACGATTGGGCCGACTCCGGTCCAGATTTTCGAGGGGAACTTCAAGGGCACCTACATCCGACCCGCAACTCGTGGGATCTCCGTAGAATCGCGAGCAAAATACCACGGAATCTCTCAGGACTTTGCTCGACGTTTCTCAAAGCTGCGCACCGAGCTGCCACACATTCCAGATCACGACGTCATCCTGGCATTCGTCTCAGGCACCACTTGCAAAGAGCTCGTGCGGGAGCTCGGGCGCAATCGCCCAAAGACGGTGAACGAGCTCATGGACGTCGCCGCCGACAACGCCGCGGCGACGAGGCCGGGGGCCTTTGGGGGGCAGGAACAAGCCCGCGCCGTCCCCGGGGAGGCGTGAGGGCTCGAGCAAGGCCCGAAGAAGAACGGAAGAAGAAGAAAGGCAACCGGCAAGGCAAGCGTGCGGTCGTGGAAGACGAGGTAGCCGCACGAACGCAAGAAGCCTAGACCCCCACCGGACGGGGCGTCTTCGATAAGATGCCGGAAGCCCCGCCCGTACCACAAGGAACCGGTCAAGCATAACCTCGAGGACCGCCGTATGCTTCGAGGTTACTTCAAGAAATTTGGCCTTGACAAGGACGATGGCAAGAAGGACAAGGGTGGAAACGATCAAGCCAACGACGACGACGACGATGGGTACCCGCCCATCACCGAGTGCTTCATGATCTACGGCGGCCCAACCACCCAGATGACACGTCGAGAGCGGAAGGCCGAGCGCAGGGGAGGTTTTCGCCCGAAACCCGCCACGCCTCGTTCCTCGGACCGGGGTCGGATGCTCCCATCACGTTCGACCGTGATGATCATCCAGAGCACGTCACCAATCCCGCGCATACCCTCTCGTCGTCGACCCGATCATCCTCAACGCCCGCTTCACTAAAGTTCTCATGGATGGAGGCAGCAGCCTCAACATCATCTATATGAAGACCCTCACGCGGCTCGGCCTCACAAGAGCTCACCTCTAGCCGAGCGCCGGGGGCTTCCACGGAGTGGTCCCCGGCAAGAAAGCGCTCACGATCGGCCGCATCGACCTCCCCGTCGTCTTTGGGACACGCTCGAACTTCCGTCGAGAGGTCATAACTTTCGACGTGCCCAGCCTTCGAGGGGACCTACCACGCCATCCCGGGCGGTGCCGTGCTACACCCGGCTCATGGCGATCCCTAACTATGCCTACCTCAAGCTCAAAATGCCGGGACCAAAGGGAATCATCACCGTCGACTCCACGTACGAGCACGCCTACCACCGCGATGTGGAGTGCGGCCGAGTACGGAATCACCGACGAGCGTGACGGGAGCGTCCAAGACTTAGCCATGATGCTCGATCACATGGCGGCCGAGCCCTCTCGCTCCAACACCAAGCGACAGCCGGCAACTTCGAGCCCGCCGAAGACACCAAGAAGATCCCGCTCGATCCGAGCTCCCCGGAGAAGACGCCGGTCATCGGTGCCTCCTCGACAAAGGCAAATAGGAAGCAAAGGCTCGTCGACTTTCTTCGCGCAAACGCTGACATGTTTGCGTGGAGTCCCTCGGACATGCCTGGCATACCGAGGGATGTCGCCGAGCATGCCTTGGAGATCCGTCCCGGTTCGAGACCTGTCAAGCAACGCCTGCGCCGCTTCGACGAGGAGAAACGCAGGATCATCCGCGAGGAGGTCGAGAAGCTCGAGAAGGCCGGATTCATCAAGGAGGTACATCATCCCGAGTGGTTAGCTAATCCCCGTGTTGGTAGAGAAAAGAATGGAAAAATGAGGATGTGTGTAGATTACACTAGTTTAAATAAAGCATGTCCCAAAGTCCCATTTCCTTTACCTCGAATAGATCAAATCGTTGATTCCACCGCGGGTTGCGAAGTACTTTCCTTTCTCGACGCCTACTCGCTACCACCAAATCAAAATGAAGGAGTCCGACCGGCTCGCGACTTCATTCATCACCCCCATGGGCATGTATTGTTATGTCACAATGCCTTTCGGCCTTCGAAACGCCGGCAACGTATGGGCGCCGCATGCTCCATGTCTTCGAGAAACACATAGGAGAGACCGTCGAGGCCTACGCCGATGACATCGTTGTCAAGACTCGAAAAGTAGAAAACCTTGTCGCGGACCTCAAGTTGACGTTTGGATGTCTCCGGGCTAAAAACATCAAGTTGAATCCCGAGAAGTGTGTCTTTGGTGTGCCTCGAGGCATGTTGTTAGGGTATATCGTCTCCGCGGCATCGAGGCCAACCCGAGGAGGTCGCGGCCATCATGAGAACGGGGCCGATTCGAGACCTAAAGGGGGTGCAAAAGATCACCGGATGCTTAGCCGCACTCGCCGGTTCATTGCGCGCTCGGGAGAGAAAGCCTTGCCTCGCCGTACCGGCCTCCTCAGAAATCCGAGCACTTTGCGTGGACACCCGGCGAGGAGGCCCTCTCAAAGCCGAAGAGCATGCTCACATCTCCTCCCGTGCTCGTGCCGCTCGGCCGGCTCGAGACGGCATACCCGCCGAAACCCTCCTCCTCTATGTTGCCGCTACCACTTAGGTGGTCAAGACAATCATAGTGGTCGAGAGGTGAAGAGGGGCACGCGCTCCCCGTCCGCCGGCCGGTGTATTTCATCGCTGAGGTGCTCTCGATGCCAAAACTCGGTACCCTCAAATCCGGAAACCGCTCTACGCAATCGTGCTCACCCGTCGAAAACTCCAAGACTACTTTCTTAGCCATCCTGGGGTGACGGTGGTAACATCATTCCCGCTTGGGGAAATTATCCGGTAACCGGGAAGTCGTGGGTCGAATCGCCAAGTGGTCGGTCGAGCTCATGGGCGAGACCATCACGTACGCCCCACGAAAGGCTATCAAATCCTGGGCATCGGCCGACTTTGTCGCTGGAGTGGACCGACGTCCAACTCCCTGATCCCGCATCCAGCCGAGCCGTGGACCATGTATTTCGACGGGTCGCTTATGAAGACAGGAGCAGGCGCGGGCCTGCTCTTCGTCTCACCCCTCGGAGTACACATGCGTTACGTGGTGCGCATCCACTTTGCCGCCTCGAACAACATGGCGAGTATGAGGCACTCGTTGCGGGTTGCGCATTGCCATCGAGCTTGGGGTCCGACGCCCGATGCTCGAGGCGACCGTAGCTCGTTATCGACCAAGTGATGAAAGCCTCGAGCTGCCATGATGAAAAGATGGAAGCGTACGCAATGAGGTGCGTAAGTTGGAAGCCGCCTTCCATGGTCTAGAGCTCAACCACATCCCAAGGCGCTTCAACGAGGCCGCGGACGAACCGGCCAAAATCGCTTCATCTCGGCGCCGCCCCCGGACGTCTTTCTCGAAAGATCTTCACGAGCCATCCGTGAAGTGGGACTCGGGCAGGGCGGGATCAGCAGGCTGCTGAGCTCGCTCCTACGACCGAACCCTCGACGGGGCCACGGTCATGGAGATCGACCGGGTTACGAGCCCACCAACGGCGGCGTGCACCATTCCTCGAGTATCTCATTCGAGGGGAGTTGCCGGAGGATCGAACGGAGGCGAGGCGACTAGCCTGCCGAGCCAAAACTTACGTCCTTTACGGGGACGACAGAGAGCTCTACGCCGCAGCCCGACCGGTATACTTCAACGGTGTATCTCGATCGAAGAAGGCGGGAAACCGCTCGAGACATGCACTCGGGGCTTCAGGCCACCACGCCTGCGCCAAGAACCCTTGTCGGGAACGCATTCCGTCGAGGCTTCTACCGGCCCACCGCAACCGCCGACGCCATCGAGCTTGTTCGAGCGTGTGAAGGATGCCAATTTACGCCAAGCAAACGCATCTTCCAAAGACACGCTCCGAGATGATCCCCCACGTGGCCATTTGCGGTGCGGGGGCTCGATCCGGGTCGGACCCCTCAAAAAGACAACGGGAGGCTACACCCACTTGCTCGTGGCCATCGATAAGTTCACCAAGTGGATCGAGGCCAAGCCCATCACTAACATCCGCTCGGAGCGAGCGGTCGAGTTTTCACCGACATCGTCCATCGCTTTGGAGTCCCCAACGTCATCATTATCGACAATGGCACCCGGTTCACGGGCAAAAAGTTCTTGGACTTCGCGATCGGTACCACATCCGTGTGAACGGGTCTAGCCGCCTACCCTCGAACTAATGGCCAAGTCGAACGCGCATGAAATGGCATGATCTTGCAAGGTCTAAAGCCAAGGATTTTCAAACGCTTGAACAAACACGGCAACAAGTGGGTAGTGAACTCCCATCTCGTCCTGTGGAGTGCGGGACGATCGAGAGTCGAGCCCGGGGTTCACCCCGTTCTTCTTGGTCTATGGGTCCGAGGCCGTCCTCCCACCGACCTCGAGTACGGGTCCCCGACTCAAGGCCTACAACGACGAGACTAATCGGGAAAGGCCGGCAAACGCCATCGACCAAGCGAAGAGGCTCGAGACACGGCGCTCCTACACTCGCTACCAACGGAAGCTACGGCAATATCACGAGAAGAATGTGCGCAAGAGGGATTTCAAGGTCGGCGATCTCGTGCTCCGTCGACGCCAAGATAACAAGCGGCGCCACAAGCTCACTCCTCCTGGGAAGGCCCGTTCATCGTGGTCAAGGTGCTTTGAAACCGGGGACGTACAAGTTAGCCGACGAGAACGGCTCGACTCACCAACGTGGAACATCGAACAGCTACGCTTTTTCCCCTAGACCTCGATGTTTTGTACATATTTCGTCTAAATGTACCGCTAGTATGAATAAATAAGTCGTTTCTTACTTGTTGTTCATACACAAGGCGGGCTCGACTTTGTTTCCACAAAGTCAAGCCCTCGGGGCTAGACCAGGGGGGACCCCCGAAGTCCTCGAAAAACGCACCTAGTTTTTTCAAAACGGTGCCTCGACGTAATCTTTCCCCTACTCGCCTCGAAATTTTTCGTAAGCTAAGTATTTGCGTCACCTCGAGCTCGTCGAGCCAGGGCGATCGAGCACAAGGCTTCCCATGCTTCCGAGCTATGGCACCCTAACTCATCCCCTCTCAAAATGGTTCGAGCACAGCGCCAACGCTTAGCTAAAACAAAGTAAAGGCGGAAGTGGAAAATGACATCAAGCG